>WEIV01020539.1:237725-363366 GCA_013390005.1 Calyptomena viridis
AAAAAAAAAGAAAAAAAAGAAATCCCATTGAACTTCAAACATAACTATCCTGAGAAGAAGTTTCTTGTGATCCTATCTCCTCCTCTCCTTTCTGGATTGAGAAGGACATAACACAGACTGTCAAGAGATAAAGGTGGGCACCACTTTACATCAAACTGGTTTCTCCCATCTGCTCTAAATCCCAAGAGCATTTTCAGAGTTGCAAACACATAGTGCTCCTCTGAGGGATCACACAGTGGTTTCATGGGCCAACAGCCAAACATGGATTTCTTTGTATTCCCTCAGATAATTTCTTTTCATTAATCCACTTTGTACCTGGAGCAAACAAGGCCACCCTCATCCCCACTCTCATGATCAGTCTGATGTGGGTCCATCTCTGGGCACAGCACATGATCAAGGTCACAGGACTGCACCTCCTTGACTGCTTCAATGAACATTTACCTTCACTTCTTGCTCTCCTGAACTAAACTTACTGCTCACATTGCCCAGAAATCAGCACCCTCAGCTCTTTGCCATGATGATTTTCCCTTGCTTTTCTTCTTCCAGCTCTTCTACAGCTCTCCAGTGCTGTGATAATCCAAACCAAGGACAGTTTCAAGAAGTAACTCAAAATGTGATGAAATGTGGAATTTCCTTCTAGCTCCTCTACATTCTTTGCAGAGATATAAATGCATTTTCTTCTTGAATGCTGGCTCAGGAGTTAGCTAGCCCAAAGCCCATGGCCAAGTACTAGCTTAAACAGAAGACATGCTCAAGAGAAGCAAAACCAGTGCAGTAGCTCTTGAAATAGCCAAAAGTTGGTATTCTGCTGCTGCTCTGACTGCTTGGCTCACCCAGTATGTAAGTGCCTGATTCTAGCTGGGTTTGACCTGACTTAGCTGCTCATATCTTTGAGGATTTAGGCCTCTGTTATATTTCAATAAACTGGGAATAAAGTAATTTCTGCACCTTAAAGAACAGCTGTGAGCTATTAAAGTTTGTAGCTGGGTACTTTAGTTTGTACCTCCTCCTGTCATTGTAATGATCACAGCACAGCCACAGTGGCATTTTCAGCCCTGGAGTGATGCAGAACAGGAGCATCTTTCACATGAATGATAATTGTAATACCATGTTCCCAAGTTAACAAAAAGGGCACTCTGCTCTTTTTAAAAATAAGTACCTAGTATAACAAAGTGTCCTCCCACTTGAAAGGCTTTATGACCCCAACATTTTGGAGACAATAAGGACTGAAAGAATCCCTAAAGAGGTCTATGTGCTCATTGCTCTGCAGGGAGCTCTGTGCAGGGCACCTGCAGATCTTTGCAGTGCCCTGGGTTATGGGCAAGGCTCCATTAATCAGTAATAATGATCACAGAATCACAGAATCAATTAAGTTGGAAAAGACCTCGAATATCATCGAGTCCACCCTGTGACCCATCACCACCTTGTCAACCAGACCAGAGCACTGAGTGCCATGTCCAGTCATTTCTGAAACACCTCCAGGGATGGGGACTCCACCACCTTCCTGGGCAACCCCTCCCAATGTCTGATAACTCTTTCAGTAAAAAAATTCTTCCTAATGTCCAACCTGAAACTCTCCTGTAGCAGCTTGAGGCTGCAATGTAGGCAACATTCTGCCGAGTTTGGGGCAAAAGTTTGGGTCAGAGCTTATATTGCAGCCCCAGTTAACCTTTCCTAAGGAAAAACCCAACCTTAATAGGATAAAATGTCAGGAAAATTATTTTAATTTGCAGAGCAAATTTTTTCAGGACCTCAAAAAGTAAGTGATTGTTATTGTTGTTATTACTTGTTTTTTATCACTGAGGAAACCCAAGGTCAATTAAATGAACTTGCTGGAGATCACAATGCAAGAAAGAAAAAAAAAAAGACATATTTCCTGACTGATGTTGGAGGTTGTTGACTTGGGCATTTTGTGGGTGCTTTTCATGAGAAAAATGCCAGTTTCCTGAAACCAAAATTTTCATGGAAAGGGACAGCCTGTCTGATCAGGAATAATTCTTCCTATTAGGGATGAGCTGCACAGCAAAAGGGAGAAACTAAGGCTCAGACAGCAGGATTTGGATTTATCTCCCCACCCAAGCTGAATGCCACCAAGACCCTTCAGGGAGCAGGGCTTACATATCTTCGTGCCAGCATGGAACAGGAAAACAATTTCCCAATCCCACTCACTGGTTTTGACTCCCAGCACTTGACTAAACCGGAATCTGTTCCCCTCTCCTCTCTTCTAGACCTGATTTACTGTTGTATTTATCTGATTTAGGGTTCTTCTTTTATGCTCCTCAGGAGCACGGATGTCTGGGATGTTGCAACATATATAAAGCTTTTAGGTGTATTTATGTGTATTGAAATGTACTTTTCATGGCAGCTGCACACGCCCTTTCCACTATTCAGCCTCCTCTCCTCCCACTTGAAAACAAGCCTTTTGAAAGCAGAAGGGAAGAATAATTAAAAAAATTGTAATCTGCCTCGGGTAATGACATGATTGAAACATCATCATTTTGTCTGGAGGGTCACAGGACGGCTTTATGAGAAAGCTTTAAAGCTGCTAACTCTAAAGAACCTTTGATATTTCCCCTTTTGTTGTTGTTAAAGTATTTGCCTTCCTGAGTCTTGGAAACAAAGCCCTTACCGAGGGCCCTGTCGCTTCAACAAATTTGGTGCCAAACACATTATGCCATAGGGTGGTTTGACAATTTGAGAAGATTAATTGAGCATATACATCTGAGATATTCCAAGTCGTTTAAGTAATTTAGATATTTAACATGAAGTAGACATCATGGCCCCATAGTCAGCCTTGGGAATGCGATGGTTGATCTTATATACTTCTGCTCCATGTGGTGTGGTCCCTGTGTGGTGATCTGGGTTTTGGCAAGAAAAGATTTATGCTAACGGTGGCTTGTGTTTCACCATAACAGCTATAAAGTCAAGAGAAAACTGAACTGATGTGGTGCAAAGTACTTATGGTAGCACTAACAGCATAACTGACTGGACGAAATTGTTTTCCTCCAACTGGACAGAATTATTTTCCTATTCTTTAAAATACAGAATAGTCACTAAGGACTAGGAATGGAGATTTCTATAGCTTTGATGTAAGACTTCTCCACTGTTTTTAGATAATCAGAAAACTATTCTTCACTTAACAGTTCATATCACACTATTTCCTTGTTAGTCCTGTCTTAGTGATTGTGAACTAATGTTTTCTAGATCTTGATTTTTTACAAATGTGTTCTGATCCAAGAATGCTTAAATCTTGCAGACAGGAAGAGTTCTCCATTGGTTTGTTTCTAGTCTTATATCTAGTATATATTTCTACTGTTGTATACTTGGTTGTTCATGGTGGAACATAAACTGTTTCTGATCAAACACTGGTAAACCAAAAATGTAAAAAGAAATCTCAAAATTAAAATTCAGTAGAGCATAAACTCTACTCCAGGAATCATAAGAAGGTTCTCAGGGTATATTTCACAGATATGTTTCACTCAACAGCAGCTCATAGAAAAGTCTGCAAGAAACAAATAAGATGGATTTTGAGTGTAATTGAAAAGAATGTGAGGATTTTACTTGAAAAGACATTAATGGGTAATTTCTAAAATCATACTGACATTTCTACTTGTACAAGAGTCTATTTGAGAAAACGTCTGGTTATTTTGTAAGATGCAAGAGGTTTGGAAAAGATCTAGAATTTTGCACTCTGGCCAAAACTAAATGAAGACAAATGAAAACAGAGTGGTAGGAGCCAAATGAAGCCAAGTCAGACCATAGACACTATTGGGACCTGTCCATCATGGGCTGCTGGCAAAGATTCTTAGCAACTCAAAATGTTTCCACCATTGCTTTTGCAAAGTGAATGGTCTGGGCCTCAGAAAGATCTGTTTCTTGTGGAAATCGGTGGAACACTTAATCTTGGGGTCCTGGTGGAAAGTTGCCTTTGCTGAGTTTGGCCAGAGACTCCATGACTTTGCCTAGAAATTGTCTTCACCAGCCACCAAATAAGATAAATGAGAAGCTGAGGCTAGGAATGTAACTACTGCTGTCTCTTGTGACACCAATGAGATGGCATTGTTCTGCCATATTAGAAGAAAAAGCAATAATTATTATACATTTTATATGTATATATCTACCATCCTGAAAATAAAGGGTGCCCTACACCCCTTTGATATGGAGTAATGAACTACTTTTCCTGGACACACCCAAACTCCTGGAGGCTATCCCCTGTAAAAGAGGGAGGTGCAGGCTGCTTATGGAATACATGAATTCTATTTTATATATTTTATTGTCATATACACTTAGCAGACACAGATGCAAAACATCTGATGGAACTGGCAGCTAATTTATAGGTGGAATACTGATTTTTTGCCATCTGGAACTGATTTTGTCTTGGATTTAAATACTAATTTTGTGTCTTCTTGACAAGTTTATACTCAAACCATAGAATACAGAATTCAGTCTAGAAGCTGCCATGAATATTGCCCCTATTCACATTATTCAAGAAAAGTATCTGCAGACTTATAGCAGGGGAGATGAAAGGTTTGGATTTTGATGCAGATAATCTTAAATACGTTTAGCTTTCATATTGGTGTCTGTGCCAAGGATTCACCTGTCAGAACAGTTGGTTTGAAGAACATGGAGGTCCCAGTGCTCAGGCTGTGAAATTTCCAGTACCACCATCATATATATATTTCTATACACAGAGGCAACACAGGAGGGAGTTATAATCTGGAGCTTTCCTAAAGGATGTGCAAAAGTCATCTTTGTTAATTTATGAATAAGTGAGAATGCGGTGGGTTGACCCTGGCTGGATGCCAGTGTTCATCAGATTTGCTCTGTCACTCCCCCCCCTCAGCTGGGCAGGGGAGAGAAAATACAACAAAAGGCTCATGGTTGAGGTAAGGACAGGGAGAGATCACTCAGCAATTACCCTCTCAGGTAAAATAAAAGCCATCCTAAAAACTTGCCACACAAACTCAGTGCAGAGAAAAACTGCAATAATAACTGCACTTGTTTGTGATTAACATATTGTTGTGGACTTTCTGTATGTAGGTCCTCTGGGTATTTTGTTCATTGCTTTACCCAGTGTGCTTCATATAGGCAGTGTTTACCCTCTTGGAGCTTGGCCTTGGCTGTGACATAAAGAAAGGAGGGGAAAGAAATCAAATTCTATGGAAAACAAAAGTGGTTTGAAGTATAGCTACAGCTAGCTCCAGCTGTAACAACAGGGTTGTGGGTTTCCAAATTTTAATCTCCCAAAAGAATCTGTATCAAATTCTTCAGCCCAGAGGTCAAAAGGTATTTTAGTAATGAAACAGGACAACTCAGCTTGTAAAGCCTTCTGGGCAAAGGCCTTCTGTAGAATATGGCCCATGATACGTGCTTTCAAGCCACACAGGAATGAAAATAAATAATAATGATCATAAAATCATCTTACACTTTTCTCTCTTCTACCTCATCACTAGTGGCAAAGATGACACAAGAGGCAATGCAGATGGATGATGTAGCAGGCAGCTCAACTTCCCCTCTGCACAAAGAGGTAAGCAGATTACTTATGTGCTTGAGCACAGCCTATAGTCATAGCACAAAAACTGTCTCAGGAATGTTCTCTGGGTTTTGTCATTCTGGTGGTATTTGGATACAAAAGTATGTGTGAATTAAAAATATAGTCTGGGCAACTTCAGTGTTTCAGGATGTCTATTACTGGTAACAAGCTGAAATGCAGTCGTCTGCCTTGTTTGAGAAAATGTGGTGGGAATCCCTAGCAACAAAAAACACGTGGAAAATAAATTACATTTCCAGTCTCTCCCAACTCCTTCTTTATCATTCTCTAAGTCCTAAGAGAGCATCCAGAAGGACTTTCCAGCACCAGCCCAACAGTACAAGCCATTCCTCTGCAAAATGGAGCTGCTCACCATCCCAACTCATGGCATAAACTGTTGGTCCAGATGGGTGGATGTGTGAGAACAGATAGATGAACAACACCACTTCTGTGGTCAGATCAAAAGAAAGGTAAGTTTTCCATTTTCCACATAAATGCCTCTCTCTGCAGTGCTAGGAAACCTGGGATGCATTTCCTGTGCAATACCAGAGAAAGGCAGGTAGAGTAACCAGATATATGCAAGTAAAAGGCAGGGGGTGAGGGATATGTACTGCTGGGAAATACAGGCTTATCTTGACCTGCATTGTGAGCACACAATGTCTAGAGACAATCCTTTGGTTCACATTAGAGCAGGGAACAGCCATTGGCCCTCTGTTCCCTGCTAGACTCAAACTGCTGACCTGCTCTGATGATTCATAGGGTTTGGGGATCAAAGATATTAATTGCTATGCACTTGGAGGAATCAGAGCTTCTGCAGTCAGGCAAAACCTTGCTCCCCTTCTCTGTTTCCTTAAATTTTCAAAGTCAGCGTATTTTTTCATTGTTCTGGCTCTTACAGGACAGAGCCAGAATGTCCCCGTTTAAGTGGAGCAAACGTTTTTCCAAAGGGTCAAAGTTCAGGACGAGCTTGTAAGCAGATTATGGACTTGGTAGAAAGGCCAAAGAAACCCTAAGTCTTTACATTCCCAAAGTGCTGTGTTAAACTCTAGCCCAAGGATGTACTTAACCCCAGAGAGAATGGAGGTCAAGTGAACTTGCAGCATTTCAAACGCAATCATTTTGGAAAAGTAGCTGTTTATAAAGAAGTATATTACAGACCCGAGCTAATGTTAGCATTCCCTCTTTACAAATAAGCCTGACCTATTGCTAGTCTTGTCAAAGAGCTGCCACGTTTGTTTTATAGCATCAAATAGTAAGACTTTATTTCAGTTTAGATTAAATCTCAGGGAATGTTTCAGCTTAGGGGCATTAAAAGTCTAAAGGGGGAATTTTTATGTCATCTGTCTTTAGGTACTTAACTCAGACTGGCTCCCTATACTGTTGGGAGAGTGAAGGTGAGGTTTCCAGAGGGCAGCTCAGAGTTCCTGAAATGGGCACTGAACTGATACTGAGGTGTCCTCCCTTTTTCCATAGAGTTTGCAGAGTTGATCTCTGCAGAGACATTGCTTTGCATTTCCTTTGTATTTTCTTTAAGGTATTCAGAACTGTGTGTAAGGTGTGAATTGATCCTTCAGCAGTTATAAGGGTCTGCTGTCACACATGTGCTGGAGCCACAGCAGGACTGAGGTACAGGCAGGAAAGTCTGGCTAAGACAGAGCAGGAGGACTCTGGGCACACGACAGGGCAGCACTCCTGCTGCCAAACATGTGTCTTGGGCAACAAACCTGATGTGCAAATGAGACAAGCTTCATCCAGCCTCACTGGCCCTCCTGCTTTTCTTGAAGATCCTTCACCAGGCACAAGAACACCCAACAACTGTGCCATGTATGGCAAACAGCCACAGTTGTGCTTGGTGAGGATGATCAGCAGTTCCCATCTGTTTTTTCTTTGGATAAAAAGGAGCCAACATATTATTTGGCATGATTGATTATATAGTTCCATGATTTAAACCATGGAATCATGGAAACACAATGGTTGGAAAAGGCCTCCAAGATCACCAAGTCCAACCTGTGACCCATCACCAGTTTGTCAACCAGACCAGAGCACTGAGTGCCACATCCAGTCACATTCCTTGAACACCTCCAGGGATGGTGACTCCACCACCTCCCTGGGCAGCCCCTTCCAATGCCTGACAACATTTTCTGTGAAGAAATTCTTCCTGATGTCCAACCTGAACCTCTCCTCGCGCAGCTTGTGGCCGTTTCCTCTCATCCTGTCCCTTGTTCCCTGGGAGCAGAGCCCGACCCCCGCCTGGCTCCCCCCTCCTGTCAGGGAGTTGCAGAGAGTGAGAAGGTCCCCCCTGAGCCTCCTTTTCTCCAGGCTGAGCCCCCCCAGCTCCCTCAGCTGCTCCTCACAGAACTGACTCTCCAGACCCTTCCCCAGCTCTGTTCCCTTCTCTAGACACACTCTAGAAAATAAGAATAACCTAAAAATAGCAAAAGTTAAGGTCTCCTTTAAAATGCTGTAGCCACTAAGAGCATCTGTCCTATGAAGACCACACCCTGTACATGGCGCTACTTTTTTTTACTATTTCTATAACCATCATAATTAGTATTACCACAAATATTAGAGTGACACCAGCAATAGTTCTGAGGAACCACAGACATGAACTGAGATCCCTTCTTGTGGATGTCAGCAGGACAACATGAAATCTGCATGAGAAGTCAAATAGCTTAATTTTTCAGAGGCGGCTCAGCAATATTTTGTATAATCAGTGCAAGACATCAGTCAAAATGTGGTGAAAAGCAAGGAATGAGTGTCCACTCCTATTGTCGCTTTCCCAGCCTACACCTGCATCCACAGTGTTTGCAAGTTCAGGAGCCAAAAATTACTCAGGTGGACATGGGGCTTGTACAGGTATTTTATGGGAGAAATGAGTTTTTTCTAGTCCCTTAAGTGTTCTTCAAGAGCCTGTTTGGTTTTGTTTTATGATAATATTAATCTCATGTGATACATTTAAAATTCTGAAGCTTAGAAGTTGTTCCTATAAAGCGCAGAAGTGTGCTGTGGAATGCATAAAGATTTAATATTTTTGAATTTTATAGTAGCCTCAGAAATGTCTCTGTTTTGTTGGGTAGACTGACTATTCTTGAGCCAGGAAGCAATTAAAATATGTAATATGGATATTTATTCTTATATGTAGACTTTGTCTCCAAAAAAATAAGATAAAGAAAACCTTGTATTTTCAGTGAGAATTTAAGCAACCTTTTCTCATGGCTGATCCAGATACACTTAGACTGGTTTATGAGAAGAGAGACTCTTAAAACACATTTCAAATACAGTTAAAATTCTCATTTAGGATAGAAAAATTCGTTCATTTTTCCTAGGATACTGTACATCTTGCTTAAGAGCCCTGAGTGTTGAACAATGCATTAAGAAATATTGTCTTAGTACAGCTCTCTCAGCTCTTTCACACATAATTGCCTAATTGAAATAGTATCATTTATTAGCTTCTTTGCTTGAGGCTTCTTCAGATTCAGCTTCTGCTCTTGGGCATCCTCCTTTGAATTGTAGCATATACCTCAGCTAATTATAATGTGGTATCACTTGATAAAGCCAACTGAGATCATAATGGGAAGACACTGAAACATCTGCCAAGATTTGAAAATTGGGTTTTTCTTTTTACTTGTGCCAAAGACAGGTTACCTGTAATTAGTTCTAATTTATAAATAAGTGCAGGCTGTACTTCTAAAAGGTACAATATCATGCCTTGCCCCCCTTTTTAGAAACAAGTTAGGAATTATACATCTCAATCAACTATCTACCTTTTTTGTGTCAGGAATGATAGCTTTGCATGAGAACTTAAGGAGAAGATAATTATACATGCACCACCTAAATGTTCATGGGACATCTGTCCCAAGTGACCAAAAAACAATGGCACAAGTCACCAAAAGAGAAACCACAAGAGTTCCAGAACTCTCAATATGGATTATTTTTGGTTGCTCTGTGAATTTTGAATATTTATTATTCATGTATTACAACTCTTCTTCGAACTCCTCTGAATATTTTTTTTGTTCTTGTTTTTTTAATTCCGTCTCTAGTTCTCAAATAATCACAGGACTCCAGCAGCTGGAGATTAATGAACTCACAAATATCCAAAGAGTTGGAAAATTGTGATCAGATCTGTCTGAGTTTATACCACACATGCAGTGGGATTTCCTGTTGTTATTTTTATCTGGTTTGGGGAGTCTTTTAAGCCTTGTTTGTTCTTAAAGTATCCCAGTGTTTCTACACGTTTCGCCACAAGCTCTGATCCCTTGTCCTGGCCTTGTGGACAGCAGGACAGGGTGGGTAGGTTGGCAGTCCCTGGGCAAGTACAGCTATGTGGGAGCACCAGGCTGGAACTCCAAAAGGTCTGTGAAGGAGGGATGAGACACATCAGAAAAAAATTTTCATTAGAGTCTAGGAGAGAAATAACTTTGCTGTTCAGATTTGACACTCTGACTGAGCCACACATGATGCAAGCTTCTTTCACTAACCCTCACTGTATTCTTCCTGATTATAGTCAGTCCTTTCAAGCAGTTTTCTCTGATACAGACTTAGGAAGGAAAGAAAAATTACCTCATTGCAACTGATGTTTGACATTTACCTGCTGCCCACAGCTCTAAGTAGGTGCTGTGGAGTAGCTGTGTAGTCTCTGAGTAGGGACCACTTCTCATTTTGCAGACACCCTCCTATTGTCCAAATCTCTTTTCATTTTCCTGTGCCACCTGATACACTTCCTAGAATACACCCAAGGTTCTGACCACCACGAGTATTTTCCTTGAGATGGACTAGGATGAACAGGCAGTCAAGGACGAAGTGATGACTGCTGCCTCAAGTTTGTGACATCCCCTTTGGTCTGTTTTTAGAAGGCTGTTAAAGATAAGCTGTTAGCAGGCTACTTAGGAGAAAAAGGAAAAAAAAAAGATGCAAAGGAAGATGGTGAGGAGGACACTGAGCTGAACAGAAATACAGAAACTTGTTTTCAGAAGTGCTGCTCCCTTTGTGGGCTTGTTTTCTGCCTCTGAATGTCTGCCTTCAGTTTTGTACTGAAAATGGCAGGTCAGGAGGGAACCTGGTTGCAAGAAGTTTTAATCATCTTATTGTACATCATAGTGCTCATGCAATCCAAGATCCCAGCTTTTCCCCCCACTCACCTTAGACTTGATAGACACCATTTTTTTATTTCAGGTTAAGTCCCTCATATTAGAAACTGAACCAGAGAACAAGTCTTGCCTTCTTGAATTTCTTGACTCACTCTGGAAATGTATTTTATGTGTGTACATGTGTGGTTTCTCTTCTCTTTCTTCCTTATTTCTAACAACCACTTTGTATTAAATGTTTCATCACAGACACTTGGTCATCCTTTAAAAGTCTTCTAGTGAATACTTGCTTGTGCTGCAGTTTGTCCAAGAAGAGTGAGTAATGAGAAAATAAACTTTTCCCAATGCTGTTCTTTCACTTCTCTGTCTCTGCTACCCTGATTTGACCAAAGTAAATGAAACTGCAGAACTCAGTGGACCCTTGAAGAAGATGGGGAGTCATGATCAGGAAAGGAAAAGACAACTTAGTCTCCTTGTTTTGCCTTTTGAAATTAATGTTATGTGTCCATTGGGAACCTGGCTTTTATGCAGAAGTCTTTCTTTAGAATCCAATTAATGTGAGGTAAATTACAGACCAGCTGTTTCATACTTTTGACTGACTAATATGGTCTATTTTAAAACCAAACTGCTAAACTTCATCCCAGTCTGTCCAAGGTTTTGATAAATCTTTGTTAGGTAAGTGCTTTACATAATTACTTCAAGCACTGATGCTCCAGTCCCACAGAACTTCACAGTGATTGCTCTGAACAGTTTTCTCTAGCAATTTTCTGCTCATATCAGCCCAAATGGTGGTCTAATTAAGATGATTTGATGTCTGGGATCCTGGCTGTTTGTGGTATTTCAAATCCTTCCAGTGGGGACTGCAATTTTCATCCGGATGAGGTAAAGTTCTGAGAAACCATGAACAGGTTCAGCATTTATGAATTTCATTAGATTAAGAGCAAGAAATTCGACAAGAGCCTTCAAGAATACCATTGTATTCTACAATTTGGTTTAAAAGAATAGTGGAATCCTTGAGCGAAAATTACCAGTAAGGAATAAGCCTTCTCTTGCAGTACAAATGGAATAAAAAATAAGCCACAAACTCAATATATTTTCAGTCACATTCAGTCGGAAACATGGATGCTGATTCACAAATATTGTAGCTTGATTAGCTGCAAATTGTTGACTTCCATTAATTCCTCCCTCTGTTCAGAAATTACTTTCCACTTGAGTATAACACCGAATTTCTACAAAATCAAGAACGCACCTTGATAAAATACCTATTCGATGTTAATGTTAACCTCAATGTTCTTGTTTTCAACCCTACATTGCTGACAGTAAAGTGCAAAGCATTCTTAATTTTTGTTCAGAAGCAGTTGAAGTTTGCTTTCTTGGAGGATCTTGTCACTCTGTGTGTGTGTGTGACCATAGATAAGCTTTCTGTGAAGGTTTGATGCTCTCCAAAGGTGCATTATGAAGTCACCTGCCTAAAGCAGGACACCAGGCAGAGATTCACAAGCCCTGGTCCTGGTTTCACCAATGACCTTTGATACATCTCTCCCTGAGGGAGGTGGAGCAGCTCTGCTATGAGAAAAGGCTGAGAGAATTGAGATTGTTCAGCCTGGAGAAGAGAATGCTTTGGGGTGACCTAATTCCAGTACCTGAAGGGACCTGACAAGAAAGATGGAAAGAGATTACTTACAAGGGTCTGAAGTGACAGGACAAGGGGGAATGGCTTCACATTGAAACAGAGTAGGTTTAGGTTGCATATAAGGAAGAAATTCTTCCCTGTGAGGGTGGTGAGGTTCTGGCACAGGCTGGCCAGATAAGCTGTGGCTGCCCCATCCCTGGAAATGTTCCAGGCCAGGTTGGGGAGGGCTCGGAGCAACCTGGGATAGTTGAAGGTGTCCCTGCCCATGGCAGGAATTAGATGACCTTTAATGTCCCTTCCAACTCAAACCATTCTATGATTCTATTTTATGATCTTCTCCTTTCCTTTTTCCACTTGCTCTATTGGCTCTATTCCGACCATGAACTCCTCAGGACAGAATTTCTCTCATGCAGGTTTTGGCACAGGGCTCACTCATGACTGACAAGTCACCCTGATCCTTGTCTCCTTCCAGCTGGTCTCTCCACATCTTGATGCCATGATTCCAGCAAGACAGCAAACATCCACAGATGACCCAAAAATCTTCCAGGACTTGAGGGTCAGCTGGTCCTGCCATAGCTATTCCTTTGCAGAGGAAACAGGGGACACCACCCTGCCCCAGGACAGAAGAGGCAACGTTCCAGTGCCTGCACATCCAGGGCTTCTCAGAGCACAACGGGAGTTTCGCTGGGATTAACCCAGCCACTTGTTTATTCACTGGGTTAATTTCACACGCCAAGCACCAAGCCTGTGTTAATTATATGATTTACTGGGCTGTGTTTCTCTTTTCATTGCATCGTAAAAAAAGCCTTGAATAAGAATGCTTGTTCTGGTAAATTTTCACTTGTTTGTGAATGGCCTGGAAATAGTTAACAGCAAGCACGTCCTCTGGGCCAAAAGGGACTGGAAGGTTCAGATTATTGCCTTATTTATTTTATTTTATTCCTAATTAACATTTTATGAGCTCTGAATATGTTTACAGAAGCACAGTCAGGAAAGGGCATATGAACAAACAGAATTAATAGCCATTGACTGCTTCATAGCATGCCCGGATTAAAATATCATGCAGCAGTCTTTTGTCTTTCCTGTTGGAAGCTGGACAGGCCCATTTACAGCAAGAACAAAAGTTTACCGTGATGGTTTTAATTTCTAACCCAAGCCCAAGTGTTTAGGAGAGAGGAAGACCTGATCTGCTGGTGGAGAAATTCACCAAGCAGTATTTTCAGAGGGAGCTTGCACTCCTTTTGCTGTAGCAGGTTGTTCACTCATCTTAGTTCTTTGTGGATTCATCAGAGGCTGAGCAGTAAAACTAAATTTATATAAAAAGATGTTACGCAGTTCTTACCGGCAGGTTCTGGAAACGATCTCCTGAGATAAAGGAAGTGCAAAGATGCTTAAACTCAGATACTACCCAGATCTAGTTAAATGAAGTGGAGAGAGGCTTCAGCCTGACCTCTGTGAAGAACAGGCCTGGGTTTGTCTCTGTGCCCTGATCTTGTCCTGCTCAAGGTTACAGGAATTTCATTGTCTAGGAATAATCAGAGTTGGTTTTTATTTGAGTCCATGGAAAAGTCTATGAAAATGTTAATGTTTTCAAACTGAACAGGATGAACTCAGGGCCTGGATCAGCCTTTTCACAACCTCTATCATTCAGAACTGCTGAGGAATTTCTACCTTTCCTCTGAGTTCAGAAAGAGCATGACATTCCCCTTCTGCCTGCTGCGATAGCAATATTCAGTCCTTTTTAACAAATTACCTCTCTTTTTCCTAAGATTTGTCAGCTGCTTGCATTGGTAAATGCAAGAGCTCTGGGTCCTATCAACCAATTGCCCAAGGAGATTTTTATTGCCATTTTTTTAGCTGCCAAGGGGAAAACTAAGGTTGTTTATCAGAGAACTGCAAACACTCAGTCCTCCAAGAAATGTTAATATAACACCCTTGGGACAAACATTGCTTCACTGATGTTTTTTTAAGCTGTCCATTACTTTCCTTTTGAGGAATAGAAAGAAAGCTATTACCAAGAAACAGAATGATTGTATTGCATGGTTAAAATCAGAAATAATCTGATGATGGGGAAAAAAATCTCGTTTTCCTCCCAAAATAAGTTGTTGATTAGGAACAGATCAGTACTAAGGTCTAGGTAGAGATAAATTAACTTTTCCTACCTACCTAGAGTGCAATATAAAGAATTTCTACTTGGTTAACATCTTTTAGTGCTTCAGTTATCAGGATAGAGAAGAGAATATGCTTCATTATTCATTGTACCAGTTTGTTCCACAATCTTGAGCAAAATAAAAACCTAAGTGAATTGTTCATCCATATTATCTGAATTTCAGGTGGATAAAGTTGTGAGAAGAGTTTTATTTGCATGTAGATTCATATTGAAACCTAGATGGATGTCGAAATCCATGACAGTTACAGGTCCAAATTGCTTGGGTTTCCCTGAGTAGCTCAGTGAATACTTCTCAGCTCCTTTAGACCTGTGGGTGTTTTCTGTCTATTCATTCCCTTGTGAATCCCAGTTTTAGGGCCAGACACCATATTCCCCAAACATGAATATATTACTTACTGCTTGGTATTATTTGCATGGCTTTTCCCTCCCTACAAATTCTCACGGTCTCCAATGTCAGCATAGCTTTGCCAGGAGGAAGGTGGGAATGCCCTTGTAAGCAAGTTATTGCTTCTCAGTGTTATTTTTACTACCGAGTTACCTTTGCTGACTCAGAAGAGCCTCATAATTCTTCCTTTTCCAGTCAACCACCATCCCTGCAGTCACAGCTGCCTTACATGGCAGCAGCAGCAGAAGGAAATTATAGGAAAAACAGCACCAGCAGAAGATACAGGGATGATACAGGATCCTGATCAGCAATGGACACAGGCAGCTGTCTGAAGCAGCCTCGAGGTTTGGCCACTGCAATAACCATTTTGACTGGAGGTAAATGGAAGCTGATTCCTATCTTTACACAGAGAACAGCACAAGGTTCATCTTCTGTGGCAGCAGTTGCACATACTGGTAGTCCTTGTTGCCTTATCATCACAACCATGATCTCAGCAAAACTATTCAACTACTGGCCAATATTCTGCCACTACTGTTATCTAATTATGCAAGGAAACCTGCAGGTGGTGTTCAATTCCCAGACAAGAAGAGGGGAAAAAATCACTTGAAACTGGTTTATGTCAAAAGGTGAATTACAGTGTGGCATAAGCAAACAGCCCAACACATTATCCTGTTTACATGGATCAGAGAATGTTTGTAAGTCTGAGTCCTGAGGGAGACACTTATAGTAATAATGTCCAGACTTCCTTTGCACAAAGTCCAGAACGGCAGGAAAAAGGGAGGGAAAAAACAGTTCTAAGTGTTTTCTGAAAAAAAAATTGTGTAATAGGAAATTGATGTTATTCCACTTTGCACTATCTTGTGCAAATGTGCTGTGAGATTTTATTTGTCTTCCTAGAGACAGTTCAGCCCGTTGCAGGAGGTTTGTATACCTCCATAAGGATAAAGGAAATTCTTTAGCTGCCCCAGATTTGTTTCTTTTTTTTTTTTTTCTTGAATTCTCAGTCTCACAAAGAATAAGTTCAGCTTTTTATAAAAGAGTAATTTAATAACAGCAAGCTTTTACCACGTGAAAGTGAGCTCCTCCTGCTTCTGTTGTAAAATTGCTGTCTTGGATTGTATTCTTGAAGGAATTTCTAGTCCTACTGGTCTGCTTTTTTGGAGATAGCAGGATAATTCATCCTTGAATGCTGTGAATCAATCCTATGAGGCTTCACCATCAAAAGTTCAAAATCCAGACAAGGTGTCTTCCTCCTCTAATGAGATCAAAAGATCTAATAGACAGCTCTTGCTCAAGAAGTGTTCAGGTACTGTAGGCAGCCAAAAGTAGATTAATTAAGAATGGTATGAAGGTGATGACTATAAAGTTATGGCAGGAAACAGTTCCTGACTCTGCCTCATTTTCACACAAACAAAACCTGAGTGGGAGACTTTGCCTGCACAGTAGTTCAGCTACCCAGAACTCCACTCTTATCTCCTGGCCTGGAAGACAGCTCAGATGCTGGACTATGTCCCACGACTGCTGAATTTGGATGGGAGGAGTAGAAATTTGTGGAGTTCTGGGTAGCTGAACTACTGTGCAGGCAAAGCCAGATTTGGCTTGAATGGTCATGCTGCCTCGTGGGACCTGAATGTGGTTTGGGCACTCGCCCTCACTTGGTCATGTGCTTCCATATGTCCTGCATTTTCTGTCAGGTGCTGCAGCCTTCTTGTGGTTCACTGTGACATGTAACCCAGCTGGGAACTCAGACTATGATTCCCATGGTATGGATTAATACACAGTCTCACTGAATAAAATCTTTTCACATAGGAATGCCAAAATCCAAAATTTGAAAAAACTGAAAGTACTCTAAATCTCTTTGGTGGAATTTCTGACCAGTAAAAACTGTTCATCTTTCATCCTGTATTGGGAGTTGAGAGGTTCAGCTAGATCAAAGAAATAGTTACAGTCTTGGAAACTTCCAGAGGGTGGAAAACATCTTAAATAAAATTAGTCATAAATTGCTTCAGATAATTTAGCAATTCTTAGAAGTGAGAAGTAAAAATTTCTTTTAGAGGGAGAAATAAAACTACTTTTGCTGGAGCATTTTCTCTCCACTTTTAACACAGATTGTGATTTTTAAGTGTGCTTTTATTATATTAGTAATATCACATTTGTGTCTAACTCTTCTCCCATGGAGGACAAAATTTGATTCTGGCTTCTTGCCTGAGGAGGGGCAGATATAAAGAACCATTTAATCATCTTCGCTATATTAACATCAGTGAGGGAGAAGCAACCTCTTTGTCTGGCTCTCCCTCTTCTGCAAGGGGTCAGCCAAGTGTCCAGTCCTCTGGGAGCAGCATATTTCTGTGTTATAGTTTGAGGTAAATTGTATTCCTTGAGAGCTGATTCTTGGCCTCCTCAGTCCAATGCCCTGGACAGCCAGGCAGAGCTGTCCCACTGTGAGAAGAGCTGGGCCAAACACCTTTTCTCCTGGCCTGGGGGCAACCAGAGACTCTGGGAGCCACAGTTTTTCTGTGACCAGCTCCTGAGGCAGCCCAAGTAAAATCCCTCTATTCAGGGATTAAGTAGAATTTCCAGTGTTTTGTAATTGAGACTGAAATCAGAAATACAGTCTGTAGACAGCCTTTTACCCTTGATTTCATTTGTTGCTCTTGTAGTTTGACATGCAGACTCAAGGGTTTAAAACTTCAGCAGAAAGTTCAAGGAAACATTTGGAAATGAGGATCTCTTGACTAATGGTACTTATTTGGACCCCCTTTGATCAAATATAATGATGCTTAAAAGACAGAGTATTTGGATAAAGAGTTTTTAAGTGGAAATCATATTTAATGCTCCCATCACTGCTTCATAAGGGAAAAAATCCCACACAATAGAGACTTCAAGGTTTCCTACCCTTCTCCCATTCTGGTTTGTGGCAGAGGTGGAATTTTTTGCTTTGCTATTTATTGACTTGCTTTAGTGCTCTCAGATGGAAACATTATCAGACTCATCACCACAGAATAGATCAAAGACAAGAGATCAGACTTCTCCCTGGAGTGAAGATAAACTGTTGCACTTGACCTGCGTCTGGAATGTCTAATGGGGTCAAAATGTAGAAAAATAATAATACTCATTCCCTTCCACCTCTGCACCAGCCTTCCCCGGGATCTTTTAGAGGCTTCTGCATCAAACAAGGCAGTGACTTGTATTCCTTTCAGGCACGGCCCATTCCTGCTTCCTGCAGGTAAAATGTAGGACAAGCTGGATGATCATTGCTTCTTTCCTTTTTTCGATAAAGAGCTCCTTTTCTGAAATTCAAGAAGACACAGACATTAAGTACCTTCAACATCCTTTTAAATTGTTGCCTCCCAGGTTTTTCCTTTCAAATAACAAAATAACCAAAATAAGCCTCTTTTTCTACTGCAATCTTCCTTTCTTTTATTTTTTTTTTTTGAAAGCTTATACTGCATTAAAAAAAAATGAAAAAAAATCCCCCAAAAAAGAAAAAGGTGGTTATCCAACCTTGTTCTTCTTCTTGACACTGCAAGAGAAATGACAGTAGTGAAGGGAACTGTCTGTTTCAAGATCAAACAGCAGTCTCTGCTGTCTGAGCACTTTTAGGAGCCTTTTAAGCCAACTACAAACTGCACGTGTCCATGTGGGTGACCAGTGGCAATGGGAAGCACAGCAGGCAGCTCTGGAACAGCAAGCACTGGAGACAGCAGCCCACCTTCCATCTTCTAATGACACCTCGATTTTATTTGCAAAAATCCTGCTCCAGCAGCTGCCTCTGGGCATGTGCAAAGTGCCCCTGCTTTTTGCTGTGATTATGAGCTCCAGGATTCTGTTAGTTTGCAGTAAATCACTCACAGCAGCCCCTAAAATGAATAATTTGGGCAAGTCATGCACCAGCTGGTGTCCTGTAGAGAGTCTGTCTACAGACACCTTTGAGGGTTGCCTCTTCTACTTCCTGAGCATGAGAAGCCTTGATTTCAGATCCTGAGCTTATTGCAGCTTCTGGGTTTCTGCCATGACCTAATTTATAATGTTGCAGAGCTGCACTGATTCATCTCTTCAGGAAAATGGCTTGTCCAGCAGGATATGGACATGCTGTGAGTGGTCCTGTTCTCACTAAATAAGCTCTTTCCAAAACAGAAATGGCCATGTCACTGTTTCTTAAGTGCCTCAGAGTTCTTGCAAAAGGAAAAGGTGTTTAATATTTGCAACTGTGGCACAGGAATATTAATAATAATAAATGCACAGTACTGGTAACTTGGAAAGGAAAGTCCTTATACTGTATGCAGTTGAAACGTGCCTAGCAAAAACTACACCATTTTAGCTCAACTCTGATCTCAGTTTTGTCAGGAATAAAGATAGGCAATGCTATTACAGTTGTAACTTGTCTGCTGACAGATCCCCAAGATACATCCAGGGGCTTCCTTGGTGACAGAAGCAAGAAATAAATCGATTTCTTACAGTATTTTGAAACTATCTGAACCCAAAATTGCCCAAAGTAAAACACCCTCCATGACTCTGGGTATTAAGCCACACATGAAACATGTTTCCAAACGAAGGATCTGTGTCATCTCAGCTTATTTGTTCTACCACCAGTCATTCCTTCTGGAAAGCAGACATGGTCTGATACATTAAATCAGAGTGCAGATCTACCTTGGAAATCACCTTTGGAGAGAGGTGTTCATAGGAAGAACAGTGATGCCATTTGAAAATTGTGTGGTTTTATCTGCTCAATAAGCTCCTTCTGTGTTCAAGCCCATCTTTCTCATCAAAACAGATGCATGAGGGAATACAAGGGGCACAGTGAGCAGCACAACCCACCGGTACAAATACTCCTGGCAATCAGCTGCCAGAACTTGACTTCCATGGTTTAAACACTCAACATTTGCTATTTGTGTTTTGTTGCATTCTGACAAATCCTCACCTGCCCATCTACAGGTATGTGTTGCCTGGGGTGCTCAGTAAGTTGTATGGCTAAGGGAAAAAAATCCACTGGCAAGACTGAAATACCATCAAGGTTAAAAGCAGGAAATATCCTTTCTACTCTGCCCTGCTGCCCAACCTGGTATGGAGGCCAAGTCATCATGTCCTCCAGGGCACTGACAGCTTAGGATAGCATGTACAAGAAGATTGTTGATATCATGGAAAGGAAAGCCTGTCCCTGGCATTAGTCCTTGAAACA
Organism: Calyptomena viridis; assembly: GCA_013390005.1. Classification (NCBI taxonomy): domain Eukaryota; kingdom Metazoa; phylum Chordata; class Aves; order Passeriformes; family Eurylaimidae; genus Calyptomena; species Calyptomena viridis. The sequence goes on from WEIV01020539.1 coordinate 257,707, forward strand.
CAGTTGATTTATTTGGATTACCTTTGATCTTTTAATTACACTATGTTTTCATTCTCAAAGCCATGGGTCCAGTTTATCTTGCTGTAATTCACGTGTATTATTTCCTTGATTCTTGGCATCCCAGAGTTGCAAGTCTGTGCCTCTGCTGTAGGACAAGGAGAGGTGAACCTTGAATCTTGGCTTAGGAGCGCTGCTGCTGGGGCCATTATGGACAATTTGAGGCAATTCATTACTTAAAGATTTCTGGGCCCATTCTCCAAACTTGGAAAGAATTCTGGGCAATCTGCCTGCTGTATCCAAATTGCTGGTGGTTTCCCAGAATGTATGCAAAACTGAGCACGAGGTATATCAGGGAGTGCTTTGAAAGCATAAGTGAATTGGAAGGCAGATTGTCTTTTGTTTCTGAATTTCTTTTTTTGATATTTATTGAAAAGATATCCTAGTGCTGGAAGTAAACTAGAGTTTACTGTAACCTTGCATAGGAGTTGAAGAGTTTTGTTCATGTGATGATAGTTCATTGTGGCCTTAAAGAATCTTTTTGCTTTCATGGACTTGTATAAAAATTCCTAACTGGAATGGTGTTAGAGATGAACAGGGTCATCTGTTCTGTCTGCTGCAGTTATTATGGACATTACAATTTAATACTTATATTCTCTCAGATCTCAATTGTACCTCTCTAAAACTCAGTATTAAGGCATTCAGAAAGAAACTTTGTTCATTTGTTTGGCCCAGGGTTACCATCTTCAAGATAAAAAATAAAATATAACCTCCAGGAGAAGAAAAGGCCTTCAAGAAAGTAAAATGTATTTTTAGAGAGAGAGAGACTGCTGAAAAAACAGCAGCCCATGGAACTATTTGCTTGTAGGTAAGGCAAATTCACTGAGGTATTAACAGAGATGGGCTGAGAAGGGTAACTTTTGAGTAAACAAAATTGGAATTAGGTTGGAGCAGAGCACTTGCTTACCTGAGCCGTTGACATTCACTAGTTGGTTGGGAACAAGAGAGGTGCTGAATGACTTTGAGGTTTAGCATATTTCTAGTTATGGATTGTCACTTTGTTAATTAAAAAATAGGCTGAATATAAAAAGGTTTGGTGGGGTTTTTTTCCTTATTTCATAAATTACAGACCCCAGAAGATCATCAGTTCATTAATGTACATGCCTGGACAAAAATTTCTTGGAATGACCCCTGATGAACTCTAGATTGTTTAGTCAGGTATTTATTGTCCGTTTGGCATGGCCTATAGGAAAGAAATGGAACATTTTACTACTCACATAACAATCAGCTACAAGCAACCTCTCACCAGTTGAATATGAGTGAAAAAGTACAAACTCCTTGGTCTTAAAGCACCCAGCTTCAAGCATACATGAGCTTGATCAGATTACTTTTCTGCATTTTGAAGTTACTATGGCCTTTTACTTAATATTACATCAGTTTTATCTTTCTTTACTTTAAAAACAACCCACTTTAAAATACTAGTACTGCATCATCGATTTCTAGGTGCATATTCTTCACACCCACAGTGACATTATAAACAGTGATATTCCTGCCTGGGATGTAATCAGATATGAATAGTCTTGAAATACATTTCAAAACAATGACCTGTGCTGTGGAAAATTTGCCACAGAACTTCTCCCTTTATAATAAGCATTTTCACTTGAAAAGCTCCTTTTTCATTTTGTGTTTGTCTTCCTTAAATTGCTATGAGGGAAAAAAAGGTCAATCCAAGCAAAAGATTATCAGAATTGTGTTGTCAATGGCAGCATCAAAGAGAAAATGCAATATTTTTTTAGTGTTTTTAGATCAGCAGTTTTCAAATGGGAAGTGGCATCTTACTAAGAAAGAGTATAATGTTATTCCTTTAGTCAGGTAAAAGTCCTCAGCCTATACAAAATCTTTTAGTTTTTTAGAAGGAAAGAGATCCTGTAATGCAGGAAGTTCTCCCACAAAGAGCAGGTAATTATCTTTAGATGAGATTTATGTGCTTTGGGAAAGTTGAATATAAGTCAGAAAGCATTTATATTTTCACTACTTGGTTCAATAAAGGCAAGGTGTCCTCTCCTACCAGGAGGAATCTGACTAAATGTAATCACAGACTCTGCTCTGTGTACTTTCATTTCCATTCTTCTCAATATTAACTAGGATTTTACATAAACCTTTTTTAAAAGAGGTAATTTTCCTGTTCCATGAACTGCCTGGAACAATATATATGAGAAGTTTCTCCTAAATATCAGGAGAATAAATTTTCATGTCTGAATTCTAGACCAAACTTCAAATGCCTTTTCATCTCTGTATTCACTTAAAAGCATGAATGTCCATTCAAACACCTCCTAGTCATTAAAAACCCATCTGAAAATTACAAATCAAGATGAAAATGTCAAAACCAAGCTGATCTTTTTTTTCAAGAAAGCCTATTTAGAAAGGTTTGCTTAAACACTAAGATTCCATAAGGATTCTGAGGAATTTGAGACCTGAATCTCAGAATGACACTTCTAAAACATTATCTCAAAGGAAACTGTAGGACTTCTTAGATTCTCATTTGGAGAACCTGTTTGAACTGGTCAGGTGAACCTCGCAAATATGAGTAGCCATATTTTTTTTTAATATTTAGGTTTTCTCTCCAGATACTGAGATGAGGCACACTGAGTAAAGCAAAACAGTTAAACTAACATGTGCAAAAGTCATTTATATTTTATATGAGCACTAAAAACTCCTTTTCTTTCTCTTTCTTNTTTCTTTCTTTCTTTCTTTTTTTTCTTTCTTTCTTTTCTTTCTCTCCCTCTCTTTCTCTCTTTCTCTCTTTCTCAGAAACATGACATTTAAGACACAGTAATAATAAGAAGAGAACAAATGGCACCACAATGCATTGACGGTTTTGGAAAGAAAAAATAACTTTCTAAGTCTTGGGGACAGCTTTCACTGTAAATAAAAATAAAAAAGAACAGAAATTAATGCTTGAGGTCAGTCCCCAGCAACCACACTCTCTAATGCAAACCAATTGCATTTTTACCTGAAATATATGACAGATAGCTAAGGCACTAATGTTTTTCTCTGTTAATAAGCTCGATATGGAACAGAGCTCCTTTAGAATATGTACGGTAAAGTGGAAATGCATGCTTTGGTGACTGTTATAAAGCAGGCCAAAGATATGTCAAGTCCAATTAATGTCAATAAGGAACATCTGTATTTAGGCACCCAAGTTACTTAATGCAAACATTTCATAATTATATACTATAGCACACATGGAGCATTATGAGATGTGGTGTCCCAGTGTGAATAATATTCACATTTTTCAGATCAGTCAGCAGTCTTGGTCTGGCTTTGGCTCAGCTTGCCGTCTCCCTGTAAGAGCATTTCTTTATAATATTGAATTAAGTACAATCCACATTTTTTCTCTTATCTGTGAAATCTTGTGGTTGTGGCTTGACTGTTTTTATAAAATGAAAGATCCAAGTACATGTAAAGCTAGGGGTTTGGGGGCTTTTTTTTTTCTATTCCTGAGACATCTGGGTTTTTTCTTATGTGCCTTAAGTCTGGGAAGGAAAGGTTCAAGTGGATGAAGCATAGCATGAAAGATCCCATGTCCAAAGGATTCTTCACCTCACAGGAAAAAAACAGCCAAGGAGCAGAACAGGAACCTTATTCCCCACCTGAATAATTGGATGCACTGTAAAACAACATCTTCAAGACTGCAGAGGGTGGAATTGATACCAGCATTTCTAGTCTGGGAATATCAAAACTTCCTAAATACTTGTAAATCCAAAACCAGCCATGCAGCAATTGTTTAAACAAATGGAGCAGACACTGGTAACTCAGCTGCCACCCACACATTGTTCTCTGCAGTGCAGGATGGGTTTCTTGAGCTTGGTGAGTCTGTTGAGACGGGGATCTGGAGTTGTGCATTTGGGGATTTTAGTCCCCACTTTAGAGGAGCTACTAAAAAAGATGGAAAATTCATCTGGTGCTTAATGTGAAACACATCACATGCAGCAGAACAATCTCCATCACTGGAAGAGCTTTAGCCAGACTTCCCTTGAGCCACCCAAGTCCCAGGGGACATCAGTCAAGACAGAAAGGGTTGAAAATGCTGAGGTACCAGTTGGTCCAATCAATTACAGGCCAGAAAGTAGACAACTGGCAGGGCAAAGCTGACGAAGATGCCGTAATAAAACCAGGCTTGTAGATACCTGGACATCACCTAATCTGGCAAGTGGAGTTTAATCCAGTCCAGGAAGAAACAGCTGTCAAAATGACAGGAAAGAAAATGGAATATCTGCCATTCAGCTATAATTTTGCCCAAGCATCAGTCACCAATACTTGTGTCTCCTTCATCCACACATCTTGGCAGCCTTTCCCAGCCCCACCTCATGGCCTGCCGAAAGCAGAGCTACTATGAGCTAAGCTCCCACACTGTTTTTAGCAAGCTACCATTGACACCCCACCTATTTCAAGAAACATTCAAGCCTGAAAACCCACTTCCCACTCTGTATGTGTTCTGTCTTGTCTGTCTTTCTTTCTCTTCACTTGTGCCTTTGGAATATAATCACTTCAGGGCAGGGTCTAGTCATCTCTTTGGCACTTGACCTGTTCTCCCTCACGTATTTACTGTTCAGAACTCCTGTATGAATTTCAGCAAGATTGTCTTGGTCTTCTGTGATTAATAGTGCTAACTAATACTCAAATCAGTCATGTTGGCTGGCTTACATCTGGAAATTAAAAGTTTTGGGCAGGGAGAATTAGTTAAAAACCAGCAATCAGGATTGAAAGAGGGTCTGTACAGACCATGGTCTTGTTGCAGAGCTCAAAGCAAGGCCTTAACACAAATGTTGCTGCTTCGGTTTTTTGTAGTAAAATAACAATGGTGGTGCAATGGAGGAAGAGGAGAGGTGATAACCCAATGTGCTGGGTCATTCATACAAGTGTGACTGGCCATAGGGTGGTGGGGCAATGGAAGACCTAGGTATCAGCTGAGCAACAAGCCAGGAAGAGATTTTCCAAGTCTTGCCTAGGGAATCTGTTCTACGATCTTATTAATGACTGATGGGATTTCTGTATCTTCCTCCTACACACTACTCAGAACCTACAAATAACAGGATTTGTGTGATTGCCCTCCTACATGCTGCTCCCTATAACCCACCAATAAGACCTTGGGAATAAAACAAACTTCAATGTGTGCACATTCTAATTATAAGCAGACAGAAGGAGAGCTCACATCTATGCTGGCTGAGATCCAGGGATACCAGAAGAGGGATAAAGAGAGTGGAAGTGGGCCTCATGCCAGAAGAACAAAAAAGGTTCCTGACAAGTTTGAAGGGAAGAGTGGTGGCAGAAAAAAATTGCACATCCTTTAGTGCCTTTGAGTGGGAGTGAAGGATAATCGTGTGGCTAAACCATAAGATTAGGAAGTAGAGTGAGGTCTGGAGCCCCAGGTCTTCTGATAGAGATTTCCAGTTTGACCTGGGTAAGACTTACTCCACTGGTGCAGATGAGGAGAGAAAAAGTGTTGGGGAGAGCATTCCCCAAAGCACTGCTCCCCACAGGTTACGTGGCAGGCTGATCTCACACCTAACCTATGGCTTTGCCCAACCTTGGACAGAATGGGTCCCTTTTTTTGCAGACATCCATTTTGGAATTTCATCCAAACCCAGCACGTGAGACAGATGACCCACCAGATGGTTGCCACATTCTCATTGATTTTCTTATTAAATATTGGGTCAGAAAAAGGTGTGTAACACAAGGTGTCCTCTGTATCTTAGTGCATCAGGCCCTTGGCACAGCTTCATGGGATGCCAGGACTCATTTTCTATCTGATAGCAATAGGGAGGATGACTGGGAATTAATTCCAGTGCTTTGAGATTCTCACTACAAACAAATCGCCTGGACCAAAGAACCCAACAACAAACAGTAGTAAACCTTCCTGTGTCCACGTTTATCTGCTGAGATGTGAGTTGTCTTGCTTACTTCCTGTAAGATTGTTTTAAGCTTTCTACCAATGTGTTTTCTAATATCAGTGTTGTTTTGGTTTTTAATAGCTATTAAAATACCCAAATAGGTTTTAATAGTATCTCTCAGGACTTGCCTTTCCAACTCATTTATCTTAATTTCTAAGATGGAGACAAACTTCTTATTTATGTTTCAAAGATGACATGACATCAAAGAGTTTGAATATTAAGTGCCTTAATTACAGATGATAGGCTGATAAAACAAGATCATCTCTGGAGTTTTATTAAACAGGAATTACAACTACATTCACAGAGATTTAGGACTGTACCAATCTAACCCCATGTATGAAAAGATTATTTTTTGAGAGGGAGAATAGCATTTTTCTTGCTTATATAACTGCAATGTACAACTTCAAATTACTACCTTCAAAACCAACAGCTTTACCACCACTCTGAAATTATCTATCATACTGACCATGTTGTTTTACTTGTTGAACTCTCCATGGGTTTGTGAGTTTAAGAAGACTTTTGCCACAACCAGAGTGTCACAGACAGATTCCGAAACATGAGAATCTTTCCCAAGAGATGTCAGGTTTCCTTGGACAGGTTAAGAAGTAGGTTTTATCTACCTTTCTTTGACTCTTTTTACACTCAGTACAATGATGTACTTCCATTTTGACAGAATTGTAGCTGCTGAATTTGCAGGGGGACACTAGAGGAAAAACTGGTGCCAAGTCTTGAGACTGTAAACACTGGTTTTCAGTGGAGGGAACACCATGAGGAAACTTATCACAAAACCTCAGTGATTTTCCTTGGTTGTGTGGGAGTCATTAAATAAGCTGAGGAAGTGTTCCTCATTTAGGACAAAACTTTCTGTCAGGAGAGGACCGAGGGGGATCATGTTTGTGGTGGGGTTTTGTTTTTTTAAAATCCCAGATGACATGCACCCATATGTAATTAGCAGAGTCTCTGTCAATATTCATGTTACACTGGATTCATCATTCGAGGGTTTGGCTTGTCCATGACTGAACAGGGCATGAAACCAGCATGTTAAGGGAGTCTCCTTAGGGCAGCCAGTCTGTGTGTTTAAGAGGCTTTGATTATGTCCAAAACACTTTTTACAGCAAAAGTACTTAGAAAAGCTCCTGTAGTAATTTCCTTCAAGAATCTAGAGATTTCCAAGGATCCTATCCAAAATACTGCAGAATTAAGTTTGTTAACTCCCCTTCCTGGTGAGGAGGTAGGTTATAATTGTACCCCTTTTAAGTTAATGAAACTTTGGCAGAGAGACACTTTATAGTTTTAATTTTTAAAAGTGTGTTCAGCCTCACATGAGGGGATGTGAGAACAAATGTCCCACTGCATGTGCATAGCCCAGTGCTGAACGGGCAACTCACACACACAGAAGTACATGACAACTAAAATCTAAAGACTCTGTCATTTGTTGAAGATCATAAAGAGCACAGGTGGGAGCACTTGGACCAGCACAAAAAAAAAAAGTTTGGTCTTCTTCCTGTTCTCTAATGACTTGGGTTCTCTCTTTTGTAACTGGTACCCAAAAGGCTGAGCTTTGATATCCTGCTATGACAGGGTAACCCACTTAGTGCTGGAGAGTGTCCAGGGAAGGGAAACAGAGCTGAGGAAGGGTCTAGAGAGCCAGTTTTATGAGGAGTGGCTGAGGGAGCTGGGAGAGATCAGCCTGGAGAAATGAGGCTCAGGGGGGACCTTCTTACTCCCTGACAGGAGGGGATCAAGCTCTTCTCACGAGTAACAAGTGATAGTACAAGAGGAAATGATCTCAAGTTATGCCAGGGGAGGTTTATATTGGATATTAGGGAAAATTTCTACATGGAAATGGTTGTCAAGAACTGTAACAGGATGCCCAGGGTAGTGGTCGAGTTGCCATCCCTGGAGGTTATGTAAAAGACATGTGGATGTGGGACTTAGAGCCATGGTTTAGTGGTGGGTTTGGCAGTGCTGGGTTAATAGTTGGACCCAATGATCTTACTCGATGATCTTAAAGGTTTTTTTCCAACCCAAATGATTCTATGATTCTGTGACTCTGGAAAATTACATAAAGCACAAAAGTACAGATCATAGAGACAGTAACAGATGGCTTGATCAGCCCAATTGTCATCACCATTTGAAGATTTGGAAATCTTCATTTTGCTTTTCCTACTTTCAGCTGAAGTCAGAAGCTGAAGTTTCACTGACCTTTACTCATATCTGAGTGTGAAATTCCCTGCTCTGTTAGCATTGTTCCAAAAAAGCCAAACCACTGAGGAAGATTTTTCCTGTACTTGTTCTTTTATTCTGAACTTTACACAGTAGCAAGGGCATTTCAGCAAAGAACATGGATGTAATGCTTAGTTTTAACTTGCTGATGACTAATTTTAACCACATATGATGATAACAATTACTTTCAGCACATATTAGCCCATATTTATGAGCTTAAGGAGTTGCTTTCCATTCCTTCTAATTTAAGGTAGCTATGAAGTCATCTTTCATGAATTTTTTTCTTCAAAACTCAGAAACGTTTGGGAAGAGAGTTCAAGAGCATAGTTGAACCCCAAGTTAGCAGCTCCGGGAATAATGGAGAAGTTATACCAAAAACAACATACAGAGATGACAACCACAAGTGTGTTTTCCTTCTGGTAAGAAACTGGGTTTCCAGTGTAGCCTATTTCTCTATAAACAGCAGCACATTTGCATTTGGATAGAGTCAGGTGGTGCAAAGCCTTTTAAATCTGCCTGGGCACAGACATGAAAACACTCTGAGACCTTCCTTCCAAGCAACTAAGCCAAGTCCTGCCTGGCTCATGAGCAGTGCATTTGGTTTTCTTTTCCTTCTTGCCATGGGGTTTCTTGTCCTGCAAGCTAAGCCAAAGTCTTCTTTGTCCTTCAGTCCCTTTACCATGATGAAGAAGGAGATGAGGATGGGGCCCATAGGCACCCAAGGGACTGATGCTGCTCTGCCCAGTAGAGCCTGAGCTGGTGACTATTCACACTCCCAGTGGCACTGAGGCTTCTGTGCTCCCAGCAGTGGCATCTCCCAGGTACAGGCAGTGGCAAATCCCAGGAATGGCTGCCCCACTCCCCAGGCACACTCATACCATTAAAACCCATGGCACGCTTTGCTAAAGTAAATGGCTCCAGCCTGAGTAATCCTGTTCCAATTGCAATTTGCATAATTGCCTTCTGCTTTCATATCTCCTGCAGTTCCTTTTAGGTAAAGTCTTGTTGTCTTCTTATCCCAGATAGTTGCTTAATGCTATAACTTGCTTTAAAACAGCAACCCTTTTCACCCCCCAAGCTGCATTACCAAGGGTGGGTACACACATTCCAGTACACTTGAAAATTAAGCTATTTTGGAAAGAAGGTACTGCAAACTTGCTATCAACATGTACAGTAATAAATCAGGACCAGCATCTATCCCTCACACCTAAGGACAGCTCATAATGCAATTCAGAGGTGCCATTACAGCAACGTTCTTGAGTGAGCTCTAATTCTGCTATCTTTGTAATTGGTAACTGTGACACCCTGGATTTCAGTAAAGGCTGTGTGCACTTGTCTGGATCAGCAGGGATGTTTGCCCAAGGTGTGATCACACCTCTGAGGTACAGTCAGCCCTGGCTGTACTAAGCTGCTTGGCACACAAGGTCAGAGCTAAGCAGGGAGCAGGACAGTGCAGCAAAACAAAGGTGACATTGAGCTGACACAGTCACTTCAGTGACCACACTTCATGTGGGATCCATAAAATTCTGTATGGGATCCATCTTAGAACAATTCTGACGGCTGCCCCTTCCAAGGGTCTGTCTGAACCAAGCAGGTTCCTCGATGATGATATAACCCTCTGCTTTCTACCTGCTGAATTGGCATCAGATGGCTCTGCCTTTCTTTTTTAGTTGGCAGTAGCTAAAGGCACAGCCACATCATGGGCTAAAGCATTCTGGAGAGCAAAATTCCTTGAGCTGGGGTATGTCTCCCCTCTGTGCTGGCATTTGCAAAGCAAACATGCCATAAGAAAATTGTGGGACAGAGAAAAGACTGGTGCCCTTGCTTCAGCAAATTATTTTCAACCTTTTCTGGTTGTCTGGCATGGTCCTCTCACTTGAGAGGTTTGCAACAAGGCAAGAGCTTCACCTTTAAAAGGTAATGATCTATACTGAGAACAGGACGAGTAAAGGCATGTTTGATGTGTTGGTCTGGGAAAACTCACGGGAGACAAATATATGAATAAATTTAAAATAATTCTCTTCCTTTAAAGAAAACAACAACAACTAAAAAGTTGCCTGTGAGGATAAATAATCAGTTATGCGCAGGCTTTATGCCTGCCTGGCAATTGCCAGTGCTTGGTTCTCACCTATCTTGCACTCCACCTGGTTGTGCTGTTGACCATGAAGCCCCAGTCTGTGAGGCTATCTGGAAAACAGGAAATAGCTTGTGACTAATACCATCTCCATGTGCTGTGAGTCAGAAATCTTGGCGACAGAAAAAAAACGAGTAAGAAAAAAAAGAGGAGATAGTTTCTTGGGCCAGAGAAAGGAAAGAAAGGAAATTAATTTCCCTTTAGAGTCTTTTGTGAATGTCAAAGACAGGTGTCACATGGCTGGCACAAGAAGCCACAAATGACATTTGGAGCTGTATGATTCTCTATTGCTTCTGGTTCAGCTAATTTGACTAATTCATATGTAAAGAGCACCTCAACGTGTTGATTTCGTCCTTCTTCAGAACAAGTTTCTAAAGCAGGAGGGTTTGTGCCAGGCTTTATTTATCCAAGATCCCTTCAGAAGGGAAAAACGAAAAAAAATTAAAAGAAACAAACTCTCTTTCAAGTCCTGCTTGCTCAAGTTTTGATTCAGATTTAAATTTGCTTTCTCTAGCCCTGCAATTCCCTTTTTTCTTTTTCCCTATTTCTTTTTTTTTGCAAGAAATTTTTTGAGAGCAGTGCTTTCTAGTTTCCATGAGGGGAGCCTCATGAGCTCTTTTAGAGCTCTCCCACTTTGTTTTTCTATCCACCTATCCGAATTATAAAATGAAACTCAGTAATGTAACATTGTGTGAGGGAGGGACACAGAACCCTTAACTGCATAAATTAGGATAACTGAATGTTGCAGCCCTGGACTCCTCTGGGGTAAAAGCACTGTTTTGCTGTATAATCATCCTACATCTAATCTGCCACTTGGCTTTACTGAATTCCTCTCCCCAACAAGCTTTCCAGCTCTGTTTGCAGTTCTGTCATGTGCTATATCTCATAAAGCTGTTTATTATCAGAGTCCAGTGACACTTCTGTGCTGATGAAATCTTTCTCCTGGATGACAGTGTGGCTCTTGAAACCCCTCAGACAGGGGAGAGGGAGAGGGAGTTTCTCTCCCCAGGTCTCCCAGGTTCCTTTCACAGCTCTGCCAAGGATGTGGTGTGATTTAAATTAAGTCAATTAACTTTTCAGTGCGTCAGCAGTGCAGGGCATACATTTACTGGGAAGGGGGAGTTGAAGACTCCTCCAGCAGCTTTGCAAAGTGCTTTAATATATTGAGGAAGAGGCAGCAGAGGAATGCAAAGAGCACTCTTTTTTTCTGATCTTAAAGGCAGCAAGTCACTCTACAGGATGCAAAGAGACATTTGACATTTGGGTTGATAGCACAGCTGTGCTGGGAGGATCCTTGCCTGCTCTCCAACACATTCTCCAAATGAATGCAGTACACATAGCTCTCCTGCCCCGTGATGGGCTATCAAAAGGCACGAGGTACATCCTAGGACAATGGTAGCTCCTTCCCTTTGGCTGTACAGAAGGATTAATGCCTTCTTGAATCCTAAAAGCAGAACTCCTTGCTTTCAGCCCCTTGGTTTCAGCCCCTCTTATGTCTGCCAGATTCAACTACCTCTGCAGGAGTCTTTTAGGGTATCACAAAATGAAACATTACAAAAATTTATGTCCCCAGGCAGACAGCAGAGGAGAAAGAATGTCACACCATGCTTTGCCTCTGCATTATGTTGATTCTGCAGCAGGTTGCAAGGCTCTGGCAGAGCAAGGTTGTGAAGAAAGGAAAGGGGAAGGACAAAGGGAGTACACTGAAAACCCCAACTGCAAGTAAAACCCAGTTGCCTGATTTCAGGGACAGTTTCAGCAGGGAAAAATCCATTCTTATATATGGCTGTATCAAGAGCATCTTAATTGATACACACACAAGAACTTGGGACTTTGAAGAGTTAATTACTCTTGTCCTTGCATGAATGAATTGTTTGGGTTGTAATTGAGTCCACTATGTCCACAGTTCCTGAAATTCATTTGAATATATTTGATATATTCAAATATATGGGTAATTTTTGAAGCGATAAAGTCAGTGCTGCTCAGGGACTTGGGATGTTGTTGAGTAAAGAACTATGACTGTTACTGGCTTTGGAGGCAAAACTGACAGCTGCTACAGGCTGTTCTTGAGTAGAGTTAGAAGGTATCATGCATCACAGTTGAAGGACTTTGAAATCCTGACCACTACTGGAGAATAAAATTAATTCCTCATGTGTGTGGGCTCCAGAATTAATATAAAGGCTAATATTAAGGTGTAGTAAGATGTTGGCACCCATCTCCATGTGATTATTCTTATCCCTAGAGAGCTGAACTAACACTTTTACTGAGGGAATTACATCAGGAGGACATGGCCAGAACTATCCCCAGCTCTTGCCAGGAGCAGTAACAGCCTGCACCACTAGGAAGAGTGGATGAAGGAATGGCTATGGCACATCTGGTGAACGGTCATTTCTTGTCCTCTGGTGATGCTGGGGGAGTGTCTCACATGCATCTCCAATTTTCATTTGTCTTGGTAAGCCCTTTGTAGAAGTGCAATGCCATGTCCTCTGATCTCACTTCTTGCATGCAAGAAGTGCCGGAAGTCAAGACCTCCCATTCTCACCACCCAGTGAATGAATGACTCATGCTCACTGAGAGAAAACTAGATTTATCTGGATGCGTATGGAATCATACTGCACAATCAAAACAGAAAGGAGAGGCCTGACCCACCTACTCAACTGTAAGTCATCATAAGCCCGTTGAAATCAATTAAGTTAAATATATCAAATTAAGATGAGGCCTGAAGTCAGGAATCTGAGATACTTAGACCTAAACCACTCCAAGGCTTTTAATACAGAAGATTTTCCAACTCCAGAAAACTATAGGTTTCTTATCATTGCTGTCAAGGAACTACTCAGGCTTGCAGAATAAATCTTTAAAAAGATCCTGCTTATCATAAACCTCTCTTCACTGCTTCTGTAGTAGGTGCAAACCCTGAGACTGAATATCCTCAGGGCAAAAAGCATCTACTTTATGGAAAAAAATAACTTAATTAAGAGTACAAAAATCTATTTTAAATGATATACTTTATATATTTTACAGCACTGTAAGAAACTAATAATTAATTATTGTAGAGGGAAGGATTTGCAAGCTTCCTTTTTTTTTTTGTCAGTTGTGGTTGTTTACCTTTAAGAACTTGATCATGACTTACTTCACACAAGGCAGGGTCGCAGATGCTCTAACCACACACAGGGAGAAATCCACGTCCCTCTGAAGTCAGTGGGAACTTTGCCATTGAAAGTCAACAGTTTTAGCAAGCCAACCGACCTGAAAACCCCAAATCTAAATGGCTCAATGTATTTAGCTCTGTCAATATGTTCAGCACCAGTCTTGGTTTGGAAAATGCTTTATTGTGCCATGGAAATTTTTAATGAGAAAAGGGGTGGGAAGGGAAAGGCTTGTTGTTGCCAGCTCAGTCCTTGATGGAAACGTTTTCTCTAGCCTTCCTCCATGGTGAAGGGAGAAAGAAGACCCAGTCAGGGGCCTGGCAGAGCCAGACACAGTAATACAGTCCTGTAGAGTGAGACTTTAAGAAATTTTCTGAAATAAGATTTTGACATTCACTTTCCACAAAATTTAACTCACAGGCGGGAGGGTAAATCCCATTCATACTTTGCAAATGGCATTACTGAATTTAGTAAAATAGGATGAAAGTTACTTCTCTGGACAAATAAAGGCATGAGATTGTGTTGTGAGTTTACAGGGCAAAGGGAAGCCTGAAGCTGGGGAAAGCAGAAGCATCTCCAGGAAGAGGGGGAAAAGGAAAAGCAAACAGTCAGGAGCAGAGTCATGTTTAGTTACTGAAAAGTAAGTGCAAAGATATAAACAGGAGACCAACTAGTGGTGGGGCAGCATGTAAGGAGAGATGGAAATAAAGACAGACTGTGCAGGGGACACATGATCCTAAAATCGGCATTCTGGAATGGAGTAAAAAAAAAATATAAGGCTTTAATGTAAAAGAAAAATACTTTCTGCATGCAAACAACTGTTTTCATTAGAGAAACTGCCAGACCCTTGGTCAGAAAGACAAAAGGGATGAAGAGCATAACAATAGTTGAAAACAGCAAAAAAAAAAAAAAGAAACCCAGCACTGAGGGAAGAGAAAAAAGCTCAGGAGATTAAAAAGTGTTTAGTAAGGACAAATGCAGACAAGCATATACAGGAGATACTTTAAAATCAAGTGGAAAATACTCCGCATGCCTTTATCTTGAAATTCCACATATTCCTGCAGAAAGCTGGTTGCCACCAAAAAGACCAGCTGCAGTTTTAAATAACACACTCTCCATATTGCTCAGGGTGGGACATGCTTCCTATTTGCCTAACTTTTAACTCGCCGGCCAACATAGAATGGGAAAAGCAGAATTTCCTTTTGGCCCAGATTTCCTTGAAGCCTGGGAGCTGAATTTCACTTCTGACTTTGAATCATTGAGACTTGCTCTTGGACTACAGTCAAGTCACATCCCTCACCTCCCCATGGTTCAAGAAGCCTGGCTTTTAAGAGGAAAAATATGCAGAAACAGCCCGTAAAGGCAGGCTCTGGATCCAAGATGAGTTGCTGTGGATTAACAGAATAGAAGTGTGGAATTCTGTGAAGAAAATTCACAAAAAGAGGAATGTGGTGCAGCCCATCTAGTCAGATAGAGTGTTGTCCCCTTCCTGTGCTTTTGGAGATACTTCCACTGTCTCGTATGAGGATTTGGTTCCAAGGACTGTGATAATGGTGTATGAAGATGGGTGAATGCATCCAACTGCCAGCCTGGAACCAGTTAATTACCTCGATGGGTCTGGTGTCTGGTGGCAAACTGGGTAGATGCTTCTCCCACTTTGTAAATTCTTTGCATAATAGAGGAAATAAAACTCATTGTTTTTATGAACTCGTAATTAACTAATGTAAATGGGTTTCCAATAGGTTCATTATACCCAGTTGGAGTTTGGCAGTGGTGGTTAGTGCAAGCTGGCCTGGTCCTGACCTGCCAAGCGACTTAGAGCAAGATGTGTCACTGTCAACTTAGTTTTTCCATCTATGGAATAGGGACAATGTCTTCACCTTGCTCATGACAAACCATGCAAGACTTCACTAACTGTTTCTTGCAACACTATTTGAGTGCTTGGATGAAAGGTGTTAAAGGGGGTCATGAATCACAGTTGGCCACATACCACTTTTTCATGTTTTTTTTGAGAAGATTTCAGCATGCTGGGCCCAGGGTGACATTCACGCTTCCATGGTGTCCTTCAACTAAGATCCACACAGTGCCTATCAAGCAATGCTTCAAACTCTTCTCTCTTGAGGGATGAAGAATCCCTGGGCATTTGTATGTGTCTTTATTTAATGAAGCAATTATGCGTGCTAACGACATTCTTCGAGAAACATCCTATCTAAAGTTTCCCACCATTCTCGCACTGGTAGTTTTCCCCCTTCCCTCCTCCTTTCCCTTATTAATTTATGAAGCAGCTAATTATGATCCCTCCAGGCTAAATAACTGTGCAGTTAGAGATGCACTAGATGAGTGGGTATGGCAAGGCAATGCAGAGCATTTTTCTCTTCGCCTATTACATGTATTGTTTTAGGTAATTAACATCCACTTTGTAGTGGCAACACAGACGCCTTGCTGTCTGTACAGCTTCTTGGCTCAGATCCTTTCAAATACTCCCTGGTACACTCCTTGCAAAACCATGTGAAGTGTTATATAATTCTCTAGGTTGAAAGGCAATTGTGTACATCCAGGTTATTAAAGGGATCTGTATATGTGTACAAAGCCAACATTTCAGGCCTTATTTGAGGTACCTTCAGCCTATGATCAATTCAAATGACTAAAAGCATTCAGGGAGACTTTCCCCCTTCCTCCTTTGCCTGCCCCTCCAGTTTCAAGTTTATACCTGGGAATACTTAGGAAAATGCTATTTCAGGACAATGCTTGCTGCTTATTAGTATTTTGAATGTTGTCTATGTGCTCGGCACTGGACAGTAAAAAGCCCAAAGACTGTCCCCATCTGATAGATATTCACCTCACCTGAAAAACTAAGAATCATAAATGCTAGTCTGAACTTGGAGATTTAGCTCAGTGTTCTCGTTTCTGCTACTTTCCAACCTTGATTTAGTGTGTTCGTGTGAAAGCTTTGGAAGAAGAGAGTGGAGGGATTATCTGAGTGGGAAGGGAAAGCCATGCAGCCTACATGGGGCAAGGTCAAAAATGTGCTAAGCTGTGAAGGAGTTTAAATGCCAGAAAAGGTCAGGGCAGAGACAGTTCTGGAAGGCTTAAGATGTCCAGTTTTACTGTTACCAAGGAACACTCAGGTACATTGGAATAAACAGTATCTGGGACAGGAACAATTTATGGATGACTACTGAATAAGATTATTATTATCGATGGGGTCTGTGTGCCTCTTTTGCACTTGCAGGCTTTTCACAGTCCACTGTCTGAGAAAATTAGTGCTGTCTCTAAGCTGAGTGAGTACCCAGAAGTGCAATGAAAGGCCAGGTTGAAGGAAGGGTCTCTTGCTGCTTTGTATTGGTACAAACTCCTGTTTTCACTTGACTGCTGTTTGGTATCTGCAGAGAAATCTGAGCAGCTCCTCTTGGCTCAAATCTGCCTTTGTGCATTAACATACAAAGAAGGATATGACCAAAACTCTAGCCCAGAATTATTTTAATGAAAGCAGCAAACCTGGTCATTTTTTCCCTTCCCTCTCCCTACCAATCAACACTGTATGTCAGTCTGGTTGCTCATAAAGAATCAGATAGAGCTGTTTAGAGTGTGGGCTGGTGCTTTGCAAGTTTAATTGCACAACTTTCTTCACAGCTTCTCAGCTGCTGACCTGCAGCACCAGCAGCATTAAAGCTCAAGCAGGGCCAGCCAGTTCCAGTGCGGGGTGTCAACGGGGCCAGCTGGACTAACAGGAGTGGAGGATCTTGCCCAGCAGGTGGAAGGATAGACACCACTGAGTCAGGACAGAACGTCAGCCCCACTCCCACCTGGGACTTCTCTGATGCCCTTCATACCTGCTCAACACCTTCCTCTCCAGCTTGTCACCTGTGCATGAACCCTGTGTTTTGATTTGGATGAAAAAATGCTCATCAGCATTTTTAAGACTTGTGGGCATCATCTGCTACTCATCCTTGTAAGATAGAAATCCATCCCCTCCCAACAGATATGGAATTATTAATTGCTGCTGTAAATCAGCAGAGTGTGCTGTAAGCCAGCCATGACAAATATCTTGGGGAGCAGCTATGCAAACAAGATGGCTGATAAAATCAAAGGAAGGAATACATGTGAACTGTGGAATGGAAAAAAAGCAATACTTTTTTTTAAGAAAAACAGTATTTACTAGGCAATTCAAAATAAGAATTTATATTATATATATTATATTTATACAATTTCTTTATTACCATTGTTAGTGTAAATTGCAAATGTACAGCTTGATAAGTTTTACCAAAAGATGTAGAAGAACCAGTGGAAAATCTGAATAATATGATACCACGAGTAGCCCACAACTAAAGGTGGGCAAAAACTGGTAAGGCCAGAAGATACGGACAGTATAGTGTTTTCAAGACAAACTGCATCAGATTAGGCAAGGTGGAGTAAAACAGCTCCACACAGGCTATCAGAAATGAACTGTGCTGGAGTCCAAGGGAGAATGGAGAAACAAAAAAAGATGTAATCCAGGTCAGGACTAATGGGGAAAAAGTGGAGCTGGAGCAGTTTTTGGCTGAATTAGATGTGCAGAAGGTGCTAGATGCAGCTACAGGACACACAGACAGGTTCCTGCAGTGCAGCGGGAGAACTACAGTGGGGAAACCAAAGTAGCTGCAGTCCACACTGAGGGTTGCTCAAGCCAATGCTATTATTAGGTACTCTCATTCACAAGCCTCAAATTCACTAACAAATTATTTTTTAAAAAATATATCCTCTCCATCTGTTTTCCAGCTTTTATACCAAAATTCTAATTTAAGACATTAACTAAAATGGAAAAAAGATTTTCCTTTCATTAACTTTGAGTGTATCCAATTTACGTTTCATATGTTTCCATTATTTTCTTTCTTCCTGAAGGGTTTGTTTTCTGAAGTGCAATGGAAACACCACACTTATTTTCTTTTTTTGAAAGCATTTCTGAGACTTTAGAGGGTGCACCTACATTTTATGAACCTGTCAATGACTCTGGCCACATCCCAAGTTCCCTGGGGCAGGTAAATGTTAAGCAACTGAAGCTACCTACCAAAAGTACCATTATGATCCAGCTCTATCCAGACCTTAATTATGTTTCTTAGTGCTGACACCTGCCAGTAAGTACAGAGCATTCAAAAGCCCCCAGAAATGGATGCACCAGTTGTGTGTTTATCTTTGTAGAGAAACATTTGTATTTGTTCTTCTCAGAAGTAGCTGGTGGTTCAAAATGGACATTTAGCAGCCTTTCATAAGCACACTTTGTCCTGCTCATGGTGCACATGAAAGTGCTTTTCTGCATGTTTGATGTTCTGAGAGCTCTCAATTTGGCAGGCACCAACTCCAGCTCTTGATGTCCCTAAGCCACAAACAGCTGGAGGCAGAGAGAAAATCCTGGGGTATAATCACTACGGGCTTGTCCTACTCACATGTTCTGCCCTCAATATCTGCTACTGGACACTGCTAATCTTCAGTTTTACCTGGTGCAGCTGTGCTTGTGTTACCTGTGCCTTACAGTGCCCAGATAAACCACTGCAAAATGTGTCAGGGGATTATGTGGAACTCTGACACTTTAAAGAAGGCACCAAAAGCTGTGCCAGTTGCAAGTCATAGAGCCATCCCAGTACCATGCCAAGAAAAGCATTTTACCGAGTATCATGCATTCCCTTGACTCTGTAGCTCGCAGATGAGAATTAATGCTCTGTAGTGTTATGTAAAAAAAGCTCAGTGTCTCTTGTCTGGAAGACTAAAAATAGGTCGGCAGTAAGAAAAGGGACAATAATGGCCAAATTAAATCAATATAATTTTTAATCAGCACACAGAATAAATTATACTGGTTTAGACTGCTCTATAAAAAACATTCCACAAACTTTTATAAGGAAACAAACACAATTCCATTGGCTGGATTTTTCCTGTACGTCCAGAAATTTTATTTTATTTACTAATGTAAATACATTCCATTTCCATATTCAGGCAATCAGTCCAACATATATATTGATGTAAGAAAGGCAAACTTTTCATTAAAATTAAAACTGCCTCTCTGCAACGGGTAATGATGATTTATGCAAAAAGCTGACTTTGTGGGAAAATGAAGTTTTGTGGGTTTACATTTCATGTATTTGTTCTCTTCATGTTATGAATAACTGCTGTTTCCTTGAATTAAGTTATTACTACAGGGATATGAGGATATTCTTCTGAGGCCAAATCTTCTGCTATTGTCATCGCCCCATTAACATTAGGTTGTCCAAAATTCAGTAGAACTCCACAAGCTTATGCAGGGAGTTCCTCTGGAAATAGAAATGAAAATAAGGCGGCAAACCTTTTTGAAGCTTCTTTTGCTGTTTCTTCCATTTTGAGGGTGATTTCTCTAACGAAGAGGCTGTTGTGCTCCCAGACCTGATACGCTTGTCTGTGTATGATTTTATGAAATCCTGCAGGAATGCCAGTTTGAGATCAATTTTGTAAAACTAACATCTGCCTAGCACAGAAACTGCACTGTCTGTGAGTTTGTCAAGGATTTATTGCTGAAATTATTTACAGTAAGGGACCAATTCTGTAGTCATGTTGGTCATGTTCAGATTGAACTATTTTTCACAGTTCTAACATCCTGCATTTCTAAGACACCACTGAAACCCTCCAGGGTGTTTTGGAGCTTGCTTCCCTGTGTGTTATTGCCAGTATAATAAAGGGGATATTTTCTCAAGTCACAAGAGGAGTTCACACACCATTTATTGCACATATTACACAGTTGCAAAGACTGGATTTCCTCTTGAGCTGTGCAGAGACCACACTGCAGTTATCCCTCTAGAAACCTGTATGAATTTAGCTAATTTGTGTTTCCAGAGTTGTAACTTTAGAGTTCACAGTCATAGAATATCCTGCATTGGAAGAGACCCACAAAGGTTTATCAAAGTCCAACTTCTGGTCCTGCCCAGGCCATCCCAAGAATCCCACCATATGTCTGTGGTGTTATTCACACCGAATCCTACACACAGCTCAGGAACTGACTCAAAAACTCTATGTGTTCTTCTCAAATTTGCAAGAATTTTGCCAAACCTGGGGCAAGTTTCTGGATTGCAATACAATTGTTTAGTTGAGTGAAACCTAAGTGCCACTACGGGGCTTCATGATGGAAAATGCATCTAAGGTAGTGCCGTAGTGTACAATCAGGAGGTTATTTCCTCATCCTCACACAAACACACAGACAACTCCTCATAAAATGTAGTACAATGGCACAAACCCTCCTCCAAGCTTACACAAAGAACACACTGGACAAAATAGCTTTTTATCTGAGCTCTGTGGGCCACGTATATGAAACAAAGTTGCCAAACACAAATTAATGTGTAATTATTTTTCTTGCCTGAATCACTTTCTTTCATGTGTCATAACATGCAGAGTAAATAGCACCACACCTTTTTACTTTAATTGTGGTAATCTGATCTCTCAGCCACAAGAAAGCCTTCTCTAATGCCTTCTTTAGAATGGACTTTCAAGGCAAAGCAAGAGCAGTAACTGTAATAATCACCTCTTCTTTTCTTCTGCTGTCAAAATGCAGGGGGTTGTTAAACTAATCAAGAGCCAGGACCACATGGCAAAAAATAAATGCCCTAAAAGACAAACAGAGGTAAATGTTTGACGGGTAATTTAAGGTGATGGTGGGATTATTTTTTTTTTTCTGATTTGCCTGATGACTAATTATTTACATGGTAAACATAAGGCTGTCAGGCTTTATGGTAATATAATGGGAACCATGTTATATCATTTATCTGCTGGGATTGTCTCAGAGTTTTGAGGAACAGAAGTTAATAGTGGCAGGTGTCATCCAGTTTGATCATTGAGCATCTCCTGTGCCCAGAGGACCATTAAGACAAATAGAATTTCATTAGCTGGGTTGGAAAAGAAAGGAGACAGGGATTTACTCCGGAGCAGAAAGTCTATTTTACTATTTAGAAAAACAACTCATTTTCTCCTTATAGTCTATCACCTTCATTCCAAAACTAGTCATAGTTTAGGAATAAAAACCTAAATTATTTTATAAAAACTGATTTTATTAAAAAAAAAATCAACTGGACAACACAAAAAGAGCTGCCCATCCAGCTTCTTTTATGCTCTAATACCCACTGAGGTGAAAGACAGTCTTCTTAGAGACCTTGGTGACTGCTGTGTTAGTTCCAAGCCGAAGATGCTTTAACAGGGGAAGTGTGGACAACAACAGCAGTCAGGGCAGTCCTGAGCCACCACGATGGAAGAGGTGGTCTGGGACAAAATTCAAACTTAATGCTTGAAGATGAAAGGTCTCTCTTGCCTCCTCTGTCAGCTCCACTAAAATCACTGCCTTCTGCTGTCATGGAAAGCAGTAGGAAAGAATGATTTGAGATGGGGGGCAATCATCTACGCCTTCAAGCCAAGCAAAGTAGCCCTGTGATTCACCCCTTGTGCTGGTCAGAAGAGAGAAACCTTACACCCTGTCTGAGTTACCTAGGTGCATAATACTGCTCTTTGATTTGTTGGAAAGACTATTCACAATTTTCTAATAACGGTGTCCTATAACGTGGTTATTTCTAGTACATCTTCAAGCTTTAAGTCCCATCAGCATCACCATATCGTGTGAAGTACTGAGTGTCTACCCAAAGACCTCTGCTGTCCTGGAAGCCAATCCTATCCCACACAAAATTCAAAGAGGTCACAGCAGCTGTAGATTGTAGACCCTCCTCTGTATTTTGAGACACCAAGGATTTTCCTTGCGGCAAACAGAGATCTAGTGGAGGCTTAGACCATCCGTAAGTCTCGTGGGTCTCCCGTGCTTCTTGTAGCTCCTTGATGGAGCTCTGCTGCCAAGACTCTTGTTGGCCTTCAGTTTAGGTAAGAGTCTAATTACATACTTGCTGCCTTTGCTAGGTTTGTTGCTAACTAGTTACACTGAAAGCACTGCAAGTCATCACATGCTGATTTAAGTGAGCCTCTTGATTTCTAACGTTGCATACCGCTGGAATCCAAGCAGCTCATTATCCGTTCTGTATGCACCTCTCTTGCCCAGCAGAAGGAAATGACCATCAGTCACTTGTTAAACTT
Organism: Calyptomena viridis; assembly: GCA_013390005.1. Taxonomy (NCBI): domain Eukaryota; kingdom Metazoa; phylum Chordata; class Aves; order Passeriformes; family Eurylaimidae; genus Calyptomena; species Calyptomena viridis. Next base: position 280,230 of record WEIV01020539.1, read on the forward strand.
GCTAGGAAGAGTTCTGGGAAACCATGAGCCATATACACAGATCTACCCTACAGTATACTTGTGGGTAACCTATTTAGTTGGTTAAGTGTTAGTTCATTTATCTTTATATCATTTCTGTACTAACAACATCACTGAAGTCACAAAGATCTTAGAAATACCTTATCAAACTCTTTGATGTCAGATTTACCCAACTTAACAAGCAGCTTAACCAAACATCCTCATCACCCAATGCCAAAACATCCTCCTCACCCAGTCTAAACACATTCTGCTCACACAAATTAAAGTATAACAAGGGCTTACTCCCTTATTATCTAACTGACAAAAAAGCCTCCTTCTGTGTCAGAAGCAGAGTGTTAGATGTGGCAACCTGCTCCTGTTTCTAATGAAGAACCTTCTGTGAAAGGTTACACTTGTACAGCTTCCCGAAAGATCACACATCATCAATAATCCCTCTAGTAGATAGCACTGGCTACACTTTCTGTTCTTTAGTGACAGATAAGATGGAAAAAAAAAGAGAGGAAAAAAGAAAATAATCAGTTTCTCCTAATAAAAATCCTCATATTTGAAGAGAACTTGCTAGTAGTTTAATTGCCCCAAACTTCATGGGTGTAATGCAGGATGGCCACTGAATCTGTTTGCTGAGGGCAAAATCACTTCTCTGATGGCCAAATGCAACTGGATGTTCCTATTTACCTTAAAGACTTCATCAGCTAATGTTGTAAGTGGTAGTATTTGACAGAATCAAAAAGGGTGGCATTAGAAGTCTACAGATGGAGCTACTGTAGCACCAAACCCCACCATACTGGGTCTTGCTAATAAAGTGCTTCTCTCTCCTTTACGGGTGAACCATCCACCCACAGAACTGCATCCAGGGGATGTTTTATAATAAGAGTCTCTTTCATCTAAACTAATCAAAGCCATTAGTTTACAGGAATCAGTGTCAGGAGAGATGCCTCCACCCTTTACGTGAGAGCAAGATGTTGTACATTCAAACAGGATGGAGGCACCATATAAACATTTAAGCAAATAAAAAAGCTGTGAGGAAAACAAGAGGAGCTATAAACTATAACCACCCAGAGGGCAGGTGGAACTTTTGCAATGAAAATTTGTGTGGCTCCTTCTATGTTGTCCTGTGTATTGAGAAGAGTTGAGCTATTGAGCAAAAAGATTTAACTCCTTGGAGCTGCATCAAGCTACAAAATATTTTCAAAGTTTGTCTGGTCTCTTCACAGCCTGGTGCAGGTGTGAGAGAGAGCTGAGCTCCACAATAGGCACAATGTTCTCCTGCTTTCTATTTTTTTAACGTTTGGAACCTTCACACCCTGCAGGAATGACATTAAAAAGGTTGACGACTGTGTAATAAGCAAATGGATCATCACTTAATAATTCCACTATTGGACAGCCAATTTTTCTGACTAAAGTAGGAAGCCAAAGACAGATGTATGGTTTCAGGTCCATCTCTAGCAAAACTTGCAACAGCAAGACTCAAAAAAATAGGGAGCAAACTGAAATAAGGAAGAAAAAACTATATAATATACCTACATATTAAAAATATTCTTTCTAAAGGGCATGTACTTGCAAGATTTCTGTTATATGCTTATGGCCTTCTGCATTATAGAGCTTGATTTTTTATTTTAAATGGAATACGTATAAAATATAGAGAATATGTATAAAATATGGAGAATATTTACAAACTATGTAAATAATATAATCTCCAGGTGATTGAGATGCACATATTTCCCATAGATTATTCCAAGCTAGTGCAAATTTTGCCTTAAGTCATAGTCATAGCAGTGAAACAATTACTTCACACACATCAGCTACCATATGTTTATATTTGTAAGCAAGTCGTTAAGTATTGAAGGATTATTTTGGTTAAAAAAAAATCTGTGAAACCTGGTGAATTTTTAATTTTGGTAGATTTTAAGCACTCAATTTGAATGCCCAGATGAAGCGACATCCTTTATCATTGGGACAGGAATCTTTGGTGCCTTGTAAACTGTAGCTACAAGACATGGGACTTATAAATTTTAAGGTGGAGTAAAAGAAACTCATTATTGCACTGAAAGACTTATCTACTATGAATTAAGGCAGTAGGCTTAACCCTCAAATTTTATTCTCTGCTAGGTAAATAGTCATGGGCCAATGCCAAGGAAGACAACAGCATACAATGAAGAAAAGAAAAACAAAATACTGCTTTATCTTGTTCATATTACCCAGAAGTTAAAAAGTTTAGAATAACAGAAACTTTTCAGTGATTTAAAACAATATCTCCCCTCTGATTTTACTGCGCTCTCTGCCTTTCTCTGCTTGGCATTCCTAGACGGGCAGCCTGTCTGACTCCCACAGCTACTGGAACTGTTGTAGAGTGACAGATCTGGCACTACACTACTCTAGGTTCCTCCTGACACTTCTCTAAAGACCGTACAAGCATAGACAAGGTGCAGAGGAAATTGCTTCTAGGTACAGGGGATTTCCTTAGATCACTAATGAGGAATTAGATCTTCCCCATTCTCTGACAAGAAGTGTAAGGGGGCAGAAAAATGTCCCCACCCATTACCAAATGCCTCCCTCACTTCCTAGGAACCTGAAATGATTTTCCAGAAGTTCTCCTCACAGCTGCCAAATCTCATTTCTGTTGGGTAAGTATTTATTGCAAGTTCAAGACAGGCTCCTAGCAGAGTTTTTTCCACCCCCCCCTTCCACCGTGCATATAAATAACAAGGCAGTTATTCATGGGCTGTGCACAAGATGAGATGGAAACTCTTGAAGCTGTAGATGGGATTCAGACAGGCTGGAGAATGTGGCAGCTTAGGAAGGAAGTTGGCCAACATCTTGCAGAAGTTGTTCTGCTGCCTGTAGTTCTGGTGGCCTATTTTTAGACTGGTGTGATACAGAAGGCATCCTGTTGTCCTAGTTCTCTCCAGAGATGGAGGATGAATTCTGTAGAGCATAGCTTTCTAATAAGGTGGACTGGAGAGCACTAACTTAACATTAGCCCAAACCATTAATGTGGCTCTCTTCTGGGGGGAATAGATCCCATTTCTCCAAGTTCAAACAGGTTAAGTGAAGCACTGAACAGTAGTGAAGCTCTATCTGTCTCAGTATCCAAAATGGCTTGGTTTGAGTCAATTTGAGCACTTCTATCTCAAACTATTTTGTATCATATTGGAACAGGAAGCTCTGCATTTATTAGATATTATTAGATAGAATTAGATATTATTAGATAGAATAAAATAAAGAGAAGTGGGAGAAGGGCATAAAGCATACAACTCCTCCTTTGGATCAAGGTATATGAACCTCCAAGCTGCACAAAGTCAATTTTGGAAAGAAGACAATGCCAAAATCTTTAAAAAAACCTCCTAAGAACTGTATACACAGATCTAGGTAAACCAACATCACTTCACAAGACAATAGTGCCAGAGAAAGAAGGCTGGAGGTGAGGGCCATCTGCTCAGAACTCTGGTCTCAGATGGTTGAAAGCCACATGTGGGATCCATTTTCATGTTCACTTACTCCTATAACCCTTCTCTTTCTCACCTTGTGCTTGTTTTTACTCTAAGAACACAAGACTGATTTTGTCTTTGATCTCAGCCGTGGCTTCAAGGTGCTGTAAATGCACAATAATTATATCATCATCAGTCTCTTGCCCCATGTATTCTTGGGAATATCATGTACCAACAGTAGCATTCCTCCTTCCACATGAAAAGATCAGACTGGAGATTATCTGCCTCTCACTAATGCATTGACCTCTTTTGAGATCTTGACTCCTAGTACTACCTCTTCTGATACCCTTGCAGTCTTTGTCTCACACTTCTCACTCAGCTGGACAGGATTCCTAGCTCAGGTGTTAAAGAAATATTGGCAACTGCTTCTCCTATCTTCTTCCAATTCTCATGAGGAGCCAAAGAACAAGCTGAAAGCTATTTCCTACACAAAGCCAAGTATGAGGTCCTATATAAAGACAAGAGCGAGGAAGGTCTGATGCTGGAGGACATGAAAAAGAACACTTTAGAAATCAAAATAAGTTCTTAAAAAATAGCATTGACAAGAGACTGGAGGCAGGAATCCTTGCAAGTCTGCAAATCACTTCCCTGAACAGTGACATTCAAGCTGAGATTCCCGTAACAGCATTAACTTGAGCAGGTATAAGGTATGTGGCTACACCCATCTGCCCGTTTTCTCTCTCTGCCTCTCACAGTCAGGATTCCTTTCTTCATTTTTCCAACTTTATAATTTCTTTGTCTCACTTGCTTTTCTCAGTCATGTTCTAGTTTGAATACAGCCATACACTGAGCTCTATGCTTAAGTCTAGAACAGAGAACAGTTGAGTGACCAGAAAAGACTGTGTGGGTAAGGAAATCTTTGGTCTCACACTCTTTGTTTTTGCAGGATGTACTCGTTTGAATAGTTATATCTCCATTTGGAATCTGAGTTACAATTTCCATACTTAATCCATCTCTCCTTTTAGGGATATACCAGAAGGCAGGGTTTCTTCATATTTCCTGTTTCTCCCAAGTTATATTCCACTCTTGTTCTGACCTTAGTATTGTTGTCTCAGTCGATGGGAACCCTTGACAGCAGATGTCCAAAGCAGCCACCACCAGAAGAAATCTCTCTTAAATGCAGGAACATCATTGTATTTAAGTTTTAAGACAAATACCAGCACCAGGGAGAATTCCTGATTTCCACCCTGCACCTCTGCTGGTAGAAAGATTAGAGAAACACAACTCTCCTATTACAACAGACCTCAGCCTTAGGAAATCTTAAGTTCAAATCTCTCCCTGAAAATTCCCACATTGCTAGATGCCAGTATCTTGGATATTCCTGAACAGCTTGGTCAGATACCTAATGATTTCAGTGCACCTACAGAGTTATGACAGTCAAGCATCTGTCACCACCAGCAATACTAAGATGGGAAAAGGCCAGGAAATCTCACAAAACTCAACTTCTTTTCATATCATGCAACGAAATCATTGCTCTTTTAGAATTGGGGTAATCATCTTGTTAATCATTGGACTAAAAGAGGCTCAGTGTCACAATGAGCTTTGGAGCTCATTGAGCACATCAGCAGGGCTGTGAGAAAGATCCAATGACCTGCATGGAAATGAAAGTCCTCCCCCAGCTCAATGACATAAAGGAAGTGTTTAGCTTTGTACCTGTACCTGTAGATAAAGGGTGAGGCTGATTTATGCTGGTCAGCATAAATCCCATCAGGAAGTGCATCTGGGATTATCCAGTATAGGGTCAAGAAGGTGTGCAGGCAGTGCCTCTCCTCTGTCACTGATACACAACCCAGAAACAACACTCCATTCAGCACCCAACTAATTTGTCTTAGTCATCAGAATCCCACACTTTAAGCTTAGTCCTTAGTTTGCCATCAGTGGGGATTGCTCAAGTCCTATTCTGGTTCATGGGAAAAATAGCAGTTCAAACATCTTTCGTCAGTTCAGGCTTCCTTCAACACACTGGTGAGCCAGAGACATCCCCTTTTAAAGGAGAATAGGATCATTTCATTTAAACTTGCCCTTTTCCTATGCCATTCATAGATATCTGCTGTTAGGAACAGAACCCTGAGCTAGACAGCTCCTTGGCCTGACCCAGAAAATTGACCTTTCTTAAGCCTGTTTATTCATTCACCTTCTCACTGACCTCAGTTTGGGATAAGTGCATCTTCTAGTAAGGAAGTTGACAGAAGTAGCTGTATAGGTTCCAAGAAGTCTAAGAAAAGATAGGTGTGTTAATTTATTTTTTATACTTTTGGGTGGAGCCCTCCTACTCATGGCAAGCTGCCATTGGATCACAAGCTTGCTCTACTCTTGCTTCAGAGCCTCTTTCCCTCTCCCCCAGGTTTGGCTCGATACAATTCCCACTGCAGATGTCTTTGAAAATGTTCAAGCTGTCACTGGTAGATGGAAAAGTAGATGCACAGCGTGTGACCCCTTTGTGAAGAAACTGTCTCTCTGCTATAACATAAGCTCAGATCTTGTTATTATTCTCTGTGGTGGTGCGATTTTGTTTCTTTTTTTGGAAATCATCCCTACAGACTAGTTGTGATTAAATGTCTGATGTTTAAAGCTTCCATGAGCCTTTTAAGTCCTGTTTTGCAGTTTGGGCTTTAGGCCTGGGAGGTCTACAGTTCAAATCTCAGCACATTCCTCGCTGCTGTTTTTAATTATGATTTGATATGGACATTATTGCTGCAGGGATCTCTCTCACACTTCAGAACACACAGTTTACTAAAAGTCAAGAGACGCCAATCAAATTGGATCCTAGTTCAAAAGAACAAGGCCTGTAGCGGCTTCATTTTCTGCCCATAGAAGTATGTGGTTGATGTTTAGAAGTGACATACCTAGGGGAGGCAGGAAAAATGAAAAAACAAGGGGCAATCCCAAACCAGAAGAGTCCTAGTGGGGTGAGATGTGCTTAGTCCTGGATCACCTAGGGAAGCACTTTGCAAACTTGATAGTCTGTCCCTCCTTGTCTCTCTTCTGCATAAACCTGTAACATAATATTGCACTATTGCGCCTTCCATTCTACAAGGCCTTCAGATTGGAATGAGGCTGGGAAATAAGGGAAGGGAAAATAAACTGAATTGTTTAAATTTTGTGAAATGAATCAATTCTTTGACCAGGAAAATGCATTCTCCCTTTATAACCTCAGCTCTAAAAATCTATTTGGCAGAGATGAAGGCCTCCTTCATCTGAGCATTATCTCTCCCTGCAGCTGATAAGTTAAGCAGAGGAAATACAGGAGCAGAGCTTTCAACAGACAAGTGACAGTCCTCAAACTCATGACTGCTCACACCAGGTCTGCCAAACCCTAACTATGGCTGGTTATGGAGGCTTAGTTTTTTTCCTAAATGTCCACATCTCCATCCCAGCTCTCCCTGTCTTTAATACAAAATACTGAAACAGCAAAAAAGGTGTCTTGATTTTACACTCTCTTTTCTGCTTAGCTTTGGTTTTCTTGGGAGTGGGTCTGAGCCATCCCAGCTGAGAAAGAAAGTCCTTTTCACAAAATGTGCTGTCGGGTTGCTGATGACTTTGGCTGCAAGGCAGCTTTGATCAGGACCTCTACACTGGGTTAGTATAACCACAGACACTTTAGTAAAACTGCTTTTTATTATGTAAACTATACCCACGACTGCCCTGAATTAAAACAATTTTCAGATGGGAGTCATTCTATGAAGGGACCATTTCATTTCACTTTGCTTCTTTTCTAGTTTCCTGCGTAAAAAAAGAGGGAGCCTGTGCCTTGAAAACTGCTTGAAATATTGCATGTTCATTTTAAGATCTGCCAGTAGGTCATGCTGGATCAGCATATTTTGCATCAATCAAGCAGCTTAGACTTTTATTTGTCAAGATTTGATTGAATTTTGTAGTTAAAAATAACAAGAAAGGGGAAAAACAAGACCAAAACTGCATTTTATAACAGTCTACATTAGAATATAAAGTAATCATAAGGAGTTGTTTTGTAAGATGAAAGAATGAGGTTGGAACTTGTGTCTAACATCAGTGAAATGAAAAGTCCTCACGGCCAGCAGACAACAAGAGCACTGAAGGGCCAGTGGGACTAGACAATTGTCATTTTTCTTAATGTTAAGATTCACTGGCCAGGCAGTGGGAGATAGATTTATACAAATTCTATGTAAATGGTTGAATTTCCAGGCTCTGGGATTATTCATTTGGGATTTAAACATGACATTTGCATTCAGTTATCTTCCCCTTTATACTTATTTTAAGGGTGTGTCAGGCATCAGAAAAATCAGACACTGTCAGGGATGTCATAGCATCAATCTGGACTCTTTCTTTAAGAAAAGTATTTCAAAATCCCATTTGGAACTTTCTGGCCCAGGAGATGGTTTTCATACTTTGGTCCCCAAGGTGAGCCTTCTAATTGAGAATGGTGGGGGTTTGTGGCGTGGCATTGAAATTATTACAAACGTTCTGTTTTCCCCTTGAGGATGGAAAGGTGAGGCTTAGTTTCCCAGCTTCTTGAAGTTCCTGCAATACCTTTGTAATCATATTCTTTATCATATTACTGGTTGAAGAAGTCATGGAGGGAGGTCACTTGTTTCAAGTGTATACCTGTATATCTATTTTATGTCATATACCTCCATTGCTGTGTAATACACAACCCTTTTACAACCATAATCCAGAAACTAAAGAAATGGAAGTACCCAGAACTGTGATCTGCACAAATGTGGTAGTTTTATTTTATAGGGACCCATCTAGGAATATACAAAGAGACAAACAGTTTGTAAATACTGATAATGGTAACAGATCTGGCAGAATAGCCCTCACACACATGGCTGACTGTAAACTTCGATACCTCAGACACAAACAATTTTTCTTACCTGCATTCTTTAGGAATTTTAGCAACGACAAGTCATCATCTTAAATAGTCTTCACATGTGCACTCTAACACAGGCAGTCCCTTATTTTGAAGTTTCAACTTCAAAACAGCCTAAGTCCTTGGAAACTGCTCACTACAGAGTCATAGTATTGTGCTTTGTCAGTAGCTGAGATACTCACAGGTGGGCACACGTTATCCCGGGGAGTCTCAGTCTGGGATGAGATCATCTGCCATACACACAAATTGTGTTTTTTTCACTTGGGATTCTCCACCTTCCTCTCCTAGACTGTGAGTGGCAAATATGCCAACCTTGTAATGAAGGAATTTTAAACAAAACAACAGAACTGGAACAAAAGAAAGATTTCTGACTTCAGTTAATTCCTTTTTCTCTTCTGATTTCCCATCTTCACACATCGAATTACTATGTGCCCCAAGATTAAAACACTTGCACACTATCAAGATATCTGCCTTCAGAATCCAAAGAATACTGTCAGTTTGCCAGTTTGCCAGCACAATGTGCCAGACTTTCCAGGCTTCCAGCCTCAGATATCATCATATCAGCAAAGAGGAAATATCAGACATTGGAGAAATGTTGTACTCCCAGGAATTCACGCATCGTTGTTCCCCAGCCAGCTTTCTGTTTTTATAAACACTGAACTAGTTGCACGCAGCTACTGAAGTAAGTAATAGGCTGGGCATGCAATGGCTTCCCAAAGCCACATGGTTACAGTTATATTTCCATACACGCACTCCAACACTTCTAACAGCTCCAGCCTAAGTATGGGGGTTTGTGATATCACTAACCAAGACTGTGCTTCTTGCTTCTTTCTGTAACTAAAGCTTCTTAGGGATTTTTAAGCTCATTTATTGGTTTTTAAGGAAAATGTAATTTGCAGGTTAAAAAAGAGTGCAGGGGGTCAGGTCTCCTGGCTATATTTTCTGAGTTCAGTTACCAACTTCTCCATGAGCACCACTGGGACAGGAATTGCACTTAATGACTGTATATAGAGCCCTCTGAGATCTTGGATGAAGCAGCTTATTGAGATGCAAAATATTCTTTTGAACAAGAGTATTTCCTCATACTTCTGGGCATAAGTAAGAAAAACCTGAGAGTAGATGATGTAACTCTGGTCCTGCACTGCTGGCTCCAAAGTCTTGTAGTTGCTTTGGTTAAACTCTATGTTCCTATTCTGGCCATGCATGAGGAACAGAGAAGCCCAGAAATTATGTGTGCAGGCAACCCTCATGTACTGCAACTTTCTGTCCCATCCAGGGCTCAGGGATGTCCATTAAGTTGGTGTTTCTACCAGTCAGCCTTTACTCCTTATTAATTAGGCTGTAAATCCCTCATTAACCCCTCAGGGCAGTGTCTGTGTCAGTACAACACCTTTGCACAAGACAAGAAAATCTTTTCCAAGACAGTTGATCTCGAGACGGGGGAATGGAAATCTGAAGGAGACTGGATTCAGAGCCCCAGTCACAGCTGGGCTGGTGCCCCTGACAGAGGGAGGGCTGGCAAGAAGGGGTGTTAATGATACTGTGCCGTTCCAGCAAAAAGCCTGCTGAGAGGGGATGAAACAGATCATCTGAGCTGAACATCAACCTCCTTAATTTCTCGTTTTATTTTCTCAAAATCTGTCTAAATCCTTCTTTCCTCTCTGACACTGTCCTGGCAGCCTCTCCAACACCCTGACACTTGTCTAGGTCCTGTTGAGCTTATGCAGGCCCGACTTTCACCATTACCCTGTGGTTTTTTCCAGTCATAAAAGCTGTTATATGTTCCTAGAAAACTGAAGAAGTGTGATCCTTTCTTGCAGATGTCTGAAAAAAAAACAATTTACAAGTCTGCTGTGGCTTTCATCCAGTGTCCTAATGCTAAGGCAGCTCTGCTGCACAAATTAATGCTGCTGAGAAAAAAATGTATCACTGAGGGATAAACAGCACCATTAGGAGCCTGGGGAAATATTCATTTCTGGGCGAAAGAAACCCAAACAACTGAAGCATGAAGCAAAATAGCACAGCTGATTTCTATAACTTCGTTTATATGTTCTGTGTGTATCCTAAAGCAAAAGTTTCCTGGAATTGTGGGGTATATTTGACTCAGAGCTGTCACGCTGGCCTGCCCACAGTAGGCATGTGTTTTCCATACATGAGCTCTTTTTATGATTAAATGTATGGAGCATATATAAAAGCAACATACAGCAGCTGAAGTTCCAATTATTAAGTGGCTGCTAGATGGGAATTCATTTTTACTCACTGTGTTTTAGGTGAGGACAGGAGGAAAGGGAGCCATCCAGAGACATGAATAATGGGAACCCAAGGGGATCTTGGGGCTCCCTAACTTGGCAGCAATACTGAGTTTTGCTGCTGCTGGAATGGGGAGAGAGGACCAGAGTGATGTTTCACAGCTTCTGTCCTGGAGGAAAGGGCAGTGCGGTGGGGAGATGATAAGGAAAGATGCCTGTCACATCAGGCCACGTGTTTCAGCTCTTGGGATAAGAAAAGGCGAGTGGTGGTATTTCTCCCTTGCTGCTTTGGAGGGGCAGTCCAGTATCTGCAGGGAGCAATGGGGTTGGGGCTACACAGGAACCTGCTGCCCCAGCAAACCCCAGCTCCAACTGCTCCAAAAGCCAGCTCGAGTGTGCCTGGGGCCTAGAACATTTATTAAACCATAAATGCTAAATTCCTGTGTTGCACTGTGCAAACAATATGATCCATATAGATCCTGCCGTAGGGAGGTTATAGAATAATCAGGAAGCACATTACATTCAGTCTCCCCCTGGGGTCTCAAACAGAGGAGAAAGAAAATGATAGGCATGCAGAAGGGTTACTCTTTCATCTGCATTATGCTTTCAAGCCATGAGTAAATGGCTTGATAGGTATTGCACAGGAGAAAGTGTAAAAATTCAAATTGGGAAGAACCAGACTTAGCATGTGGGTGTGTTTGGGTCATACCAGAAATGCTGTGGCAATGTTCTGAGGAGGAGCACAGTAAAACTATGTGTAAAGAGACAGTATCTTGCAGCTAAAAAGGAAAAAAATGCAATAGGAACTGAAAGAACTGCTATTTTTAAAATTGTTTCTCCCCAGGTCATTTTTTGACCAACTCAATTTTTCCACATTCACCTTGATTAAAGCATTATAATGCTATTCATGCTTAGGAAAAAGGTGTATATTTGCAGCGAAATCCTACATCTAATCCTATGTCTGTATTGCACTATGTCTAGAAATTCCTAGGTGACAGGAACTCTCAAATTCAGCTCAATGAAAACGTTGCCTGAGAAAGGAGTAATTAAAACCTGGGTAAGGTACTCATATACTGTAATCTGCTCTAAGCACACTGTTTCTAGAGACAACTTCTTTTAACTCTACCTGCTTTTTTTTGACAGTTGTCACATGAGCTGCTTTGCACCTTTACTGCAAAGCGGGGATTAACCTGAAGTCAAAGAGATGCAGAAGTTTTCTGAGTTCCCCAATACAAAAAAAAACAAAAGCCAAAGCAATCCACCAGTGTCATAGTTTACCTTTGTGTGATTTTATAAATACGGGCAAGAGGGAAAGAATTACACTTTGCCCCCAGGTTCAGACTGATTGGTAAGAATCTCAGACACTTTAAGTAGGCGCCACAAATTGTGTAAGCTCTGACCTGCTGGCTCTCTGCCTAGTTCACATGACAGAGATATCTGATGGTTTTGGCAAGGCAGATTGAGGTGGAAAGGTGCCTAGAAACCAAAAGAAACAGGGCAACCATGCTAGGTGTTTTGAAAATGAAACAAATGTATGTAAGGTGCAGTCCTGTGTTCTCTGCAGAGAAAAAAAGGAGTCAGCTTTTTATTATAATAAATCTGTTTGACTCCTTTCCTTTACTCAGATAGGAAGCAGGAGTACACTTATATTTTGAAGGCAAAGGGCAGTCCTCAGGGCAGTTTTTAAATTAGTGTAATGACACTGAGTGTGTGCTTGACCCAAAACAAAGTGACTCCACTTTTACTACAGCTCCTTTAATTGTGCAACACCTTGTTTCCAGAATTTTGGAGTCTGCAAAGCTGAACAGAATAGCACATGTAAAACCATTGCTTCTCTGCTGTGACTTTTTGATTAGGGCATTTTCATTTTGCTTCAAGACATTAGACTATTCCAGCAGTAAGGTAGAGGCAGCTGCCAGATGTGATACTGCCTCAGGGTACAGTGTGATATGAAGCCAGAAAAACAAGATGTTGGATGCAGGAAGCATCACTCATAAAATTACTGCTCCTGAGAATTATTCCCCCACCTTTTTTTCAAGTGCCTCTCTCCCCAGCAGTCAAATATATTCAAAAGTGAACCTCAAAAAAGATTTGCTTTATCTAAATTCAAGGACTGCTAAGAAGAAACTAAAGATCCATGAAGTGCTTTTTATCTTCTGCAACTACAATTCCACCACTCTCATACCCAAGGATACTGCAACAAAGGATTGATCAGTGAAGAAGGAAATCAGTGGAATCCAGAAAAGTGAAGGGTGAAAGGGAAAAAAAAAGCCTTTAAAACCTGCCTCCAGCATGGCCTTCCTCAAACTCTTTCTTTCAGCTATCACATGTTACTCACTTTGCACAACCTCTTTCCACAGATATTTTTTTCTTCACCAGGTTCCATACTAGGCAATTGATTGGGGATTTAGCTGCCATTAGTAGGCGAAAGACAGCAAGGTAATTAGGAATCAGGATGTCAGAGAGGGAGAATTATTTGCTGAGTGATTTATTGATGATTAATTTTGTACTAATGTTCTTGCACACACTGAGGTCATATTACTCACAAGCAGTTCATACTGAAGCAGTTCAGAAAGAAGCTTTGTTCTAATTGTATTCGTATAAATACATACTACTACTGAGCAGCATCAGGATATTTGCCATATGCTTCTCTGACTTCTCCACCGCAATGGTTTTGTTTCTAAAGTCTGCTCCCTACTGCCGTATTTATTTGATTTACATTTAAAATTTGTAGAATGGTCCCATCAGAAAATGAGTCCTTAAAGCATCTTACAAAATCTATAACAAAAAATATTCACTAAAGGACTCCCCTGTGCTATTAGTATTTATACTGCTGTGGTGCCTGAGGCCCCAGCTGAGATCAAGGCCCCGGTGGTGGCCAGTGTACAACTAGATAATGAGAGACAGGTTTCCCTCACTGCCCTGCAACTACCAAAAAAAAGTTAAATAGACTGAGAAAAGGTGGCTGAAGAAATAGATCTCAGAAAAGAACCCTCTTCTCTTATTTCTGTGTCAGGGACCTCAACAATAAAATCACTTATACATGTACCCAAAACATCGTTGCCAGGTAAGAGGCTTGGTCAGTGATCCTGGCACAGGTGCAGAGAGCTCCTAAGTCACATCTTGCCTGTCAAATGTCCAAAACTTGAATTTGTGAACAAAAATAACCTTTCCCCCTCTCTCAGCTGCTGGTTACTGAAGAAAGAAGGTGATCCCAAACCAAGAGGGGCACTGTAATGCAAAATATTTGATCTGATGTGGTGTTGCAATGCATTGCATCAAACAGGAGCAGAAAGGCCTCTCTTAGAGTGGGAGCTCTATAGAGCTCATGTTGCTAATAAGACATCATTACTAATTTCTTCCACTTCTTAGGTTTGATTTAGAAAATCATTTGTAGATAATGATAATTCATCTACTTAAGTTCTTAAACAGAAATCCACAAATTGTGCAATTGATTCTGCCATGCCTGAGACGGCGGGGCTGTCTTAAGGTTTATCTCAAAGGATTATAAAGTATAGCTGGCAAAATGTCAGTTAATTATTATTCCTTTTCACAAGCCAAAAAAGTGATGTTAAATTGGGGTTAGGGCTGACCTTACAGAACAGTGATTTAAGGTAATACCGATTGCCTTACAAACACTGTATCACAAAAGCAAATCTGCTAAAATCCAAAAGGTCAAAATTAAGGTTAAAATTACAGAAAGGGAAAATATTTATTAACGGTATGGAAATTCCATGCAAACATTCCTGGCTCTGCCCACTTCAGGAAAAACCCCAAACCCTCAGGTGAAATATCTCTTTTTTTATGTCATCATCAAATGTCATTCTAATTTTTTCTCAAGATAATAATTGCTGTTGTGAAAAGACCTCTCATTCTACTGGCATAAACAGAGAAAAGTGTAGCTTTTAATACGAGAAAAAACTAAAAGAGTAATCCCTGTTTAATCAGGGTAAATTATGCAAGATTTATTTAGGCAGGGGATATGATTGTTCCTTATAAACATTACAGTTTACAGAGAGGGAAGGATAGCTATTGCATAAAAACACAATGTTAACAACAGAAAGAATGGGAATAAATTTTCCATGAGTGAAGCTTATATTTGAAAAGTGAAAACTACAAGTTTAACCATTAGGGTACAGATTGATAAATTCATTAGATGAATTATTTTAAGGGGTTTCCTGTGACAGTACTGACCTGAGGTAAATGATCTGGGAGATCTTTCTCCTTGTCCATAATATAACTAATGCCCACAGCTGGTTCACAGGAGAGTAAGGCAAGAATTCATCTTTGTTAAGAGCAGCCAAGGCTTCATAGCTATTTGAATTAGGTTTTTTATAAAAAAAAAAAAAAGTGGGCATTCAACTGTGTACAAATTAATACTTCATCATGACTGAGATCAATATGAAATGGCAGCCAGTCTGAGAAGTGGCATTTGCGTAGCATTCCCAAGGGAATTCTCTGTATTTGCTGTTTTGGCAGCTTCTACCACAGAAGGAACTTTCAGTTACTAAGAAAAACATGGGAAAAAAATGACCATTAGGCCCATAAAATGAATTTAAATATAGCTCTTGTGTGAGATTTCTATGAATTTTAATTTAATGGGGAATGTCTGTAATGTTCTAGTAAATGTTTCTGGACAAGGAAAGTCAGATGTGGAAGGCAAAATTTATTGAAGAATCTATTCCTTCTTTATTTTAAATTCCATAAGATTAACTGTTTTCCTTGTAAGTTTTTGGAAAATTGATTCTGCCATCAAAAAGGAAGTGCTTCATTTACAGGGAGAAATATTTAACAAGCACAAGAAAATGAATGAACCTGTGCTTATATGAAGCATCCAACTTCAATCATTTAACTGTGAAAAGCATTTTCATGGTGTGGATTTTTAAGAGCATCTGGCATTTATGAAAGGAGGGAGACTCTGAACCCCCCACATACCTTCTTGAAACAACTCTCAATACAGAGCAAAGAGAGCCTTTTGCCTTCAGATGTTCTTACTGTTTTCAAGAAGGATTCTTTTCCCCTTTTTTGCAGCAAGTCTTGTAAGCGACAGTCAGATGGAAGAAACATTCCAAAAATACAGTGGAGGGAAGGAGTAAGAGGAATGATTGTTGAGTGTTGGCTGATCTCAGCCCTTCCAGAACACAGGGAGGCTCCCAGTTCCTTCTACAAACTTCTCTGAACATCACAACCCTCTATTCGCTATACCCAGGAGAAATCAAGTTATCCCCTTCCAGCATCAAGGCAGAGAAGGTGAGCGTTTTTTTCTATGCAAACTTTGCTACAACCAATTATTTTTTATTTTTAAAGGCTTAGAAAATACCCTGAAGCACCTTTGTGACAGGAACAAATTTATCAGGAGAAGCTGATAGTTGTACTTCTTTTAACTCTGTGATTTGTGGTGGATTTGTGAGTCTCATGCCTCTGTGCCATTCCACACAACTGCATGAAACAGAGTAAATCACTGAGTGCTGTGAAATATTGCCATCTTTGGGGCAATGGGTTGTCCCAGATTTGGCAAGGTAGGTCTAACTCCTGTCTTCAAATTTTCCATGTTAGAAACTGCCTTCATGAAACGACTTGATTTCTGTACATCACAAAACTATGAGGTTTCTGTCACAGGAAATGTCTGGACTTGCTCCAACGGGCCGATGTACAGGAAGGGCATGGACCTGCTGGAGCAAGTCCAGAGGAGGCCACCAAGGTGATTAGAGGGATGGAGCACCTCTGCTATGAGGAAAGGCTGAGGATGTTGGAATTATTCAGCCTGGAGAAGAAGCTTCAGGATGCCCTAATTGTGGCCTTCCAGTACCTGAAGGGAGCCTACAGGAAAGATGGAGAGACACTGTTTACAGAGGCCTGGAATGACAGGACAAGGGGGAATGGCTTCACATTGACAGAGAGTAGATTTAGATTAGATATTAGGAAGAAATTCTTCCATGTGAGGGCGGTGAGGCCCTGGCACAGGTTGCCCAGAGGAGCTGTAGCTTCCCCATCCCTGGAAGTGTTCAAGACCAGGTTGGATGGGGCTTGGAGCAACCTGGGATAGTGGAAGGTGTCCCTGCCCATGGCAGAGGAGTCGAACAAGATGGTCTTTAAGGTCTGTTCCAACCCATACTATTCTGGGATTCTATGACACTTGTTCCTTACTCAGAACAGCTCAGATGTTCATTAAACCCCACTGGAAGCAATTGATTTTTGTAAAATGCAGCAACATTTCTGCCCCTGCAATTCTCTGCAAAGTCAAGCAACTATTATCAGAACTGTGGAACTGTTTCTGCCTAAAGAAATCCACAGTTTCTCCTGTTTCTTTCTACCTATAGGGTTTTAAAAAAAATAATACTCTTTTATTGCAAAGTGCATTTCAAAGCACTTGGTTTGTTACTATACAATTAGTGATTTTGTATTAGTACCTACAGGCCTAGAGCCAAATAATGAAAGTAAAGGAAAGAGAATGAAATGTATATGCTTTTTGTGATACCATCATAGGTAAACAAAGAGGGAAAACAAAAGCACCAATATGAAGCTGCCAGTACTAATTATTGGGTGGGATGTGAGGTACACAATGAACAAAGAATGAGAAAAAGCATTCAGTGTTCCAATGGATGCACTTCGTAGGTGTCTATAGGACACTTTTCCCTAAAGCTCTGGCATGTTCAGCTTCCAGGGGTTATTCAGTGTTAGCCAAGTTGTAAGGCTTTGTTAGCCTTTAATCTTGAATTGGATATTGAATATTCTTTTATCCTAAAAGAAACTTAAACCCTCATGGTGCTAGAATATTTGTTAAACGAAAAGTCCACTAAGCATGAAAAAAACATTTTCTAAGAATGGGGACTTTAGTTCTAATAAATGTGAAAGCTCACATTGCCATTTTTTCTCTCTATGGATTAACACGGATTCTCAACAATTAATAGAAATGCAGAGAAAAACATGTATATGAAGAGAAACTATGAATTTCTTTCCCTAGGAATTGAGACATACAAATACTATTAAATACTATTAAATACTATTAAATGGAAAACACTGCAACAATTCCTGAAATAGATAATATTTTTTACTTTAAGCAAGCATTTGTGCAAAAGCTATTGAAATCAAATGTGTGATACTGTTGGAGGGAAAAAATCACAACTTACATGTTGCAAAATGGATCATATATCAGAAGTTCTGAAACATTTTCACTAGAGGAAACAGATTTTCTCATAGATAATTCTTCTTGCTTTTGATTATAAAATGTCTCATATGTATCCATAGTAATTTGCTTGCATAGAATCCAAGTGCAAGCAGGAAACAATTCTATTTTACATTGTCTATTAATTAAAGAAGAAATAAATTAGGAGGGGTCACAAAAATGTCATCTCTTTGAAACAACCTCAAGATTCAGAGGAACAGACATGGACATGCAAAACCATACAAGGCAGTAACAGCCTGTAAGACACAGAATAAAACTCGAGCTGAATTAGTATAATGTGCAAATTAAACACAGGACACACCTTTGAGTGAATGGTCTATTTATTAATAAGCAAAGATTGGTATGTGTAAAAAAATACTTTTCTATCCTCATCATGAGTCAAGTAAGTAACATTTAAGTAGGGGTTTAAGTTTTAATTGGTTCTTTTGTAGGCAGAAACACAATTTGAGAAATTCAGATTTGGAGTAACTGTTAAGAGCTGGAATTTTCCAGTACTGCAATTTTGCTTCAGGGGGTCTTTTCTTTTACTGAATGGTCCTTGGATAGGAGAAGAGTAAAACATAGCCTTGGCAAGGAAAGGGGATAACGTAAGAGAAAAGGACAATGGTGCAGGAGTCCATGGCAAAAAATCAAAGGCAGGAGTTGTTACACTCATCAGATTGAAAGCAGTGAGGAAAAAAGCAGTAGCAGCAGGACATATCTGTGAAAACAGGCTCATTGTTTTTGTACCCTATTATACTCAGTACGTCTTACTGGCAGTTTTATATCAAAGTTTTTGTCTTGACAACTCATTTACCTACAGTGACATAAAAAATCAATATTGGCACATTCTTTATTTCTTGGCACGTACCTGACATTAACTAATTAATTAACTAATAAAATGTCACTAATTGCAGAGACAGTGGTACAAGCCAGGGTTCTGGAATATTTATTTTGATAGCAGATAGCACTGCAAATCACAGCTGAGTGCTAAGAATGGAGGGTAATCTGATGTGTTTTGCAGACAGAAATGCTTTGCCTGACAGAGCATCACATTAATGAGGCAAACTACGACTTTTGCACAGTGGAGAGATCAAGACGTAAATATCAGGGTGTAACCCCGGAGAGGAAAATCCTCTAAAGACTTGTTGAAAGATGTGGTATCAAATGAATTGCTTACTTCTTAGAGACTGCTTTGATATTTATTGGTTCAAATTGCTCCACTGACTCATTCTTGCATAAGCTTTCATGCCCCATTTTAATCTTGACATTTCGGGAAGCCAGTCTGAGGCAGCATAATGACTAGGTTTACAAAGGATCAAAATGAAAAAGAAGAAGCTGGGCTGTAATAATTATAGCCTGTGTAAAAAAAAAATACATTGAGAAAACAGAGTGAGAAATGATCATACAGTAATGAATGGAGCAGCAATGCCAAGATGTTTAGAAAACAGAGCCCTTACTTTGGGAAATCAGGCAGTCCTGCACTTGTGTACAAGGTACACACACAGTTTTCAGTATGTGTCTGTCCACACAATTTCCTGAAGTGACATAGCTGAGATCTTGTGCTGAGGGGCAGCACCTAGGAAATAAACTTCTCTGTTCACTTGCTCCTTTCATTCAGAGGCCACAGGAAAACAAGGGAATTGAAAAGGCATAAAACAGGCTGAAATCTACCTTACCCCTCCAAAACAGATGATCCAGCACTTCCACTTCTCTCTTTCTCACTGGTACATGTAAACTGAGATGTATTGTTCAATACCAGGCATAACTGTGATAATGTGAGCAGATGGTGAACTTCACCCAGTGCATTCCCTTCAACAGAAGCAGTGGAGTATGGGATAAAGGTGTCTGTAAGACATTTAGGGGAAAAACCTGTCTTACCACATCTTGGAAAGACTGTGTTTCAGGGTAAAACAGGGCAAAGTGAGGCCAGCTCTACTTCATGTTTCCAGCTAACCTCTAAGATATTGTATCTTGGCCTCCCTGACAGATGGATAATGGTGATAGTTTGGTGCCCACCAGAACAAAGTGCATCCAGCATTTTTAAGACTCCAGGACTGAAAGCATTCCTGTAGCAAACACTTATAATAAGGCAAAACACCAGCATGCTTCAAATATTAGTAAACAAATGATTCAAAGCAGACACTGAAGCCCACAACAACAGTGATTCATTGCCTCAGGAATTCATGCCAATTTTAATTTTCACCTGAACAATACCTGTAGCTGGTGGATTTACTGGAGCAATCTGCAGCTCCCTCTCTGTCACTTCTCGGTCTCTTTGTCTGGACATGCATTTCAGAGTTGAAACAGCGAGAATGAAATAAGAAATAGCTGTGGTTAACCCAGTCATTCAGAGAAAGACATGTGCTTTTACATTCAGAACAAATGTCCCTACTTGGAACTGTTGGTGCTCCTTATTTTCCAGTGTGCTCATGAGATTTCAGCTTCCTTTAAGCACATCACAAACTCAGACTTCCTGCCCTCGAGGGCAGAGATTTCTCTGTGTTTCCTGATACATATATATAAATTGTCCAATATCATTCAACGTATAACTGTTCAGAGTTCTCAGAAAGGCCTGGAGAGTCTGACACACTGGAAGAAGAAGAAAGGCCTGTGTAGAAAATCCCATGAATCTGCCTAGAGTAGATGCACAATACTATTCCAATAAAGTGGATTTCGGACAAAATTTCATCATAGATGTGCAATTTATAAGCACAATTAGGATTAAAAAATTGTTGGGGAGGTGTTTCAGAGAATGAGATTTGAAGCTCTTTTTCTTTATGTATTATTGTTCTATGCAATTCTAAGTGGTCACGTTGAAAGCTGTTATGATGGTCTGACCTGATTTTTCCTACACATCTTGGTCTAGGTAAAATTTTCACCTGCCTCATGAAGCAGGCATAATCATGCTCTTAGCCTTGCCAGTGAAACTTGGGAGTCAATTTACTGATGCCAAGTCTGTTCTGCACAAACACAGAAACACCTTGGAGCAGAGTAAATCCAGCATAATCAAGTTCTTCATAGTTTCTCATTATTTTTGGAGTATAAAATCTGTCAACTTCTCTTAAAAATATGAACTAGAAAAATGACTTTTTAAAACTTGATTTTTCAGTTTAAAGTTTGTCTAAAATGCTTTTCTTGAAATAAATTATCTAGTGATCAGTGTCTGAGACAAACAGCTCCTGTACATGTTGTATCAGGGAAGAAAATCTTTCAGTATTCATTTTTGGAGTATTTGTCTCTAAGAATGGAGAGGAATTCAGAGTAGTCATCTGTCCCTAAATACCCACAGCAAGGCAAAACCCAGCAAGATGTGGAAATAAATGGAAGTTTTAATGGTTCTTCTGTTCCATTCCACCTTTTAGCAGAAATAGAGTACCAGGTCCTCCCAACCGTTGTTAGCTGGGAATAACTACTTTACACTTGTGTGGGTAGGATGGGAAGGCACAAAACTACTGACCCAGACTGAATCTAGTTTTCTCTTTCTTTGGACATACATAATTTTACATCAAGACCAAATGTATCATGAACTTGGGTCAGACAGACATAAAAGTAGATAAATATTAGGAGTGTCAGGACTGGATCTTGGCAGTTCATAAAGCAAAGTGTGGAGATATGATTAACCAAAAAGAGCCATAAATGGTCCATGATTATTGATTCCCCCTTGAACTGGAATGAAACCTCCCTGGAAGTTCATTGAGCGTTAAATACAGTTGATCAACATTTAATACAGATCAATCTTGATATAGATCTAGGCTGGGCTTAATTTCTTTCAGCCCAAATACTCCCACTTCCCTGAAAACATGTGATTAAACTGTTCTGATTTCTTTTTCAGATGAAGAACTCTGTCTCCACCAAAAACAAAAGAAAGTTCTGTCGCAAGACAAATTGAATCAAATTCTCCGGGAGTTTTTCAGTTCAATTAAGCTGTGGGATAGTCTGTATCAAAGGTGCAAATCTCTCTGTGCATTATAGGACCACAGACAGGGATGTGGCAAAAGGTAAAGCTGGGAATTATGTCTTTAAGGGCTCGTTGGAGACACTTGTAATCTCGTTTTATTGGTGGTACCCTCCCCAACATAATGAACTTTGATGAAATAATGAAGTAGCTGTGGCGCCTGTGAAACTGAGCAGCAGCTTTGCCAGCTAAAGACCTCCCATGAGCACAATCGCCCAGGCAACAACTCCACACTGCAGTGAAGCCAGAAACTCTGGCAAGTCACCTCTTCCCGTCTCTTAACTCCTTGCAATTCTGCTTTTCAAGCCTTAAAGAAAAGAAAAGATTGTCCACTTAGGTCTGTGGTTGAGGGATATAGCTTAAACAAAATAAATTTTGTGAGAATCCACTGCATAGTTTAAAATGGCTCCAAGTTCAGCAGCCAGCAAAGTTACAGAAACCATAAGCCTGGCTCTGCCACTGAGCAAGTTCACATGTCTAAGGAAATGAATACATGGAAGACTTTAAATAGAAATATTTTTAATTCAGCAAGGTTTCCACCCCCTGCCAGACTTGGAGAGAGCGCAACAGATGGTAATAGAAATCTGTAAATTCATCATTGTTGTTTTTAAGAAGTTGGATTTGCGGAGCACAAACATTTAATAATGGATATAATTAAATTCTTTGCTAGTTAGTTTGCCTCAAGAGCCAATTGGCACCACAATGTCATTTCATTTACATAAAATATATAGTAATTCTGATTCAGAGAACTGTTATTTCACAGAGCTGGAACTGCAGATGAAATAAAGGTAAAAGAAATCAGATTTAGCAACATCTTTTTGATAACCTGTTTCAGGTTAGGAGTGTAGATATTCAAACTCTAATCTTTTATAATCAAACTCAGGTCCAAATCAGCTAAAAGCACAATAATTTTCAATATAATTAATTACTTTGGGCACTTCAATTTCCAGTTGATTAAATGAAGATGTCTTCAAGTGACCTGATTTTGATAGATGATACTAAACTAAGTCTGAAATCAGACTCCCCTAGTGGTGGAAAACCCATGGGATCAACTAACTATGAGATTTCTGCTGTCTTGATGATGAACTGTTTTAAGAACTGCTGACTGCATTTTCAGTGAATATGAAGTGACCTTTAAAAACTTTACTGAAAGTTGATCCAGATGTTTAATCTGGAAATCACCAAGCTGATCCATCTCTACATATGATCAAATTTTCATTTTGGTTGAAAGTGAAAAAGTTGCACTTTACTATTTGCCTTGGGTTTTTTTAAACAAACATTCAATTATTTTAAGTCAGTGAAACTGAGGAAAGCTTTCTTGGATTGCTTATTGCTGGGAATTTTCATTTTGAAACAGGCTTTATTCTTTAATAGGCTGATTCTCAACAACACTTGAGGTAATAGCATCTGAAGGTAGACAAATATAAATTGAAGTAAAAACTCAGCCAGGTTTACTGGAAATGTTCAGAGCTTCAACCTCCATTAGGGCTCCTCAGGCCATGTATTTGCAAAAAAGGGTTGAGTGAAGTCCTGACATGACACCTTTCTTCTCATTCCCTGCCTTCAGTCATTCATCCCTTTGCCCTGCAGTTTCCTCAGTTGTGTCTCTCAAGAAACTGAAAATATTTGACAGAAATAAATAGGCTTTTTTTTTAAGTTTTTCCTTAAGTCAAGCGAAATCCCTGGTTTGGTTCCATGTTCAAGTCCTGAAATATCTGTGCTGACACAAGTGAGGAAAGTGATACTTACAGGATGGGAAAAAGGAATGG
This sequence comes from Calyptomena viridis, assembly GCA_013390005.1. Classification (NCBI taxonomy): domain Eukaryota; kingdom Metazoa; phylum Chordata; class Aves; order Passeriformes; family Eurylaimidae; genus Calyptomena; species Calyptomena viridis. Next base: position 303,726 of record WEIV01020539.1, read on the forward strand.
GATGGAAGAGTTAGGATAAGAGTTAATGCCTAAACTGTTACTGCTGCTGAATTCCAGAGTGTCACATTGGAGCCAAATGCCATCCTGCTCCGAGGTGGGGGAGTACTCTGCTGTCCAACAGTTCTCCCCAACACCATCCAGCCATGGCCAGAAATATCCCAGGCTTTGAGAGGTTTGGGGTCTTCCTGAGGCTGTTTAATGTTGTATTCATCTATAAATGGGGTAATTGCTCCCCACAAGAATTTGGAAGCACTTCAAGGAATCAAATCATCTTTCTCCCACTCTACAGAAGGATCAGCTGTATCAATGTCCATGCAGCTATTTCTGTCAACCTGTTGCAGGATGAGGGTATCCAGGGTCTGTGTCATTCACAAAGGTACGGAGTAGACACAACCAGGTCAGATCATCTTGGAGCTGTGAGTAGTCATTTCCCTGATTTTGTGGTTACAGAGCCTGAAATTGTGCCCTTTCCAAAATAAGTCTCTGATTGCTCATGAAAGCTTTTGGATGTTTGTGGCAAAGGATTGGTGACTTAGTTTCTCATTGTGTGCATGTCAGTGGGGTCAGTTTCCTAATGCTCCTGAGGCAAATTAAATTCTGGCTATGCCATCCAAATTGAACTGTAAATGCAAGGCAACCAGCTATTGTGTGGCTCTAACTCATCTCTGTTCAGTTGTCAATGAAGGAACAGCTCCCTGATGTCTATTTTACCTGGAGAAACTAAAAGTACATGGTGCCCTTTTAATCTGGAAACAAAAGAGAACAAAGGCAAACAAATAGAGGCCAAATTATCTAGCCTTGAGATCTGAGTTTTCTCCATATTGAACTTCTGGTACCTACTTAATGAGCCCACGTTGTTGCTCACTAGTGAGTGAGAACAAAGAAAAGTGACTCATGCTGCCTTGTTATTGTTACATAATCTATACAAGTAATTTATTTTTATGGTTAATTACTGGATTAGTTGGGTATATTGGAAATGTAAAGAGATGTTGAGTTAAGAGAGATTCAAACTGGTATCTGTAAAACTGAGCAGAATAGCTATGTGTGTAATTTGGAGGGAAGTCTGCATAAAGCACAGCTCTTTTCAGGGCTGATCACTTCTATTAACACTTTTCTGTGTAGCTGGATTCCCTTCAGCCTTGATAGACACTCACCCTTAGATTGGGCAGAGCCTTTTTTACAGTCAAAAAACCCTCTTTTTTTTACATCTGTGAATCATTCTTGCTACGGGAACTTGGAGTCAATCTGTGGTTCCTTCTCACATGAGTACACAGGACTATTTGTATAGCCCCCAAAATCATTGTCTGTATTAATTACCATAGAGCTGTGAGAATATGTGCTGTAAGTCTTTCCAATTCAACTTCTAGATGTTGGTTTGTGTTTTTTATTAAAATGTAGCAACAATAATTACTCAGAAGTGGCTGGATGCATCTAACTATGTAGTAGACATGCAAGTATGCATTTGAAGTTGCAAAAATCCATGGGTCATGAAGTGACCTAAATTGGGGTTACATGCTGAGGCATCAGTTTAATATGAAATTACTCTTATGTTTTTATTGTAATGACCAATTAAGGATCAGCACCTCAGAAACCTCAGGCGGATGGTTTACATGAAATAAACATCGACCTTGAAAATGTGCCCTTGTTGAAATGCTAACGCTGATGTGCTCTGAAAGGGTCAGCCCGTCACCATGGTGTTGGCAGGGGTGAGTTGTGTTTGGCGGCCGAGTGCCGATACATCCCTGGTGCCAAAGATTAATTGAGAGCTGGGAAGTTGCTAAGAGCCCGGGGTAAACACGAATGCTCCCTGCTTTCCATGCAGCTCCACTTCAAAGCCACGCAGCTCACTCATGAAAGTGCCCAGTGCTCCTCTTCGCTCCTTTAACAACATGTGGTGCATGGGGTGGGAATCATATTGTGTTCTTTTGGGTCTTTTTAAAACAAATTTTTATTTAACCTCTGCTTTGACCCAGCACGTAAGTGTGTTACCCAGATATGCTCCATTTCAGTTTATTTAACCAGAATGTTTGCTTACTCAGTGACCACTGGAGGGGAACTACTGTTCTTATTAATTCTACAATGGGTATTTGTTGCTTCTTGTTTTCTGACATTTTCTTTATGACCATAATTGCAGAGTTCTTGTTTTCAGATAATAAATGCACGTGTCTATTTGCTCAGGTATTATGTAATTGATCTCCAGCTATTAATTAAAGATCTAGACTCAATGTCTCTGAACCTGCCTCCGGATATTTGTCCTTATTGTGTCATACCTTGGATGTACAAACAGGGAAACCACGTACAGCTTTGCATGTACACCGCTCATTCCCTTTAATAAAGGAGTTTAAATTCAGGAGTTGCAAAGAGGGATTACACAGAGCAAAGAATATTTTTCTGATGGGATTTTTATTCTTCCTTCTTTCCCTGGGCCACCACTGTTTTTCTTAAGATGCTGACTCGCAAGTATAATGAGCTGTTTGCTCTGCACTGGTCTCCAAAAGACTTGCACACTAAAAGGAGTTATTTTCCTTTATTGCTGTTGCTGTTAATAGCAGGACAGACTATAGTTGGCACTGGGAGCAAGATGAAGATTTCATGGATGAATAGAGAAATCAGAGATTGCAAATTCATTGCAGAGAGAAGACGGATTGGTTGCGCTCATTCCCAAGAGCGCATTTGGGAGAATATGTTATATGATCCTGTGAACAAATTGTTACTTTTCCAGACTAGACTGTTTTCTGTGTAAACACTTTATGTAGCAATGTACAAGAACAACACTTTCAAACCAAAACTCAACAAAAATAGACACTCCAGAACATTTGGAACTTGTTAGACTCCAGAAGGAAAAAGAGAAAAGAGAGATTGAGGAAAAAAAATTCTTTTCACCTTTTAAATGCCTCATTTTTATATTTTTGATGATCTAAAACTCCTGCAAAATGGCTGTTCGAAACAGCTGGGTCCCCATATATAGCAAAGGTACAGCTTAGAAAGGCAGAAATTGTTTTCAGTCAACTTAGTAAGAAGTCATTACATCTGAAGAGCCAGCCAGGTTAATGAGCTTGGGAAGCTGGGATTTGGTTCCCGGCCCTTTCTTACACTTCCTGTTCCCCTTAGGAAAATCATCACTGAGCACCTTTGTGACTCAGTTTCCTCACTGCCAAATGAGAATAGCATTTTCTGACCACACAGGGAGTGTGTTTGAGAAACAGCTGAGTACCTAAAGAGGTGGAGCTACAAAAATACATGGTTTTATCACCAGCAGATGCATTAAAACTTAATGTTTAAAATACGGTTTCACTTGAAAAGAAAACATCATTTCTTCCTGTCCTTGACAAAAGGACCATCACTAATCCTCACCCCTGTTAGTGGTGATAGCCACCCAAAGATGTTCAGGAGCATTATCTGTACAGAAACTAAAATCACTAATTTTATTTCATGCCTGCAAGTGCTGTCAGCAACTCACAGTGAGCACATGTTAAAATAAGAAATTAACATGGATCATGAGCTGGAGACACTGGGTGGTTTTTTTTAATTTTTCCATTCCCTAGACAAATTGCATCTTTTGCTTCTAGAGTTGTTAGAGTTATCAACTCTTCCAGCATTCGGGTTACTGAGATGTGGGCATGTCTGCCCACTGCTGCTTAGGTTAGAATGGGCTGCCGAAACCTCATGGGTCTGTACACAGAAGATGCACACATCTCCTGATACAGCATCATAATATTTTGGCATAATTTCACTCTACATAACAAACTAAACCCCAAGAGAACACTGGCATAATCTTTTGGCTCCATAAGCTTGGCTGCCGCAGGCTCAGCTTCTGAAGGTTTAAAAACTTTTATCCCACTTCAGATAATATTGCCAAAACTCAGGCTGTCATCTATATAAAATAATTGCTTGTCCAAGTCTTTACAGTCTCTACACTAGTTTAATAACAAGTAATTAGTTGAATAAGTCCAATTAATGCCTTTGTACAGATCTGAGATTGGAGTAAGATTGTAGGTCACGTTTAATTTTAAAATACATTAGAATTTCTATCACTCTGTACACACCCAGGGCAACGCCATTATGGGCTTTCACATTAATACATATGAATCATTACTTGGACTCAGAGCCCAGATCAAATAATATATGTATTTAAATCTCTAAAGCCTGTCTAGAACTGTAACATCCTCTGTGAATGGGGGCTTCTTTTTTTTTTTTGTCTTTCTCCAGTAAATGTGCTCTAGAGCCAGTGTGACCTGTGAATGAGAGTTAAAAGGAAGATACTGCACAACCCTGCAAGTGGAACAGTGCCTTGTAACCCTGATTAAACCTTAATTAAGTGGTACTTCACAAAGGGTCCACAAGCGTTTTAACAGTAACCCCTCACAGACCCACAACTCACCAAGGCTGTGTTTTTGAAGTGTGATGGCTTCAGAAGCTACTGGGATTCATGAATTTTAATGGATGACTCTGTTGCTCCAGGGCTCTGACAAACAATGCTCAGCTCGTGTCTCACACTTTGGCAGTGCACAAGCAGGGACACTGAGTTTGTGCAGTTTTCTCACTGAAAAGCAACGTTTGCTTTTAAGATTAACGGGCCAGGCAAGGAAAATTTCACAGCCCTCTAGACAAAATGTTGTCAAGCCATTATAAGTACAAAAGGACGTGCAGCTGTTTTGCAAGCCAGCTTGTTTGCTGAGTGTCATTAAAAGCTCATATACCTCCCTGATGTGTTGTTCTCATTATTAAAAGATAGACAATATCATAATAATTGGAGGTGTGTACTTTAAGTGCTATTTCTATCGTCTATCACTCTTCTTGGTGGTCAGAGCCATCTGTTCTTGTCCCACACAGACAAATTTCCTACAAAGTGGCTTTTATGTGAATGGTTAGATTAATTACTCTCTATCTTAGACCACTACCAGGTGTACTCTGATAGTAAAGTTAAGTTTTAAATTGTTGCTTTTTATTTCATTGACATTAAGTTGAAGTGAGGATCCCAGAGAGATTATTGCTCACTATATCAAATTTAGATTCTTAAGTATGTGAGATAATAATAGTAACAACAACAAAAATAAATCACATTTCTATCTATGGATATTGGAAAAAAATAAGTGTGATTTGAATGTTACTAGACTTACTTTTATGACTTCTAGGTCAGTTTGGAACAGAAATATTATGCAAAGTAATATAAAGTAATACAAAGAATATAAAGAAATATAAGGTCAGAGAACCATCTGTAACTGCTCAAAGTTCATCCAGCCCAAATCCTGTGTTTGTATGAGTGTAAAGGGTTGACCTTGGCTTGATTGTTGCACGTTTCACATTCAAGAATAACTTCTGTGACAAGGAGTCAGACAAAGGTACAGGAACATCCTTCTCTTTGTGCATCCACAGAACTTCCAAAACTAGATGATAGAGGGACTTTCTGATCCAAAAAACTCAACAAAGTTATTCAGAGAAGCTGATGGACTCAGGCTACCAAAAATGAACTGTCTTTTATGATTTGGGCCCTGCACTCCTCACAGCAGCGACACCTAGAGCTTGCTGACACATTTTGGGAGCAAACACTTTTACTGCTGATTTGAAGGTTGCTGCCTACTAAGTTTAGAGAACGTCCCTTGATTCTTATGCTGGAAAATGAGAAATGCAGTTTATGTAAGGTAAACTGACAGCAGTCATCTCCATGGATTATTATTGTTTATGATGTGTAATTTAAAAGCCAGATTTTTCAACAATTTATGGATGCAATTATGCACCTCATTTACACAGTTATTTTGGACTTATGTATAATATTAGCTAACTGCAAGTTCAACTGGGCTAATGCAGGGCTGGAACTGCACCAAACGTTCCCTGGTGTGTTTTTCCAGAGGATGATGCCACATTTAACATAATCTTTTCTAACTACAGTGAACAGTAAGTCAACTCTACTAATAGTTTCACACCGGGTACAAGCCACATGATTTTTTGAGGTGAGAGCATTCATTATTCTCAATAAATGTTGTGTTATAGAAGAAATCTTCTCACTTTGTAGTTTAGCAGTAATGTGCACTTGTTAGAAAAAAATTTAACAGCACAGTGACTGAGCTGCTCCTTTTGATGTGTAGGTTACAGTAGCAGCACAACTCATTTTTCATTTGGATTTTCAAGCTGATTCACTGCAGAACACAGAACGCATATATATAATACACATATATATGTATACATTGGCTCACCAAGTGGCCTTGGCAAGTTCTTTCAGAGACCACAGCCTCTGAATTGTGCAAAAGGCCATTGCATTGGACAGGCTTGTAAATCCTTACTTGTCACGCAAAACAGAGTCGAAAAGGAGTGTTGCAATTTCTGCTGTAACCCTGCCCAAAGCCAAGCCAGTCATGGGGCCAAAAGTTTGTCCACGAAACTTAAGTTATTGAATAATTTTCAGGAAGCTGCCTTAGTAGTTCAAGATGAAACCAACCGAGTGTTCAGCTTTGCCCAGTGCTACACTGGGGAGTTGAAAGCAAAGGATTTCAGAGGGGAAGGGTCTCTATATTTGCTATAAACACCCCAAGGTAAGCAATTCAACTAATGGCAACAACAAAATAGAAATAAATAGAAAAAAGCAATTATAGCACTGTAATGACTCATCTTAGTGGTTAAACAAACTACTTACACTGCTCAACTGAATTGAATACTTCATAAAAGAACTGAATACTTCATAAACTGAAGACTATCCATATTACACTGTGTATTACACTGATTTATGGGGTGACCATATGGCTGTAAATCATTGACAGAGTTCTTGTCTAACTACATCATGGTAACAGAATGATCACATCACATAGCAAGATATAAATGACTCATTTAATTTCATGGTAAGAGAAATCCTGGAAGATATTGAAGCTTTAGGAACTCGAGCCATTCATATGCATTTACTTTGGCTTCATGGTCTTTAAGACTTCTAAAACAACTTTGAAATGAAGTTATTTATTTAAAAAAATGCAAACAAATTAAGTTAAATTCACAAGGCAATACACAATGGAAAACAAATATCTGACCTGAATGAATGTTTCGCAAATATAATTCAAATAACAAATGAACAGCACAGCACAAAAGGACATCATCATGATAATGGAGCTTGAAAATAAGACTATTTTCTTCAAGCTTGTCTGCCGTCAAAGATATTTAAAACCTGATTCTCCTCCAGCATGTATTAGTGTCAATCAAAAATAACTCTGCTCAGGTCAATGGATTTACACAATTGCAAAATTAGTATAAGTGAGAGGACAATCAGAGCTTTTGTATACTACAAAAATCTCTCTTAATAGCAACAGCAATAGAGAAGAAGGAGGTAGGAGGTCCCTTTCCAGGACAGGCTGGGTGGATAAACAAGAAAAACCTGCTGAGCTTCTAAGCGAGGATTTGTAGGAGGAGCTGTGACATTAATTTAACCATTAGTTCACTCCTTTAAAATTTCCCCTTTCCTGTCTTTTACTTCATCTGACATGTTTAGCAGTAGTTAGGCTTTAGATTTAACATTAGACTGCAGACACGTGGTTTCCATTGGGATCCATAAAGTATAGAAGTTTAAAATTACAGACTTGAACAGTGGCTTTTGGGCTATGCCTTCTGATTATGTGACAAAGGATATGTTGTGACCTTCCACTCCTGGGCCCAGTCTGTGGGTTTGCCAAGTCCTGGGCTGCCTTCTGCAGAGTTACGATTCCATCACTGGAGACCTTGCTTGGTTGGTGTATCTGTGGGATGCTTCCAGGGAAAGGTGCCCTCAGGAGACACATTCTCAGCTGCAGATCTGTGTTACAGGATCACCCCCCCTTCACATGCAGACACAGTTATGCCATAGGACATCTCTGTTCTGTGACCAAACAATTGGGATTTCACCAACCCGTAGTGGTTGTTGAAGCAAGCTGTGACTGCATTCATCAATTTTCACAGGCAACATGAGTTGGGTGGAAAATGATGACCAAAAGGGAAGGAGACTACATAGTAAAGAAAACCTTTGTATTGTTTGTCTCCAGACTGTAGATGTGTCAGAAGTGGATTTGTTCAAGTCTTGTAACATGTCAGATTCCCAGATCACAGAAACCACTAAAAGTTGTTACTAACCATGCCTTTGTTGGAAGATCTAATAGAATCAAAGTCAGAAGTTAGTGGAGATGTGGGAGAATAAGCTCATACTTCTTGCAGACAGACTTCCCTTGGCTACAGAGGGTGCATGTTTGGAGAAGGAAGGTGAGTTAAGAAATGCTTCACCGACTCTAAAATACCATCTTCCCTACAGAAAAGAGATTTCACTTACATTAATAGATATATAAACCTTGCCAACTAGAGAGGAAAATCTACTTATTCAGGACAAAATATAACTTCCTGACAACCATTGGGACTTTGCCAACAGCTTAAGCCACAAATAATTTACCCGGAGAATATGAAGTCAACAAGCTTTAGAACTGTGGGAACTGCAACTGTTGAATAAATCATTTATGAATATCATTTAAGGACAATCATAATATCCCAAAGCAACAGACGGATCAGTCTGTTACAGATAAACACAGATCAGGCTCTCAGTTGATGGCAGTGGCATGGCTTCACTGGAGACCACATACCTCAGTCACTTTGGGCCAGTGAAATAGAACAAGCACTTAGGGAGTTAGTTTATTCTCTGTTTTGGGCTCACATTGCAAGACCTAAACCATTAATTGCTTTAGAATTATTTAGTGGAGCAGAGCATTTCTCTATCATGTGAAAGCTGCTTTCTAGCTAATGGGAAAAGCAAGAGTTTTCTCGTGGGAGATAGAGGCCATGTGCACAGAGGACATATTATCATATGTCCTGAGAGTCCTGCCCAAGGAAGTCTGTATTTGTTCTGGCAGAATGTCTCTGCCAGTCCAGGACTGCCCTGGAGACACATTTCTTCAGGGCTTCTCTCCGTAGCTGTGCAGAGCCTTCGTGTGCTCCCTCCTCACTCATTCTGTTTTTACATTTGGCTTCAGGGAAAGGCCAGAGTTACAGAAGAGACAACCACCCACCTGGGCAATGGCACTGCCACTGCTCCCAGCTGGGCTTCCTCTTCCCTCGCCCCCACACACTTGTCTGATCATGAACTGACTCAGTGCCAGTGCGAACAGATCAAGTCATTTGCGATCTTTGGTAACCACCAACATTAAAACATTTCTGAGCTTTTGCCTGACAATAGTAGGTGGTTGTTTTTTCCTCTTGCAGTCCAAAAGAAAATCAAAAAAGGAAACACAAAACTCTGAGGTTTTTGATATTTTTGTTCTGATTTCATTTTCTCCAACTCTTTCCCAGGCAGTCTATCATAGTTCTGTAGGGTACTAGCATCTTTTACCTTCTGTCCTGATCTTGCTGACAAACAGCAAGAGGTAAATTTGGAAACATCATTCCAGCTGTAAGACAGTTTCTTATTTCATTTCTCAGCCTCCTGGGGCTTTAGGAGGGAATCCCACCTCCAGACAGCTCATAAAGTCATTTGTGACACAGGATGTCCCAGTTACTATATAGGAATGTTGAAAGCATTTTATTTTCTCCCCTTTGATTTTTATTGGTTGAGTTCCCAGTCTTCTGTGAGTAATTATACCATTTGCTTTATGTCTTGCTTTTATAATGACTAATACGAAAATATATGTACAAGCAAATGGAAGCGTGTTACTGAGTGATTAACAATGAACAATTACGATTAATTAAGGCAATTATTTTAATAAATAAGAATTAGTAAAATATATCCATAAACAAAGCCATGGCACATATTTAGTAGAGCTGATGCAGGTTAAAGAAGTAGAATTGTGACAATGAGAAGAGAGGCAAGGAGGAGACAGAGATGATTAAAGAGATACTTGTGTACATAAAAAATGTAATTAGGCATAGGACTGAATGTGCATATCCAGACTGTTGTATCACTTGCAAGGACATTTCATTTCATCTGTTACCACTAGAAATGGGATTCACACACAGTCATTCATGTCCAACCATGTCTTAACCTTCCATATTTTTCAGTCATGCAAAGAAGTCAGAAAGGCATAAAACTCTCCTAAAGAACAACAGGCAAAATCATTATCCTCCTTTTTTAGTAATTCAGTTCTGAAAGCTGGTCGTTGCACCAAGATGATAGTCTGTCCTGGAGTTTCAGAGCTAAGGAATGAAATTTTAAGTGGACTAACCAAGATTTGCACGGACAACACTGAAATCACACGACAATATAATATTTCTTTTGGGAGTTTCTGCACCTATTCATGGCATTCTTCAATATTCATTCTTTTTGACTCATTTTGAGTGAGTCAAAGTATGTCTTGTACTATTTCATAGACCCTCCAGATTTCCCCAACTTCCACTTCACCACTGAGGACAATGTGTGGCGTTGCCACACTGGAGGATGATTCTGCTCCTGTGGCACCACAAGTGAGAGTTTTCCCCAGGCTAATATGCCAAATTAAATGGATATGGTCTATTACTGGGCAATATAAGCCTTTGGCACAATCAGATCAACAGAAAGAAGCCAGTAGATCTGTAAAGTCAAAGAAATAAACCTCAAGATTTGATATGCTAGACCGATGTCAGTAACTTTTGTTTGTACAACAAAATGTTTCAGTAGATTGAAGTGCTTAAATTACGATCAAATATCAGTAAATTGTTGCTAGAAGGTTTATAACAGAGTGGTAAGAAAAGATAATGAAACACTGAGAATGGTGCTGCAGACAATGACAGCAGGAATTCTGGGAAAACATTGTGGTATCAAGAATATGGTCTGTGCAGTCCTATTCAGTAAATAGTGTTTACTCTGGGGTAAAATACAGTTAGTTCTTTTCTGATTAAATGTATTAGGAATATAAAGCTGTCAGTCCCACAGCCACATTGTCCCCTCCAGCAGGAGAGTCCAGCTGCTGACTCAGCACTTGTTTGCTGTTGGGAAGAACTTCAAGTCTCAATTGAGCCTCATAAACCAGCTTTGCTCCAGTAAATCAAGCTGCTTTTTTGTAAATGTTGAAGGTTAATAGAATGACAGGAGTACACACACAGTTAAGAAACCAAAGCCCCCAGCAGAGTCTTTCTCAAGTCTGTGTATTGTTCTATTTGTGTTCTTTGTCTGCTCTTTTGGCTGTGATTAAGCAACAAGTTTAAGAACATGGTTAAGGACTGTCCTGAACTGGTGCCTAGACTTGGTATTATGCAGCTGAGTTTTTGGTTATTATCAAGATCTTCTCCAGCCTGTAATCAAGAGTCATGGAGGGTAAGGGACCAAGAAAGGCAGACCAGAATCATGCATTCCATTGCGCCAAGCACAAGCTGGATGCTTCCAGATATTTTATTTACTAGAAAACTACATGCTTTGAAGGGTAAAATAATTTGTTATATTAGAGATTAAAAGCAAAGCTTTAGAAAAGAAGCCTTCTTCAGTCCATTCTCAGGGAACAAAAAAAGCACAAAATTGTTTTTTTCTTTAGCACAGAACAACATCAAAATGATACTTATCTCCCTCTCGGGAGAGATGGAATTGAGAGCATTTTAATTCATAAATATCTTGCTTGTTTCTCTTCAAAAGCTTCCTGAGAATCCAGAGAGGAAGGGGAGCTCTCAGTTTATGACTCCATCGGGTAGCACAGTTCACTTACAGCTCGCAGACATCGATATTCACATGGACAGATGCTCACACAGTGTTGACAGACTCTTTTCCTTGCTGCTGCGGGAACAGCCCTTCCAGCCTGTTTTTGAGAATGTCATGACCATTTGATTGAGCCATCATTTTATCATAAGCCACTGCCTTTTGTAACCGGGCTCTTGCCTCACTCTCATAGTGCCAATAAATTGCAGTGTTGCTCTCTGTCATGTGCAGTTTTGGAGGGAAGGGAAGGTTTAAGGGAAAAAAGGAGATCTTGAGGTTTGCTGTTTGGAGTCGGCACTGCATTGTATTTCACTATGTAAGCAAACATATGCATGGCTTTCTGTTAAGGTTTTCAGGCAGAGCAGTTCAACGGGCAATTTCCTGTACTAAGTAGTGTTATAATTAGGATTGCCACTGGAATGAAACACTGTGTGCCCATATTATTGTATTACACCATGTTAGCATTTAATTGTTACATCTGAGAGACTTCCACACCCCCACATACTTCTCATACACTGCTTTTTACAGCATGGCTTAAATTCCCTTTATTATCCCTCTATAAAGTATTTACACTCACACGTGTATTGGTAGAGGCCCACAGATAGTAAGTAAATCATCACAAACCCTTATGGTTATTTGTTATCTATACAAAGGCACATTTACATATATCAGCATCTTGGCTCAAGTGAAGCAGGAATGACAAGAGAAAATGTTTGGATTTGGAAACCTCTCAAGTCCAGCTGTGCCAACCGAGAATCTTCTTGAGTTTTGTTCATAAATGTAAATCAGCTGAAGCTGTCCAAAGACACACACCAGGTTTAAGGGATCAGACTTTGTGTTTCCACTCTGGTCAAAACACACTTTTGACATAAGTGGCAGCATTCTTGGGCACTTTATTATTCATACTTTACATGATTGGTCTTCAGGCTTGCAGTGTAACAAGGGGACGCTGGAAAGAATAAAAGTAATAATAGACTTGAAGCTGTAGGAATGACATGTGTGTTAGGAGCTGTTTGTCTGTGTATCATTCTGGTTGTAGGCAAGAGCCACCCCAGTTCATTAAGAGCGAACGGAAGTCCTCCAGCCCCAGATTCCTGTCATTTCATTTGAAGAGGAGGCCTCTGGCATGTAACCAGATATCTTTTGTGTTTTAAGGCTTGCTGATTTTTGCCTTTAGACTTCTGGACAGTATTAATTTACATAGGCCTGAAAACAAGCGTGGCGCTCCCCGTCGTCTTGAGTTACATGCAAGGAACACCAATAAACTTCCTGATGTAACTAATAAAGGAAATTGGGAAGGAAGGAACAGTCTATCAATTATCAATAGGATAAAAGTTGCAGGAATCAGGCAAATTAAAGTATGCAAACCAAGTAGTTAAAAGTTGAGATTCAAAAGGAAACTCTGAGCTCCTTTGGACATACTGAGCATAAATCCATTTATAAATTGCCTGCAGAAGAGAAAAAGAAGGCCAGAGACAGGGAGAGTAATGGCAAGGGAAAGAATATTTTTGAAAGAAAGGAAGAAGAAAGGGATGATTTAGTCCTAGATGTGAGAGAGGAAGATGTGCTACTTTTCATAAGATGTGAAAAAAAGCAGCTTTTTATGTGCCACACTTCTTGGGCCATGTATTTGCATCATTGTTTTAGTGCAAGCTGATGCCACTCCTAATTTTCTCTGATCACCAATAAATGAAAAATCAAAAGCATTGGTATGTAGCTTTTATTAATTCCAGTAAGAACTATATCTCCTTATTTCAGTGCTGAATCTGACCCAGGGAACTGAAGAAAATGGGACATTATGAAGGAAGATAGAACCACACTCTTCTGCAGATTTACTTTGACTGATTCCCCATCACCACTCTCCATTTAATGTGCTTTTTACCAGTGGCTAAATCTGCTCTTTTGCAAAAAAAATCACGTAATGCATCTCAGAGGCATTACAGAATTAATATGTTTCTGCCTTGGATCTAACTTTTCCTCCAAATTGGGTTTGTTATCCTTTCTGCAACCTATTTCTGTTTGTTTCCTTATAGTAATAATGATGTTAATAATAACAATAATAGTAAATTAGTTCTCTTTTCCCATTCAGATTTCATATCAATAGACAAGAGCGATTAAGAAAAATATCCAGGAGAGCAAAAGCAACTATTTTGCCTGGAAGACAGTCCTGCAGCACGCATCCATGAAGTCATGGATCAGAAAAAAACAGGAATAGAAATGCCAAAAATGGGACACACCCCTACTCAGCCCTTCTTTAAGCACATGCCCAGTAATGAGCACACTGCTTAGTCCTTTTTTGGCAGATGGGCTGAGCAGAGAGATTTCCTTTGCCAATGAGCTACTTACAATTTGCTCTTTTCAGTAGTAGGAGTCAAAATTGGGAAAGTTGTTTATTATTCAACCATCTCTTCCAAAGCAAGGAAAACACTGTTTATAAGAAACTTCAAAAGCCTCTGTCACAGATATCAAGGCTATATACTATATGCCTTTGCCAAGTCAAATTAGGTTATTTTACTTGATATTAAGTTTGACAAGTGAAGAGCCCATGAAAACCAGAATCCCAACTGGGCGTGCCTCCCACAACTCACTCAATTTTTTTAGTGTTAAAATTCCTACAGTAGCCCTATTCTTCATGATCACATTTCCCTCTGTATTTATCTTGTCTGGAAATTCACCTCATTGTGTCCTAGACATCTTCTAATATTCTGATTCTTCAGGAATGTGAACAGCATAAGTAGACTTTGTTTTGGTTTGCAAACCAGTCTTACCACATGTGGATGTCTCTGTGGGTTTTGGTTTCTATTTACCTCAACAGATTATAAATTTTATTATCATGCTAATTTGCAGGTCCACTGAGTGTATCAGACTTGTGGGCTCCTCTGTCCTATAAAAATACACTTCTGCTACATCATTTCCTGATGGGGACAATAACAAGTCAATCCGTGTATTAACAGCAATAGATAATTAAACAAAATATNATGTTAATAATACATTATTATTATGCATTTTTAGAAAACAGGACGATCTCTTTGAGGACAGAGAGAGCATGACAGATTATACTCCCTGTCTACCCAGGAAGAGCTTCCACTAACTTGCTTTGACTGTATGACAGAATCAAGGCATTGAGACCCACAATGGTCCAAAATTCACTGAATTATTAAATCAGAATCATACTTACATCTTACTGAATAAACATAATTTAATTACAGAGTACTTCCCTGAATTTTTAATGGTTTGCACATAACCTTTGCAAAATATTCAACATGTAAAATAGGCACCCACAAAGGGTAATAAGTTAAACACTGTCTAGTTCATTTTTACTTTGTGTTCTTTAAAATGAATATTTTTTACAAAAGATTGCCTTTATCTTGGACAGAATATCTCATAAGTATACATGAAAATGTTTGTACTTCCTTTCTTCTACAAAACCCAGTCCCATTTCTTACAAAAAGCTGCATTTGTAGCCTGGTTAAAATAAAGGTCAAGTTTATTCTGACTTTGGTTTTTATTTAGCATGGACACATATTTTAACACATTTTAACAAGTGTTGGGGATGCTGCTTAGCAAGGACCACTCCTCCCTGAAACAATTCTCTACTATTCAGCCTCTTGTCACCAGCATCTTTTAGCCCATCAAAATCATGACTCTCAGAGTTTTTAGAACACCTCAAAAGTATTTAGTGGAAGCCCTCAGCAGGTCCCTGGCTATCCACGGAGAGCACCCCTTCTCTAGCAGTCTAAAGATGCCTTTTCCAGACTCTTGCCTCTCAGTTAACAGTAGTTTCAGGTAGACCATGATCTATCTGGCACAGAATACTATGGCCTGGCCCAAGGCTGGAACTGGCCAGCCTTGAACTCTGGTGGTGTGCTCAGAAAGAACAGTTGAAAATCTCAGCAGCATAAAAGGGTCAGGATCACCAACAAGACCCCAAGTATAGCTTCTTTGGTGACACAAGAAACATTTCTAGAAAAATAGGAAATGGATCCATTGTTAAGAAAAAAACACCAGTTAAACCTTTTCCAAAACTCTGTTCAGTAAAGAACTTCATGTCAACCAAAAGCAGCATAGAGACGATAAGATAGGACAATTCCTACTGTATTCTTTACTTTCAATAGGATTTGCCTGTTCCTTACCTTACTGAAGGATTTTGAAAGATAATTTCAATGATTCTACAAGTTCTTGCTATTCTTGTATATCAGTTTCCAGACTAGAAAGGGTTGCCTCTCAGCATTACCAGCAAGCAAAGTTGGGAGTATTATAATATTATTAAAGTTCTGAATGTTGGCCTAAATGTTTCCAAAAGTCACTGCTATGTATTTCCCCCCATCATCTCGGGAGCCCAGCCTGGGGGCATCTCCACTACCATGTGGTTTAGCCTTCCTGTTTCAGTGTTTGTACTTCTGATTTACATGGCAACTGAAACCAGAGCAGAATTTAAATATATGCTTCAACAGATTAAAATATGAATCTTCATTATTGTAGAATCATAGAATCATAGAATGGCCTGGGTTGGAAGGGATCTTAAATAATATCTAGTTCCAATCCTCTTCCCAGAATCATTCCATTCAGAGATAATAGTTCTCCCTTCTCTGATAATTGCCTTGTGCTCCAAGAAGAGTTGCTGGCATGAAATGATTCCCATCTTCTCAGCAGCAGGCAGTGGGAAAAGGAGCTATCAAAGGGGCTGGTATCCTTATATATGGAGGTGACATCCACCTGATCTTTGCGTGCCCTTTTCTAGTTGCAGCCCAGCAGAGCCATTTCCATAAGGCTGGGATGAAGAACTCTGAGGGAGCCTTCACTTACCCAAGCTATCAGGGGGTCAAAAGGAGCCTGCAGTGGTGTAGGAGTGTCTTTTTGCACTCTGACTCAATGCTAATGGAGGACACCCCTTAAAAGGGTGATCCTGCCACTTGCATCCGGGCAAATTGCACCAGACTGGCACTGAATGTCTGCATCACATCACAAAACTCAAAATAAGAGAACTGTCCTTACCACAAAGGGGGAAATGAAGAAGAAATACTGTAGTAGAAAACTCATGCAAGTAAGAGCCTGCAGTTTTATAACAGAGCAGTAGGTCAGTGTGTGTAAATTTAACTGTCACAGTCATATACAATTTAATTAGTCCACATAAAATGTCTGAGAATGCCACTTTATGGACTACGCAGTAAATGCAGTGTGCATTACAGGAGAGAGTCTTGTCTTACATTCTAGGGATAACGTCACTGGTTTGGGATTCATAAATGAGATCTGTACAGGAAGAGGGGATTATGCCAGCAATGCGAGAATTCACCACAAGGAATATTTACAAGCTATAAATACAGTTGTTAATTTCAGGTTATCAAAACCAATCACTATATCTCAGTTCTCAAACAACAGCTCATCATCATCATCATCATCATCATCATCATCATCATCATCATCACACCAGTAATCAGCCAGTGCAGAACCAAACACGAAGTTGAAGCTGAATTTACTTAAGTGTATCATGCTTGTTTCCTTCACTGAACATTGAATTGCAATCTCAACTAACAAGACATTTCTTACTTAGGCAAAAGAGGGGGTGGGAGGGGAAGAGGTCTTCAAGATGGCCATGGAAATACGTGCACAGCTTTCAGGAAGCAGAAATGTGTTTGTAATTTGCAACAGGAGGAAAAATAAAAGGCTGAAAAAGAAGATTGATTCCAGTTTTCAGTCTATTAAATCAATGTCAACTTATCAAATCCTTGTATTTCCTGGAATGAGAACAAAGGTAGCATAAATTAATATGTTTCCAGATTTGTGATCTGTTTACAGTTATATTGTGCACTTATTAGCAGTATGACTGTTCAACCACAATTAGAAAGACTATCACTTTTTTGTTTTTTTAACTTCATGTGTAAAATTGTACTTAGGAGAGTGATAAACAAAAATCAATCTCTACAGGGGCTGTTCAGACAAGCATAATTCAGACTTTAATACTGACAGCTGTACTGAAATACTTCTACAACCCCAGGATATAAGTTGCCAGCTGTTCTAACCCTACACACTACACAGCTCACACGCTGCCTTACAACCTTGTTCCACAGCACCATCTCCCAGGCATTAGTTCTGAGCTTGTCTTTTATATTGCATTTTTATATACCTATGGTTTATGATGATGCAATTCTATCATCTTCAAGTGGAGCCACTCTCCATTTACCCAGGTATGATTACAGAGCATAACCAGAGTCCTCTGATGGAGAAAGACCCATCCAATTGTACAGGAGAACAGTTCTCCTGTTCTCCAGTTGTTCTCCTATATCTGAAATTTTCAAACCAATAAAAAAGCCTTTTACAACACAAGACACCTGCAGTTTGGGTTTCAACATGTTCTAAGTTGTGGCATGGAGAGTCTGATCTTTTCTTGGCTTTCTCCTCAATCAGTCTTGTTTTCTAATTTTGTACTAATCAGCTTTTATTGTCTCAAGTGACAGGATCTTTATACATCCTTGGGGATAATAATCTGTGGTGCTCTCGAGCTGTCATTTTGATGAGAGATTGACTGGGTTGAATAAACAGGTCAATCCTAACATAAAGATTATCATCGAATATCAGCTGTCAGAGGCCCTACTTAATTTATTCTGACCTCATATCACAAAAAGCAACACGAATCCTTCTTGAAACACCAGGATAGTTCTGGCATAATGCCAGCAATGACAAAGACATTTTGACAATGGTTGTGTAGGTTCCTTTTACAATGAAATTAGGTGTGGCATGTCTTTACCAGAGTCCAACAAATCATTGCATGCTGCTTATTCTTCTCAATCTCTTCTCTGTGGAACAGGATCCAGCAGATTGGATTCAGAGTGCTGCAGAGCTGGTGAAAGAGATTCCGCTGGATTTCACACAAAAATCTGCACTGCTGCTTTTCCCACGGTTCTGTGCTCCTCAAGTTTTGCTTCTCTTGTGATGTTTGACAAATAAGGTCCCATAAAACACAAGAGTAAAGTGAAATGACCATATATCTCAAGCTCTGCATTTTGATACCATCTTTCACTTTCAATAAATCCTTAATATGTAGGAAAATACATGCATTTACCTTATGGATTTTTTTAGAAGCAGTATGATTTTCCTAGGTTTTTTAGTTACTTAGTGAGAAAAGAGATTAGTAAGAGATGTACAAGACAATTACTTAAAACTCACTATTCTGTCTGACCAAATTGATGCCTCCGCTCCTTATAGTACTCTAGAAAAATCTCGGGCAGTCCACAAATGCAACAGCATTAAAAAAACAGACCTTTTCCAGGAGGACTTTACTTGGGCAGCTTTTAAGCTTTTGCCTCCAGTCATATATTGTGATGGATGTCTATCTAGGTGACAAGAACATCAGATTTAAGTAAGTAAGACCCAGGAATCACGTAAGAGAATGGACAGATATGAATGTTCTGAGTGCAGACATCAACCTCCAAATGTCTGCTGGGTGGATGAACATTTCCGTGGAAGAATCTTCCTATGGAAGATTTCTCTGTGACTACCTCCACTACTGGGTTTCTCCTACTTTCCTCTGAAGCAGACTGAGTTGCCATGATGAGACTCTCTGTGTACTGGTATGATTTCTGTGAAATCATGAAAGACATGCCATGTCAGACATCAGCTGTGTCTTTGTGTCCAAAAAGACACACAAAAGGCAGCAATGAGTGGCTGCAAGAAAGGGAAGTTGGGAGGAAAAGTTCCACAGCTGGTTGATGAAAGGATTTCTTGGGAAGCGATGATTCAGGATTCACAAGAATTGCCCTAATTGTGTAGTAGTGCCTGCCCAAATGTGTCCCTCCACATTCGTGCACAGCGAGGGAGATGGGAAGAGATAGTTACAGCATGGGATCAGTGCCTGCTGCCCATGGTTTCTCCAAATGTGTTCTGAGGAGGATACCAGCCCTTAAAACAAGTCAACAGGTGGGCTCTGCGTTTTGTAGGCTTTAGAGCTGGTACTGCTGGGAATTAACCAGTTACAGAAGATTCTTGTGCCTTGAAGGCTGAAGTCAACACAGGAATTGGGGTTATAGATCCTTGTCCAGTTGGCTGGTGCCAGGTATATCACATCAAACATCAGATGTACCAGGAGGACCTCCAGCAGTCCATTCTCTCTGGTCTGTCTCCAGCACAAATTCCTTAGGGTGCATCCCTGATGGTTAGACAGAAGAAAGCAAAGCACAGGATTATGTGAAGTCAGGCAGCCCGTGGGGGTGGAGGGGGAAGGGAAATTAAAGAATATTTAAAATAAACAAATATACATCCCAGGAAAAGCTCTTCCCAAGAATCTGTAGAGAGTTGCCTGTAATCAGTTAATCAGCATAATTGTTTCTAATTAGGTTCCAGAGGCACATCACAAACAGTGCAGGCTTTGCAGAGAATTGGGTAGGGGTCTGAGGAGTGCAAAGAGGAAAAAGCTTCCAGTGCTGTATTAATGACAATCATAACTCTCTGCACAGCCAGGGAGGCTTCTGCTCTAATTAGAACCATTCTTGCTGAAATGGGAGGCGACATGATTTGTGAAAAAGACACCCTCAGCATGTAATTTTCTATGTAACAAATCTAGAAAGATGGATGCTCTTTGATCTCGATTCTCCTGTTATTGCTGTTCACACTGGGAAGGGCTCTTTAATGAAACAATCTCAAGGTAATTTACCGCCTTTGAAGTCCTGAAATGTGCTGCCAACAAAATTTCTGGTTTAGTGGAGGCTGCTGCAGCAGTCACTCAGGGTTGCTTAATGGAGCACCAAAACTGGAACATCAAGACATCAAAGGTGAAGGTGCCATGTGATTAATAAACTAAGCTATTCATTTGTTTCTGCCTCAGAGGCAATCTGACAATTTATTGTCACTAGCTAATTTGCACTTTGTGAGTACTTGCTCTTGCTAGTTATGCTGCCTATAGAACAAGATAAGTGATGTTTACATGAAGAGAGGAGGAGAATAGACCCTTTTTAAACCTGAGGGAAGAGAGGGGAAAGGAAAAGCATTTTCCAAAATTACTGTGGAAGCAACTCAGACTGTGGAATTTTATAGAGGGGAAGCAAGACAGAGAGGGCAGACTCATTTCTGCATTATTCTCTCCCCTCCTCCTGCTGCCTTTGACCATCTCCTTGTTTACATGCAGTTGCCAGGAAGCAAATCCCAATTAAAAGTGGATTACAAGGCAATGAAACAACGTTGTTATGAGGGAAGAGTTACACCAATCCACGTCTTTTTAATTTGATGGCTAATCCAGGGGTTTCAATGATACTGGCACAGATAAAGTGGGTCTTGCAAATCTCTGCTGACATGTGTGGTGGGAGCCAGTCTGGTCTCTGAGAAGGTTGTGCCCATCCGTTCCTCTCTTCAGCAATAAAAGTCACATCATTCATTTCCTGTTGGAAGTGTCCAGGTACCCACTCCAGCAGGACCTCATTGCCTTGAGAAAGCCTGTAGTGAAAAGAAACAGCAAAAAAAGAGAGGAAAAGATGTTTCCACAGAGAAAGTAAAAGCCTACTTCAAATAATGTAGGCTGATCACTTTTATGATCAAGTGAAACCAAAATATTTGTCTAAGAATTCCAGGAATGTAATCGGGATGTGAAGTCTGACAATGCTGCCTGAAATAAGGAGGAGTTTGGGGGATTACAAACCGTGAAGGCCTAGAGAGCCAGGACAAGTAGTCACTTCCCAGATTAGATCTGTAGATGAGCTCTCACTCCCTGTTCCTGAAAGATGCCCTTTCCACAGCTATGCCACAGCAGGGGAGGGCAACTGGCTGCTGATCTCCCTTGCTCTAGGGCAGAGGAGCAAGGGGCATCCTGTGGAAGGTGCTCAGCCTCCTTATCTAACCTCAGATATTAGAGCTTCCCAAAACCTCAGGCTATGGGGAGGTCATACACAGGAATTCTGATGTGCATAAATTGGCTAATAAATTATGTTAAGACACCTTCATAAAATTTATACTCAGCTTCAGGTTTGCAGCCTTCTCCCAAGAATTGGAATGGAGCGATCCAAATTCAGTTTTGATTTTTCAAAATTAAGACAGAAATCTCAGGTCAGAAAAGGCCAAGTTCTGACTTAGGGGCAAGTCTGATCACGCTGAGTTTTCTTTTTGAGCTGTTTTGTGTTCTGGTTTTTTGCAGGGGGTTTGAGGTTGGTTTTTTGTGTCTTGTTTCTTTTTTTGGGGCGGGGGGTTGGTGTTTTTTGGTTGGGGGAGGCGGGGGGTGAATGTTTTTTGAGCATTCCATCCTGTCCCAGGACACAAGCACATGTCTACCTACATCCCCACTGCAGCTGTGTTCAGAAAGACCACGTGGTGTTTGTAGAGAGTATAGGCTGCATGGTAGTGTGTCCACAGGGATGTTGCCTACAGCTTGCACCCAGGTCAGGCAAATATCCCACCATCCTTGAACCCTTCCCAGAATGCTTGAAAAACTTACACCTTGGCTTGCCCTGGCAGCAAGGCATCCAAGGATATCCTACCACACCCAGGTCTGCAGCATGGAGGAGCCAGACAAACTGGTTACACAGGCATGGTTAGGTGGTCTTGAATTCATAGGAAAAAATAATGTGCCAAACCTGTTTATAGGAAGATCTCCGTATGCCAGGCAAGGATGTCACAACTACCAGGCGTATTAACCACACTATGTGTGGGCACAACAAATATTTATAGTCAACCTTTTCATGAACTGGTTATAAACTTGGTTCACAGTGGAAATGTAGGCAGGGCCTTTGGGGCTATTTTTGGCCCTTAGAATGAGGCTGGAGATAGGAGCTCTGCCTCTTTGATAGCACGTTGCCTTTCAGTGCAGGGTGGAAGGGAGAAGTTCAGAGGTATGTAAAACCAGTAATTAAAAAATAAGCTAGGGAACTGCTATCAGACCTGTGAAAGGTATTGTTTCATGAGCTGTTGAAGCTGGAGGCAGTAATTTGGTTCTTGTTTATGAACCCCTGACCATCTACCTTCTCTAAATTTTGCTGTGCAAAGAATCAAATGAACCACAAGCTCCAGCACAGCAGAAAAGAGTGATTGTAATTTTTTTTTTTTTTTTTTTTTTTAAGAGGGAAAAGAAGTTTCATCTCTTTGCTCTATGGGGGTTAACACACAGTATCCTGGCTCCTGTCACTAAGAAGCATGATAAGACTTCAAAGAATACAGTGCAGGGCAGATACAGCCAGAAAACAAGAACTGGGGCAAGTAAGAAGCTTGTAAAAAAACAAAAAACAAAACAACCCCCCCACACAGAAAAGAAGCCCTAATGAGATCATATGCGATACAATCATTGTCCATCTTAAATAACCTCTTTTTATTAGCAGGTTTAAAGGACCCCAGACAGCGGCAAAATATTATCTGGGGTCCATAGCCATGGGCATGGAGCAAGGAAAGTGAATTTGAAGACCTAGTTACATCTGGAGTTTATCAGCTCTTTTCCTGGCTAGTATTACAGTAAACAATTATCTGTAGATCAGGAGACAGCAGGGACTTTAAAGACCCAAATTACAGAGAAAGGGAGAGAGAGAAGGAGAATACAAGAGATAAAAAGGAGTCTATGCATCTTATCGTACTAATGAAATCAACCTGACAATCATGGCAGGCTGCAAGGGTATTACACTGTCTGGTATTAAATGAGCAGTTACAGCACAGGCTCCTGTGTCAAACAGCAAATAGACACGAAAGAGAAGAAAAATGTACCGCTAGGTCAAGGCAAGTGATTTATAGGCAGTAGTTAGAGAGCTGGTCAGTTTTAAAACCTTCTCAAGTGTGCTGTCAGGATAACAATATATTCAAATCTTTCAATTAACATTTCAAGGGACTGGGAGTGTTCTGCAGAACAGAAAAATTCAGTGATCTCTAAAATGCAATTAATGAGGAAATAACAACTGCCTGGAGCTGTTATTCTGTTTACCTGCTGAGGAACAATCATCTGTTGCAAAGGCATGAACAATCCAGCCTGTTTTATGGACAAATTTGACTAATTTCCACTGTTTCAAGTCATGACACTTTTCTCTCCTTGAACGCTGCTGGCTTGCTGCAAGGAAAAGCTCTTCCAGCAAGTGGAAGTAGCATGAACAACGTTTAGTCCCAAAAGGGACCAAATTTTGCTGTTTTCCAAAATTACAGGAGTTGAGATGACCACGTTCCTCAGTGGACCAGCTGCAGTTATAAATGTTAAGGTGTGCTCTATTTTTGCAAGGGCCTGATGGATGTATCACTACCTTAGAAAATTCTGGCAGTTTTCTTCATCCATGTACTTTCTGGGTCTTTCAAATGGGAACAACAGCCAAAGAATTCTACAACTGGAAGATGATAAAAGACGAATGGGCTTTGGAGCTGGGACTGAAATACTAGAGTGCTTTGCTTAGCAATCTTTCTGAGGCACTAAAAGTGCATTTATCCAGTTCCAGACTGCACAAAGCTGGCAAGACCTGCAAAGCTCAGGTCCATGTTTTGAGACTCAAAAATTACTGTGACAGAAGATCCTTGTGCTCACAGTCAAATCTCTTCCAGCAGAGCAGGGTTCCCCATGGCTCATCCTCCTAAGACGGACTCAACCAGTGTCTTTTCCGGGTTTAGCAGAGTTATGTGAAGTCTTATGTGAAAAACTGCACCTAAGAATATGAAGTCATAAGTGAATCTCTAAGTTTTGCCTGAGATGGAGTCAAAATATAAAGGGTCTTACTAACTGGGAGTAGGGGGCAGGCAGGCAGGCCACAACATTTTACTACAGGCATGAAGGCACTGTAACAACTCCACTGACTAATAAATTCTGTAATCCTATAATTGCCACCTATATATTTGTATGCGTGAGACTAAATGCAGTTTATAAAAACAATCAAGTCAAACCAGGAAAAGCAAAGGGAATTAATTACTTGTTTGTGTGCAAAGGTGAGAAAAGAAACCTCTGCAGGTCTCCTTCCCCCAGACTGGGGTCTGGATAACTATGTGGGAAACAGAACGATCCAGTACAAATGTTCATTTTGAATTCAAGCTATTTTTTTCTCTCATAAATGTTTCTGAACCAAGACATATCACTCTGAAGTGAGGTGGGTCTTGATGCCCTTGGGAAGACAGCGAAGGCTGACTTATCCCCATCACACTGGTTTGAAGTGCAATCTCCACATCATATTGAGGGCAGGGCAGTGCCCAGAGGTATCCCTTGGGGTTAGGACAATTTTCTGAAGATGCTCAAGCCTGTTTGGCCCATCATGCTGACAAATCCCAGGCCAGATGGGCTACTTTGAGCAGCTCTGCCTGTACTTTCCCATTGATCTGCTGCCTAGATATGTATCCTGAATCAGTTTGTGTCATGAGAAGATGTCATCTTGATCTCTCTAATAGGTTTTCAGAGTGACATTTTGTTTGAAGGGCACAGGAAAGAAGAAAAGCAAGTAAAAACACTAAATTAGAGTTACTCAAGATACTTGTATTTGCACTTGAAGATTAGCAGCATGATGTGTTTCATTTCCCATTCATTGAATAAACTCTTTTTATTAAGTTACACTGTTGCTAGAACCTGCTCTACTGTTTAAAAATAAATAACACACTAAGGCTTCTTAATGGATCCGAATTATCCAAAGGACATAGGAGTAGTTTTTATCATTTATACATCTATTTAACCTGTATAAGTCAAAATAATTTAAAATACAGTGAAGGAAAAATTTACCTTTTGCTGAGGGTCTTGAGTCTGGATAAAGAGTGATGAAATATGCAATAAGTTTCTTCCATATGTGACAAACAAGGGAAAGCAAAGGGACAACTCTGGGCATGGGAGTGACATAGGAAAGAAGAAAGTAGGTGAAATGGAGATTCCTGGAACACATTTGCTTTGGAATATGTTTGTTTTGATAGGGTTGGCCCCAACTGCTTGGTCAAACATGCTGGGCTGGTTTCTCCCTCAGTGTAAGTCAAGAAGAGAGAAAGTTTGTTCTTTATGTTGGGCCTGTATCTATTTTTAGCCATGGAGGACTGTATCCAATGTAATGATGTTGTAAGAGCCTAAGAGAGATATGCCACGAAATTAATTTTCCAGAAATTTTTTTAAGTGCTGAACTTAATAGTCAAGTCATAAATGCTGATAAATGGTTAGTAAACAAGGGTTGTTTCATCCCACATGGCAGACAGCTAAAATTAATTTTGTACATTAGACAGCACTTAATGAAGTT
Organism: Calyptomena viridis; assembly: GCA_013390005.1. Taxonomy (NCBI): domain Eukaryota; kingdom Metazoa; phylum Chordata; class Aves; order Passeriformes; family Eurylaimidae; genus Calyptomena; species Calyptomena viridis. The sequence goes on from WEIV01020539.1 coordinate 329,457, forward strand.
GTTTTCACAGCAAGTCAGTGCTCTAAAACAAAACTCCTATTGCAAATATTCTCTTCAAGCTCTCTCTCCCCCTCTCCATATAATAAGGTTTACATCTTTCTCTCTTTTTTCCTGAGGCTGTGTCAGTGCAGTTTTTCAGATTTCCCAGGCAGATACATTATCTTCTGATGCAGCCCATGGTTGCGAACATCACGTCTTACTTTTGACTTGATGCCTCTCTAAGAAGATGCATCAGCCTGGGGGGTGTGGGGGGCAGGAGTGTGGTGAAGGGATTGTACTTCCTCAGCAATCAGAATTAAATAAAACAGCCCAAAAAGAAGTATGTAGTATCCTCTCCAAAGGGCCTGCTAACCACAAGCCAGGTGAAAGACACTAATTCTTTCCATGTAACTCAGTTCTTCAATGTTGTGCAGAAGAGCAAAGGGGGAAGATGGGCAGAGTCAGGTTGGAACATCCAGCGACAAAGACACAGCATCTGCTATTGGTCCTTTTCACTAATAGAAGTTCCCAGTTGGGTACAAACTCCACAGAAGCTTTAGTTAGTTACTTTGTTTGTTTGTTTAAATGATTACAGCTAAGTTTGCAGTTTGGATTGCTCTTCCCTAGTGGACTTCTGCTGGGAGCAATTCAGGCCTGATCAGCTGTTTCTGTATGTTAAAAGCATGGTAAAGCTGAAGGCACTCTTATTTGAATGAGACAGAAGACCGGTGTTTGACCATTTATGGTTGTTAAAACTCCCATGACAGTTTTCTCAAGATTAATAATGGGAGGCCTGGAGGAGGAGAAGAAGGGTTTGAAGAAGGGTTTGACATTTTATCTGAACTAAATTGCATTCTGCCTGTCCTGGTCCCCCTTGCAGTTTCAGTTGGGTATGATTCTGCTGTTCTTTGCTTCAAACATGGTCATATATTAAGTTTTTAGCAATACCTTCCTGTGAGGGTGGTGAGGCCCTGGCACAGGTTGCCCAGAGAAGCTGTGGCTGCCCCATCCCTGGAAGTGTTCAAGGCCAAGTTGGATGGGGCTTGGAGCAACCTGGGATTGTGGAAGGTGTCCCTGCCCAGGGCAGGGCGGGGTGGAACTACATGATCTTTAAGGTCCCCTCAACCCAAACCCTTCTATGATTCTATAAATAACAGACATGTTGCACTCCAGAGCTGACTGTATTCCAGAAGGTAAAGGGATCCCTTTGCACAGCCTGCATACATGAATGAACTCTAGTTACAATATTTTCAAATCAATAAGAGATTCTGCAGAAGCAGAATATAGCCCTTGTTCTGTAGAGTGTCATGGAAAGCTTGCTGTAAAGATATCTCAAAGACAGGATGTAAAATGCTCAGATATTTGTCACAAATCAGAGAAATTCTCTAAAGCAGAATGAAACATAATTTCAGCACTTTGAAGGCATGGATGGATGGATAGAGCATATTTAGATACCTGGTGCTCTGTGTAATGGGAAAGTTTTCCCAACATACTGTCATCTTACAGAAACACTGCACAGAATCAGTGGGTAGATAGTTGAGAGGGAAAACTCTCCATTGTTTGGAAAACAGAGTTACAGCACACAAAAACAGGAGAGAGATGAAAAAGAAGAGGGGAATTCACATTAATAAAGGACGGGAATTGTTTTAAGCTTCATTAAGTAGTTTGAAGAACTGAAATTCTGTTTGGTCAGAATGTTAGGAGAGGGGATGGCTCCTCAAAGTAAAAGGTTCTCTCTTGTGAAGAAAATTAGTCCTTGGCTGTACCTCTGACTCATATGAAGCCAAATACAACAACCTTGAGCAGTTACTCCCTACTAGGTGGTAATAGAGATGGGATCCCCTGGACTGAATTAGAATGAGGGAGGAATGAATTAGGGGGAACAATATCATCTTTACCCTAAGCTTTCTGGGGGTGCAGGGCTGGGGAAGGGCAGATCAGGAGAAATTCCCATTCTTTTCCAATCAGATATTATATCAAAGCTTTAATACACAGCCAAAGGGATCCTTTTTTAGGGCTAATGATGGTCAAATCTCAACATGTTTTCAGTGTCAGTTCAGCTTGAAAGGATCCTGCCAGCAGTCAGATACTTCAAACATAGGAAAAATTGCCATATTCCTCGAGGTCTCCCATCCTTCCCTGTACTGGATTTTTTTTCTCTAAACACCAAATTTGAGAGTCTTGACCTCAAAAAACACCTCACCAGGCAAGGTTCTTCCCATGCCAACTGGATTCAAAACTCAACCCACTCCAACCCTAAAGGAAACTTTCAGCTTGTGTATTTTAGTTTCATTTATTTTCAAGGTTATTTTCACTGCTGCTGAAGCTTAGGGGAGTTCTGTGCCTTATTTACTTATCTTTGATCCGTTGTTCCCTAGTCAGTCATTCTATTTCTTTGTTTTCAGCCTAAATTGGTTTACATCTCTTATTTTCTTAGTCATGTATTTTGATTTTGTTTTTCCTCTTTGGTCATTGGTAAAATGTATAATTACTTGGGTTTAGTAACATTAAGGAAAATGAAGAATGAAAGAGATTTTGTGTATTCAAAAGTTTTCTTTCCATCTGCTATAAATTGTTTTTTGTACCTTGAGGCCAGTTGCTTAAATCACGAGGACTAACACTCCTAATGCAAAAGAAAGAAAAAAAAAAAAAAAACGCCTGGTGCAAGGCAAAGCAGAGTTAAATGGTCAGAAAAAGAATAATAATTTTCCTGGTTTCTTTAGTTGCCAGCAGGTGAAAACCTCTTCTTTACATCTTATTTGAACTGTGAAGCTCCTCAGCTCATGCTGAATGAACAGGCAGCTTCATTGCTGATGCTAAACACTTTAAAGAAGGAAGTTTGTTCCTTTTGCATCTTTGTTTTCAGTCTGACATGGGTTTAACCTTTGCTCCTAATCCCCATGTCAGTCAGGTTCAACTTTAATCTCAGAAAGTAAAAGTATCAGTGCAGGGTTATTTTAACAGAGGAATAAAATCTCAGTTCTCTAAAGGTGAACCCTGGGCTACTGAAGGGATGGTGACAGAAGATGGGGGCAAGAGGTTTTCCTGGAAAACCTCTTGAGGAACAGCAGGAACCCGGGAGGGGACCTTGGTGTGCATCAAGCTTTGAGGTACCTCTAATGTTTCTTGAAGAACATCACCAGGATTTTAAACCTTTGCAAAGCTGCTTTATTCATTTTTTCTTTTCTCTATAAAATTTCATATTTATTCATTTCTCTATCTGAAGGCAGAAAACACTGTTCTGACACTTCAGAGGTTCTAAAGGTGGAAGAAAATTCTTGGGTTGAATTCTGTTACCTAAATTTAGACACTCAAATCAGAAGCCTGGCTGCTCTTGGCTTCGCATTATAGTCAAGGGAGAGATGAAGATACCTCCAGAGGGGATTTAGGCATGTTGACATTCTGCCATTCATCTCTTTAATCCTTTTTTACTTTCACTGGCTGAGTCCATACTGCCCAGCTGCACCCATTTCCTTGGATTTCTTGACATCTTTTTGTCCATCCCATGTGACCAGTCATCAGGCCCCAGAAGTGAAATCCCACCATGATCCACTGCTATACAAAGCAAACGCACCATTAGCCTGGGGGAACTTATTGCCACGAGGTCTTGCAGAGGCCAGGAGCTTAGCAGGATTCAAAAAGGAATTAGATGTTTGTATCAGGAACAAGAATAGCCAGGTATAATAATCAAGATTAAAAAAATAAATAAGATTTTTGAGAGAGCTATAAACCTACATTCTTCAGGGTTTATGTGAACTTCTGACTAATGAGGGTTTGGAGTAAATTTTGTCCAGTGGAAATTCTCAGGGATTTATATTTTAGCTCACTTAGGCACTTCTGAAATCCCACCCCCTGGGTCTGCTGGACTTCTGATTGATCCAGGGTGACATTTCCTGTAAGCATATGTTCCTAATCATCAAACAATGCACAAGTTTCTTAAAAAATACAAAAATAATTAAAAAAATAAAGGTCCTGTGTAATTCAGGGAAAGAAAAAAAAACCCAAACAACCAAGAAAAGAAAACTTTTCCCAAAGAAAACTTTTCGCAATAAATAACCACAAATATTTTGCTCAGCAGAATTCCCTGCCTCAGTTCTTATGCTTTGCATCACCTGCCCCCGTTGTCTTTCTGCCTGCATGAAGGAAAACCTTGGCCCTTTGTCTCGTTCTACTACTAATGTTTTTTTTTCCGTTGGCATCAAAACCGTCATGAATGCCTTGTAGTCTGGAGTGAAGGTGATGGGCATATTTGAAGAACTTCTATTCTATGGAATACAGGATTCCAAGCTAATTATTTTAGAGGAAACTTTGACTAAATTTCTTCAAATCTCCATTTGGGAGTATGGTCTAATTTGGAATGCAGCTTGTTATATGTGCTTTTAATAACTGTTGTACTCTGAGGAAGTGCAAAGCTTAGTTCTTAATACCTGACATCTGGGAAGAAGCCTTGGAGCACAGATACTCATCAGGGCATCATGGCCATCCTCCAGTTGTTGATGGAAATGAAGGTGGGTCCCTTCGAACATATGTTTCCAGTGCAACATGGATAGTAAAGAAGCAGTGCCCTCCAGCAGGCAGCCAGATAGGCAGAAATGAAGGGACTAAGCTTAACACGGATTAAAGGATGCAGAGGCTATAAAAAGAAGGTTATGCCAAAGAACTAAGCAGCACATGTACTTAAAGCACACAAAGTTCCTCCTCACCTAGTGCAAACAGATGAGGTAATTGTAAGTTAGAAAGGGAGAAGTCTCAGAAGTCTGAGCAGTCCTTTGTTCATGGTTTCTCCTCTGTGCTTGGAAAGATCACAGTGCAATGCACTCCGTATAGAGGTCACACTATAATACACTCTGCAACATGTTACAATTATAGCATCCCTGGTAGCTTCTAGTCATTGCAAAATAATTGTTGTAAATTTTTATAGAAGTCTTTTGTGGGCTTTTTTTTTTTTTCACTCCTTCTTGATCTGTGCAGCTGACTCATGAAGCTGGAAGAGGAGACGAAGCAGCAAATTGCTGCGGGAACTTACGTCACCGAGTTCTTGGGCTGAGCACCCAGAGCTGGTTTCGTTTCACTGAAACCATGACACTGAAACTACTGTTCTGTCATTGTGCAGAGCAGTGGCTGGATGTCTGATCCTGGGACTGGAAATGAGCAAATAGCAAGTGGAAGATAAAATGAACAGAGAGGCTCTTTGTGTTAGACAGGCGGCCTTTTAAAATTTACAAAATGTGTAAGAGCTTTTTCTAAAAACGTCCAGTTAGTCTTTGCTGGCCTTTTATTGTCTTGGCTTTGGTCATTTCAATCAAATGTCATAGTTGCCAACACTGAAAAGAATGACCGTCCTTCTTTCGAATCTCAGAAATGATCCCAAAGAAATAGTTAATTCCAGAGTTGGATCTTCAGAGATGTTAAAGGGGCCACACGTTAACAGAATTGCATCGATATGGGACACATGTACTTTCCCCAGCCACACAGGAAAGAAGCATTTACCTAATTGTCTGGCTTTCTTCTCCGTTTTCTCCTTGTCCCATCACACAGAACAGCAGCATCCAGGTTTCATTCCTTCACATGCTGATGTGACTCTTCCAGGTGGAGTTGGTGCCTAAATGGTAGCAAAATCATCTAAGATGTCTTTCTTGCCTGCACACTAAGAGGATTTCAGTCTGCAAAAGTCTCATTGCGACAGATTTGCAGACGTTACCACCATCCTTTGATTTTAAAGGTAGAGAGATGTGTCATTGAGAGAGTGAATTTATTTTAGCACGTGATTCAGAGCTCTGTTGTGCAGCACCAAGGCAGGACCTTTCTGCCTTTCTAACAGAACACTTAATCACACCTTTGCCTCCTTTGGGCTCTCTCACCCTTGTGCATATGAGCTGCTCCTGATGTTGAAAACTGAGTGCCAAAATCCTCCATGAGTTTGTAGGCAAGGGAAGTTGTGGGACAACATTCATGGTTGGACTTTCACAGGGGGGTTATTTCTAGAATCCAGCTTACTGCACACCTGGGAGCTATGGAGCTGCTGCAAAGAGGGAGTCTTTTACAGATCCCAAAGATAACTCCAGGCTCGCCAGCATGAGTTCCTGGAGATTGCAAAGAGGTCTGGATTCCCACTGGGCTCTGAACACCCACTGCAGCACCAACACCCCTTGAAATATCCCTCTACCACAGCATTGCCTCTCCCATAGTCAGCTCAAATTGTGGAAAGGGAGTATTTCTGCTCAGGGGAGCAGAACTTGTACTACAAATTGCATCGTAAGCACTTGTTTTCTCAGAGAACATGCCCAATTGAACAGCAGTGAAATGAATCTCTAATTCCTCACTGAACCTGGCCACCCACTCACTCAGCTGGATGAATCAGTTCCCTCTTGGCAGCCACAGGAGAATCACAGGTGACAGTATGGTGAGAACGTTCTTCAGTGAAGATACTGTTTTCTTTTCCTCAAAACTCCTTTACCATTCCCTTCTCTTCCCTACACCAGGCTGTATATGGGTAACACAGGCCAATTACTGATAAAAACCAACCAGAAGTCTCAATATCATTAGACTGGTTTGTTTATTTAGATTTTATTAAGGTTTTAACCATAGACTTGGGGTTGCATATGGCTTCACTCATCCTATATTAAAAAGCATCCTATGAAGACAAAGAATTAAAAGCTCATATGTTCTCTTTTTATTCTGACTTGACTTATGATGCATGTTGATTCCATTCTCTGTGTACAACCTGTTAAATCACCCTAAGTAGCTGTAATGATAATACCTGGTGGAAGCTGATGGTGAAGCATTTGTTAAAAAATTGCTGAGGGCAGCCCTCCTAGGATTAGAGATTGGAAGGTGGGGAGATGATAGTTTGATCTTCACTATATTATTTTAATTAATTAAAACCAAAGGTAGCAAGCAGACACCTTTTAAATGTTACTCTGCAATAAACACATTTAGTACAATAAATTCTCTCTGATGCTTTCCTTTCCTAGTAGGGGCTTGAGCTAATATCCCATAAACCAGTTGTAACCACTCTTGTCAACTTTAAAGTGCATCAGATATGGCCATGTCCACCAACTGTCCATCACTGTCTTTATCATGTATATCATTCATTTTGCTGGAACATTACTACCTTTCCCTACACCCTGAAACACAGGCAGGACTTTCCCCCACAGGGAAAATGAAAAAACAGCCTGCATTCATGTCCATCATGATTTTTCATGGTGAACACAAAACTTTCTCAGTTTTAAATACAACTTTTTTTAATGTGCTGCCCTTTCCCAGTTTTCTTGCTTCAGTGCACTGGAGATGGTTGTACTATGGTACAGGCAATGTTCAACAACCTGAGCAAAGAAGAGGAGAGAAAGGCAATAACCTTGATAATACAAAATATATCTAAATTAGGCTAAAACAAATTATTTGTTTAACATAGTGGCCTTTGACAAATGAAGTCAAGGCACAGAATGAGTCATAAATGTATTGAAAAATTAGTGATGTGATTTTGAAGTGTGGCAAACTTGAGGCACAATTCTGATAATCCACCAGTAGAAGATAAAGAGGAGGGCTGGGACCAGACTACTAAAATCTGAACACCCTCAGATTGTTGAACTGAACACCTGTTGAACTGACGAAAAGAATTACAAGAAGCTGGAACAGAAAGCCCAGATCCTGAGCTTCGCCCTTGTACATCTCTGGAACCCAAGCTTCTTCCTAGACTTTATATTTCAGAAAAGCTATAAATAATCCCGTTTACATTGCTGTGACTTTGATTTAATTTTCCTCCTTCTTCTTGTAGCTCTTTAAAAGAGGGACTGGATAATTTTAGGCTCCCTGAACATTTGTCTTGCTGTTCAGGCCTGGGCAGTTATAAAGGTAGAGCTTTCACGGTGCAATGTGGTATTCCCCTGGGGAAAGAAGAAGGTATGTCTCCTGTTTGATGAGATATTGTGCATTTTGTTTGCACTTTTTATTGGAGAATTGGGACCTGATTCCTGTTTCTCTTAGATTTGATTTCTCTGGTACTGCCTGTGGTACTTTTATCATGAAATGTGATCTGTCTTTCATAGCAGACCTGATGATTGGATTTGACAGTTGCACAAAGAAGCTTAGATTTCTCCCAGGGATGAGAGAGAAGGACAGGAATTTCTAAAAAAAAAAAAGAAAAGAAAAAAATATGGCAAAAAGGAGTCTGAAACCATAATTTATATGTGTTTGAGGGCTCAGGGATTATTTTTAAGCCAAATAGTGCATTTTTATTTGTTCTGAGAGTGTCTTAAAGTGGTAGATGGACAATGTGACACTTTATGCCACACCATCATTTTATATGAATGCAGATTACATTAGTAATTATCACTGGCTGTAGAGTCTATCAGTGCCACCAAGCTGGGACAGCCAGATTGTCACCATCAGCCTCAGAGCCAAGACCAACCCGCCAGGAGAGAACCCTCCTGGATGCTACAGCTGGTGTAGTTCCTGCTGTGTCACAACGAGATCCTCGGTGCCATCCAGTGAACTCTCCAGGCCTTTCTGCACCTTCCATGATGACAACCAAGAAGCTTTCATTGCTTCCAGCAGGAGTGGGCTCTGATCCCATTCCCACAAAAGCAGTTGGTTGTTATGGGTGGACTGCTGGTCTGAACCAGTATCTCAAATCCCACATTAACTTAAAAAACATTAAAATGATAACTTCATCTCAAGTTACTTTCCTATTCATCTATAGAATTTCTCAATTATGTATGACTAATTTTGCACAAAGTCATTATTTGGAGCAATTTGTCTAAGTATGAGAGGCAACACCTTCAACCTTCCTGGATGGTGGGTGGGGAAAATGTCATAATCAGTTCTGCTTTGGCATGAGTTATTAAGCGGTCACAGGAGTTCAAAGGAGAGAAATAATGAACAGGTAAGTCATTACATGCAAAAATTCTTCTTCTATATTATCAAAATACAAATTAATTACAGATAAGATCAGATGAATTTTCTTTAATGTCAGTTTTTTCCCAGAGATGGTAATGAAAGCATAGAGTATGTGGGAGGAGAGGAGTGGAGATGTATGGAAGGGATGTTTTATTAATGTTGGCTTGATTTCACTGGGAAGACGTTGCCTGTGAAAGCAGCAGAGGAATCAGGAAAGGCTCTGGGACATGCAAATAAAATCATTTTTATTGCACTTAGTGTGCTAACTCATGCATGATCTCATTCAGACTCTCAAAGCAATCATAAAACTATCTCCATGCAGCAATTACTCCATCAGCCAATGCAATCAGCAGGTAGGGCAACTGGCAGCCCTTGCCACAGGATCCTCCTGAATTCATTAGCTTGTGGTCGAGATACCTTGACAAGGTTTCCATTCTTGATTTTGGAGGGGACAACCGTAACTAAAGTGAACATGTGACTCATCACAGCCAAGAAACAAAAGAGCCCCCCCCATCCCCTCCCCCCCTTCACATGCAATACTAATATTCACATGACAACAAACATTTTCAAAATAATAGTCCTATATACTTAAGACTAATCAGAGCGGGCGCCATCCAACTTGCAAAGGTAGCAATTTTCCTTCATTAAAGCCAAATCAGGAGAGAGAACTTCAGGATTCCTTAGGGCTAATTACAAGGTGTTAATAATAACAATATAATGGCAGCAATTTTCTAGCTTTGCCCAAACCTATAATCTGCCCTGAGTGCCTTATAGGATTGTCTCTGAGTTTATATAAAGCCAAGTGTTAGCCCAAAAATGTTTTAAGTAGTTTAATTTTTACATCATGTCTCTTTTCAGTCTGTTTGCAGCAATGGGGTAATTGTTAGTGGAGAGTGTTTTCGTTGGGGAGGAGGACTAGTCGTAGCATGACAGCTCAGAATAACCCTCTCCCATCTTCCTGGAGCACAGGTTGTACACCAGAAATACAGAGAACCCAGGTCAGGCACCTCTGAGCTTGAGCCCAGCCTGCCCAGAGGAACCAGAGCAGCATTTCTTTGGCCCCTCCTGCCCACAGAGGAAGGGAGGGAGGGAACTGATTATAGAAGATCTGGAGACAAACAACAAACAGACAAACGTACAAATTATTTTTACATCCACCTCCTAATTGCTTGCTAAAAACCCTCTAGGACTCCATGATCAAATGTGACATATTGCTGGAGCACTGATGAGTCATTTGTCAAAAATTTTCAGCCTCAATAGCAAATTAACAGTTCTGGCACAGCAAGTCTTCAAAATACAAGATGGAATTGTTGTGCAGCTTCTCCAGGGTGAATCAAGCAAGAATGGGTCTTACTGACGTGTAAGATTTTCAAGATCAGGTCATAATCCTGAAAATCCTGTAGCCTCACATGCACAGGGGTCAGAAGGAACGGCAGCTCAATACAAGCACAAAGCAGAAATCTGAACTGCCAAATTTCAAATGGTCCCACTATAGATCTGTTCTCAACCTCGTGATCATCACTTACCTTGACAATGTAATAATACAGTGTATAATTTGGAGAAAATTGGTTTAGTCATAAACTGGAGACATCAGAGACTCTGTTATAAAAGGAAAATAATAATAATATGTTTGTCATTTTTTTCCAGAGAAAAAGTGTTTACCTACACCTTGTCAAATTTTAGCCTGCAGCAAAATGATTTATGAACAAATTCTAAGCTTCTTCACAGTTGAGAAGTTAATTCTTACTGGGGAAAAAAAAAAAAGAGGAATTATGACAACACAGAAGAATGTTAACATGGTACATGCTCTAAATGAATAAAAGACACCTTACAGAGCTACAGTGTAAGCCCTTATTCATTTCAAAGCTACTTACAGGCTAAGAAACTTCAAAAAATTTGGTATTACAAATACTGGAGTCAAATTTCTGTGAGTTGAGAAGCTTATCCACTTCAGACCTTCAAAACTTAACTGTGAAATCTCATACAAACAGTTTTGTCTAGAAAATTTCTGGTACTTCTCAAATGACAAATAGTGTTTGGTTTTCAGGTGAAAACTGAAAGAAATGAGAAATAAGCAAATTGAGTAGCCGGAGTCACACATCATATAGTTTTTTTTCCCCACAAAAGCAGGTATGGAGGGGGACATGTGAAAAATAGAGGGTGTGAGTAGAAAATACCTTAATTTTTCCTCTTCCCAGGCTCATCTCTGTTTGGAAAAGGGGAAAAACAGTCGTAAGGAATTAAGCATAGGGCTGGAGTTGAGTCAGATGAGTTCAAGTGGTGGTTCTCTGTGTATCTTAGAAGATAACCCTGAGAGAAATAAGCAGCTCCTCTTTTCTGTGCTGTGTCTGCCTCCTCTTTTCAAAAGCCCCAGCAGCACTTATTCAAAAATACTGCAGACTTTGATGTCTAGAGATGAAAAGCGGTTTTGAGGTAAGAAATCACAGTTTAGTCCTAATCTAGAAGAATCAGTGGCTACTAATGATGAGTAATTTAATTTCATGCGAGTAATTTTTGTCTCCTTATGGGTTTGTTTTATGAGACACTTATAAGGTCAAATGGTGCTAAGTGAATAAACGAAGAGTATTTCTTGTGGATAAACAGAGTAAAAAACTACCTTTCCCCCACCCCCTCTCCCACCTTCTCCCAGTTTACAATCATGTGGGACAGAGCAGCAACCATTTTCCCCACATGTAGTCAGATGCACTCCCAGAACTAAGTAAATTGAACACTTCACACTCATTCACTAAAGTAAATTTATTCTGATTTATCTTATACACTTGTCAAAAGCTGTGCCAAGATGTTTACACGAACCATTTTCTTGGATTGTTTCAAGTTAATCATATTAACGTATTTGTTTTATTGGCTTTGGGGGGTTTCCAAGTGGAAATGATTGAAGTAGGGTCCAAAACCAGCTTTGTCTCATTGCCAGTTCTGATGCTAATGTGTGCCTTGTTGGGCTTCTTCTTCTTCTTCAGTGGGCCTGAACTTCCAGATCAGGAGCTTGTAGTGGCAGCTCATCATCAGTCTATTTCTGTAAAATGTTGTGTTTAATAAGTCAATTACTCAGAATGTGAAAGAAAAGAAAAGCATGACATTGAGTCTGCAAAAAAAAAGTGGTGCTCATCTACTGCAGTCAGGGGACCTTGAGAGATTCATGGAGGTTGAAAAGCAAGTTATTCACAGAAATATATAGGAATATATATATATAAGAAATATATTGGAAACACTACATGCAGTGAAGCAACAAATTCAGCAGATCCCAGGGAAAGAAGAGATAGCATTAAAGGCTGAAAAAATCCATACTACAAACATCTACATTATCAACACTCTGTAAAAGGGAACTGTTACCCCTAAAAAGGTTGCCCATCAAACACAACTCACAGCTTTGCCTTGAGGATAAGCCAAAAAAAAAAAATGGCAAAAGTTACTGTGACAAATACATTCACTGGTCAAACAATTTCCTGCCATTTGAAAATCTGGGCTATTGGACTTCCTTAGACTATTCTGAGTCTTACCAGAATCAGATTTGTTGCAACTTACGGAGTAGCAGGATCAAGCAGGCCAGGCTTATGGAGACCATGCTTTGGGATGGAATACAACATCTAAAACCCCATTGGCTTATTGATGCAAGTCAGGGCTTGTAGTAAACACAATTTTAATTATGGGGAAGCACTGGAAGTGCAGTTCAAAGACAGAGTTAAGAAGGGCACAGATCTCTTGCTGGAGCACTGCTGAGGGTGGGAAAAACAAACAAGACATCAGTCACCCATCCAGGAATCCATGGGCACAGACCAAAAGGCATTAAGCAATACTGCTATCAAGCTTTTCTATAATTTTTTCTTTGCTGCCAGACCTCCAGGTGCTTTGTAGAGAGTTTACTTCCATGCAGGGATGTTACTCAGCCTAGATTCCCCCCAGACCAGCAGCAGGATCCAGAACTGTTCTGGACCCAGGCCAGCTCTCAGAGCTGCGTATAATTCTTTTCCCTGTTGAAAACAGAGGTTGAGAGACACCACCAGTTGCATGCATCAAAAAATGCTCATATCCTTGGAAACAAATAAAAACAAACCCACACATGAATGCTTTTTATAGAAAATGGCTTCAGCCATCTCCATATCTGTGGCTCTGTATTCCTGCACTTTGGTCCCTGATACCTTACAATGGAGTTTGCTTCAGAGAAAGGATTTTGGAACTGTGTAAGCTACCAGCACATACACATGTGCAAAATAATAACAGTCTTAAAAAAGTCAATTCAGTGATCTGTCTTTCCCTTGTCATTCCCTTCATTTGTGTCCACCCTCTTTCTGCCCACTGATTTCCTACTCTTTTCTCACGGAGGTGACCAAGATTAAAGTTTTACTGTGGATGACTGTTCAGGAAAGCCCCACTTTCTAAATCTGCTTCTAATTAAAAAGGGGTGGGAGGGAAGGAAGGGAAAAAAAACCTCCTTACTGTACACACAGGCAGCCTAATCCATCCTGCTGACTTTCATAGGCATGAGCTTCTAGTGGAGTATTAATAAACTATTTTCCAAGATTTATGTTTCTTAACCCTCGTCACCCCAGAGATTTTTTCGGATGTGATCTGTAGATGTCACTTCAAGAAAAGATGGGCATCTGACTTTAGCCTGGACATCAGTTTATTTATGAGGGAGGGGGGCAGGAGTTCAACCCTTGTGTTCATAACAGGGCTAAGCAAACAGCTCCAACCCAGCTCTAAGCCATTCCAAATAGACGGAGGAGCTGGTAACCCAACTCCCAACCATGGCTGGAGTTCACATTTAGGTTGTGATTCTACTCCATTCCCAAATGTCACTTTATCCCTGCTTTTCAGGAGCTTATTTTCAAGGATTTATGAAATGTGAGATGACAAACCTGGTGCAATAATGTTGTGGAGATTTTGCCCTTAACTCACCCTAGGAAATGCTCTGCACGAATGGTGTGGAGGTACCTTCCCAGAACAGTCTTATTTCCCCTAGGAAAAGGAAAATATGAACTGTGTGCCATTAAAATGAAAAATTCAGAGAGGGTGGGAGGGGATTGGGAAGGGCATTAATCAGAATGGGTTAAAAAAAAAAAAAAAAGCAATATTTCCCTTGCCTNTGTAACTTTTTTCACTGATGTGGTTCACTGAAATTTAAGAGAAGAGATATAAGAATGGAGTAGTTTCTACCTAAAAATTTTCGCTTCCCCCCATGGCAGTTTGCCAACCCACTGCCCATTTTAATTTCTGAAGAATGATTCTGCTTCCTGTGTTACCAGCTGACCCAAAGCAGAGGCCTCCCTGGAAGTGTTCAAGGCCAGGTTGGACAGGGCTTGGAGCAATCTGGGATAGTGGAAGGTGTCCCTGCCCCTGGCAGGGGCTTGGAACCGAATGATCTCCATGGTCCCTTCCAACCCAAACCACACTGTGATTCTGTGATTCTTTACAGACAGTAACACCTTGAGACACAGAAGAGCTTTCAGGAATGCCAGTCTCTCAAACCTGGGCAAACAAAATTTCTTTTAAATCCGTCATAGCCACATATCCAATGCCTCTTTTCTTCTTTGCTCTTGCTATGCATGTTTCAAATTGGTTTTTTCATAGCTCATCTGCTTCGAGTCTCAAATGCACTGCAGTGGCAGTAGCCACTGGGATGCTCGTGCCCTGTGCCATCCAAAATACCTGCAGGAAAAGAGAGTGGCTGTGACCAGGGGGGGAACCTTCACCTACCGGAATTTCTTACAGACCTCTGTGCTCAGAATATTGGATGCAAATTCTATTAAAAAATTCAAAGCTACTGTGAATTATCACAAGAGTCAACATGTGCGATCACAGAGTGCAAACACCTTGCTTTTTGATCACATGACAGGGAAAAAAATGGAAAAAGAAAGGGTAATAAAAAAAAGAAATAAACTTATAGGAGGGACAGAACAGCTCTACCAGGATTTGCCTATAGGTTGCTCCACAGACAGCTGCCTCCACACTATTTGCCTTTACCAGAAAAACAAAAAAAGTTCCCATTGCTTCTTTTTTGTCTGTATTATCATTATTACTATTTTTTACTAATAATACAGAACACCTGAGCTGTGTATCCATATTCTCCCAGACACATGAAGAAAGAGTACTCATGGACTTTCTGTGTGAATACTGTGAACTTCAGATCAGGAGTAAGTCAACATCTATGTAACCTTTTTTTCACTGATGTGGCTCGCTGAAGTTTAAGAGGAGAGATACAAGAATGAAGTAGTTTCTACCTAAAAATTTTCAGTTCCCCCCATGGCAGTTTGCCAACCCACTGCCCATTTTAATTTCTGAAGAATGATTCTGCTTCCTGTGTTACCAGCTGACCCAAAGCAGAGGCCTCCCTGGAAGTGTTCAAGGCCAGGTTGGACAGGGCTTGGAGCAATCTGGGATAGTGGAAGGTGTCCCTGCCCCTGGCAGGGGCTTGGAACCGAATGATCTCCATGGTCCCTTCCAACCCAAACCACACTGTGATTCTGTGATTCTTTACAGACAGTAACACCTTGAGACACAGAAGAGCTTTCAGGAATGCCAGTCTCTCAAACCTGGGCAAACAAAATTTCTTTTAAATCCATCATAGCCACATATCCAATGCCTCTTTTCTTCTTTGCTCTTGCTATGCATGTTTCAAATTGTTTTTTTCATAGTTCATCTGCTTCGAGTCTCAAATGCACTGCAGTGGCAGTAGCCACTGGGATGCTCGTGCCCTGTGCCATCCAAAATACCTGCAGGAAAAGAGAGTGGCTGTGACCAGGGGGGGAACCTTCACCTACCGGAATTTCTTACAGACCTCTGTGCTCAGAATATTGGATGCAAATTCTATTAAAAAATTCAAAACTTCTGTGAATTATCACAAGAGTCAATATGTGTGATCACAGAGTGCAAACACCTTGCTTTTTGATCACATGACAGGGAAAAAAATGGAAAAAGAAAGGGTAATAAAAAGAAGAAAAAAGGGAAAAAAAAGAAAAATAAGAAAGAAGGAAAAAAAAAAAAAGAAGGAAAAAAGATAAAACGATTCATCACTGTGAATGATACCAGCATCTTGGTTTGACATATAGTTTATACATCTGATGCTTTGCAGACATTCTGTCCTAACACAGTTACAGGAAAATAATAAAAAAAAAATCTGCCAAAAATCTCTTTGCTGTTACTTGAATGTTGATGTAGTAGCAGTATCATACAGTCTCTGAGGNCGCTTCCCCCCATGGCAGTTTGCCAACCCACTGCCCATTTTAATTTCTGAAGAATGATTCTGCTTCCTGTGTTACCAGCTGACCCAAAGCAGAGGCCTCCCTGGAAGTGTTCAAGGCCAGGTTGGACAGGGCTTGGAGCAATCTGGGATAGTGGAAGGTGTCCCTGCCCCTGGCAGGGGCTTGGAACCGAATGATCTCCATGGTCCCTTCCAACCCAAACCACACTGTGATTCTGTGATTCTTTACAGACAGTAACACCTTGAGACACAGAAGAGCTTTCAGGAATGCCAGTCTCTCAAACCTGGGCAAACAAAATTTCTTTTAAATCCGTCATAGCCACATATCCAATGCCTCTTTTCTTCTTTGCTCTTGCTATGCATGTTTCAAATTGGTTTTTTCATAGCTCATCTGCTTCGAGTCTCAAATGCACTGCAGTGGCAGTAGCCACTGGGATGCTCGTGCCCTGTGCCATCCAAAATACCTGCAGGAAAAGAGAGTGGCTGTGACCAGGGGGGGAACCTTCACCTACCGGAATTTCTTACAGACCTCTGTGCTCAGAATATTGGATGCAAATTCTATTAAAAAATTCAAAACTTCTGTGAATTATCACAAGAGTCAATATGTGTGATCACAGAGTGCAAACACCTTGCTTTTTGATCACATGACAGGGAAAAAAATGGAAAAAGAAAGGGTAATAAAAAGAAGAAAAAAGGGAAAAAAAAGAAAAATAAGAAAGAAGGAAAAAAAAAAAAAGAAGGAAAAAAGATAAAACGATTCATCACTGTGAATGATACCAGCATCTTGGTTTGACATATAGTTTATACATCTGATGCTTTGCAGACATTCTGTCCTAACACAGTTACAGGAAAATAATAAAAAAAAAATCTGCCAAAAATCTCTTTGCTGTTACTTGAATGTTGATGTAGTAGCAGTATCATACAGTCTCTGAGGTGAGGAGGGTGAAGACATAAGTGCAGAGGCATCAGAGTTGGTGGTTGCATTAAATAACATTGGACATGTTCATATAAAAACAACCATTGGGATGTTTTCATGCCACATATGTTTGCATAAATATCTGTTTGTATTTATAACCCACCTCCTCTCCTAAAGATACAAAGCTATCTCTGGTGATTTATGCTCTATATCTGTAATCTGCTGCAAGGTCAAAGCAACTGAACTGAGGTCTGTGGAGCTACTCCAGTCTAATAAAGATCAAAATCTGGCTCTGAGTATTACCCTTCCTATTCACAAGCGTATTTTTATGTTTCTGTTATCTCCTGCCTTCCTACATTCCTGAAGATTTTTCCTGCTAACATACTTGGACTACAAGATATTCTCTAATCATCTAATCTTGGCCCTTTTTTAAGAGAAGGGAAAGCTGATAGCTGGGTTACATTACAAAAATGACAGCATTTTATGACTAGTAGTATCTAAACAAAATTCTGAGCAACAGCCACTGCTGAGCTTTTAACTATATTAATGAAATCCTACCAAAGTTCGACTTCACTCAAATATTTCACTGTGGAACTAAACAGATAAATTATCCAGAGGATGGGAGGAAGCCAATTCTGTCTGCAAACTGCACTTTCAGCAGTAGCATCCAACTTTGTATGTGAGATGATCTTGGCATTATCCTTCAAAACATTAATAAAACTCAAAAACCTTAATGGCCAGTTCTTTGTGTATAAAAAAAATACATCACAGTTGGGGTTTTTGGTGACTTGGGGGGGTTTTTTGGAGGTGTGTTGTTGTTTGTTTTTATTGAAGGTGATGCAGAGATCAGCTTGTTGATTTTCCAAGTACCTTGTTAGGAAACATGATTTTTTCCTTGAAATCTGAAAGGTATTGAACAAAAAACATGGTCCATAAAGGTAAAAAGGAACAAAAATCAAGATTTTAGATCTGCCCATTAGTAAATATAAGTCCCTTTGTATAGACGATATCCAAGCAATAAATGTGACATGTCCAAGGCCCACGGGGAATTGGTTTCAGCAGCAGGTTGAGAGTCCAAGAGTTCCCAGACCTGTTCCCTGATCCACTCATTCACCCATTGCACCATTTAATTCAATCTGCAAAAACACTTATTCATACTTTAAATGTTACTGGGAGCCTATAACACACCTGATTTTTATAGTTCTTGGAAAGGCTTTAAAGGAAAAAAATTGACAAATTAACTGCCATACCTTATTTAAGATTATTCTGTTCTGTCTCACCACGGCTGATTTTTTTCACTTCACTTCTGCATTCTGCAGATCTATACATATATAAGCTAAATAATTGTAAAAAAGTTCATTCCAGACACCTTCCACCATCAATACCTTAATCATAACTTAAGCAAAGACATTTTCTCCAGTGAGAGTGTTTATGCTTCCAAACTGTGAATGCCAACTGGCTTTAGATGTAAAAACTACTCCAGAAAAAGGAATATAAAAGTTTCAAAAGCTTTTTTAAAGAGTCTTCCCTCCACCTGAATCTTAGTGAAAGATGCATCATAAATACTGAATGAGCTTTTTAAACACCTGTGCTCAGAGATTCAGTACAAAAAAAGGAGAGAAAGGGGAAGCAAGTTGATTAATATGAGTTGATACAGTTCCACAGCCAAAGTGGCAAGATCCTTACAGGCTAATGTTCTCAGAGACACAATGAAATAAAAATGTTATCTCTCTTTTAGCTGTAATCTCTGATTAGAACGTTTAATCAATTAGCATTGCTGTTGTCAAAACTTGCTCCCAACAAAGGATGAGAAAACCTGCCGGAGGGGAATCCCAACGGCTGCCCAATTCCAAACCTTGCAGTGAGGTGGGAGACTCGTCCCTGCAAGAAACGTCATGTTTTCCTAGGCTGCAACACCGACTTTTGTGTCGTGAGGTGAGAACACTTATCGTGCATTATTCATCTCAGGAGCACTCATAGAATGTCAAATAACCCCAAGAAGAAAAGCTTAAAACCAGGAATTGGAAGGGTCAGGTTACACTAAAGAAGGTGTCTTTTTCTTTTCCCCTTTCAGAAAGCAGGAAACTTGTGATCTTTGGGCTGCTGCTGTTTAAAAAAAAAAAAAAAACAAAAACAACACAACATGTTTGGAGTCCAGCTGTGAAAAACTTGCTGCATGTTTTCCTTGCTCTACGAGTCACCTGGGGTTTAGTCTCTCAGAGCTGGTCACTATTGGAATTCCAACAAAAATGACAAGAATTCTTTTTCTTTTTTTCCCCCCAGTTAGGTTTATTATCTCTCTCATTAACCTGACCTTTATGTTATAGAGTTCTCTGAAGTCTTGGACAAGAACAGGATCTCATTGTGCTAAGTACTGTACAAACATATAATGGCTAAAATAAACAGATCAAGAGACAAAGAGTAGAAGGAAGAAAATACAATTGTTCCCATTTCATACATGGCAACCTCAGGCCCAGAGAGGTCACAGGACTTACTTAAAGCAAGGGACAATGTCCAGGGCTTAAAAATTCACCCATGTTTCCTGTGGGAGAGTGCGCAGCATTAACCACAAAATTACCTTTCCTTTCTCCCTACCTATCAGCTGTAGAATGCACAGCCTGTTGAGAAATCCCAGATTGTTTCCTGAAACGCAGCAGGGTTTCTCATTTACCCCTGTTCCTCCTCCAAAATCCTCCTCAGAGCCTTCCATTTGAGGGTCATGAGCCATCTGCAGAGCTTGTCCCAGCTCCACTATCTGTACCATTGGTGTATCTGATCCACAGACGTAACTTCGATGTGGTGCAATCTTGGGACCTGGCCAGATGGGTGTATTAACTATGAATATTTCTTCACGAGCAATTCAAATTTAGGTCATGGTAAACACACGTATTTGAATGGAGATTATTTATTTGGGGGCAGAGAGGTATTTGGTGGGTTTTCAGATTACTTTATATAAGGCTTCTCCGTAGGGTGTAGCTATAGAAAACAAATCTCCATTTTGGGACAAGCCAGAAAGTATCTTCTTGCCTTAAAACTGCCAAGGAGCAGGCAGTACATTGTAACCCCCAGAGAAAAGGAAAGACAAACCCAGGGATTGTTCTCATGTCAGAGCTGCAGAGCAGCGAGATTTAATGTGTTGGGGTTTTTAATGAGTTGCAGAAAGAAGTGGACAGTGAGGTGATGAAATTTCCTCAAGTGCTGACAGACTAAGACGTTCTTACTTAGTTATGGGAAATGCTGGAATATGCATGTTAATTGGTATGACTGTTTAGGGCTGTATTCAAGCGTGCAGCGTTCTTGGAAAGAACTGTATTGGTTTCATGTGCACCTTTTTGATGTGGTGTTCATTCCTGAGCCACGACTCCATCTCTTAAGGATTGGAAAAGACAAACAACCATGGTGAATGTGGCAAGAGCAATGCTAGAGAGGCCCAGGCTGGATTAAGAGGGGTCTAAAGGGATCTCTCACACTTGTAGGAGGTCCTAGGAAAAACAAGGGCAAAGCAAGAGCCACCAGGAGCAGGAGCACTGCGCTCTGAGTCCCTCAGCAGAAGGAGTTGACAGCTGTCATGCTCTCCTTTGAATAAAGCAGCCAAATTTCACACCCAAAATCACAGGCTAAAAGCTATGGACAGAAATCCACATTATTTCCTACCACCACATCACTCAACTCAGAAACTCTTACGTATTAAAATAAAATTAATTAAAAATAACAGTATATCTGTCAGTAGGATGGGATGAAATACTGGCATAACACTCTCAGCAATTGCAGTGCAATGACACAACTGGGACAGCCGGAGCTCCAGCTTGGATGGGAGAAACAGGACAAGCTTGAGATGTTATTAAATGGAAGATCGGCTGCACAGTAGCATTCCCCAAACATACCTGAAAAGTGACAGCCACGCAAAATTAACCAGAACATGATGGATTAATGCAGGCTGCAGAGTACAGTGGAGTCATTCAGCTGCTCAAAACACTCCACAACAACAGTGGGTGAAATGACTGACTGATTCCTGAAAAAAAAAAAAAAAATTGAAAAGTCTAAAACCATAACCAAAAGGCTATGAGAAATTATGAAATTCACACCAGAAATACAGACTAGGAAAACAGTTGGCTTGGTTACTGCTTATTTACTGTTTTGGTGGGAGGAGGGATGGGTATTTTGAGGTATTTTATTTCATTTCCTCCAATTCAAAGTCCTCCAATTTCAGTTTGTAAAGGTACAAATAGTCAAAGCAACTCCTTGAATTGAAGATACTTCTGTACCACTTGCAGATCGAATTTTAAGATCTCTTAGAATAAGCTGATTGTTCTAGAGAAAAGCTTTTCAGAATTAGGAAGCCAAAGCAATTTTCAGAAGTGAATCCTACTCTAATTTTTGCAGATTTCTGAGAGAGAAGGGCAACAATCTACTCCCAAAAATCCAATGTGGCCTCATCCTCATTTTATGTCAGGACTTAATGTGTGTAAATCTGAATTTACTGACATGCAATAAAGTTTGAAGGACAAAGAAATAAACTGAATTAGAGTATTTCTGCTGTCAGAGCTGACAATGGATTATTAAAGGAGACATTTTCAATCCTCAGTCCCATGCGTTACTCATTCTTCTAATAACCCAGAGACTGTTGTGTTAGAAAAGGATGTAATAAGGACATGTTGTCCTAGACATTGTGTTTCCTAACATTTTGTTAACTGGACACATTTTTGTGGGTTAATAATCTCACTTGTTTTCTGATGCTTACATTCAATTGCAAAAGCAGCTGAGAGGAAAAAAAATGCAAAGAAAGACTAGAAGAAAAGCCAAGAAACCCTTCTGTGGAAGTGTAGGTGTTTGGACATGATAGCCTTCTGGCAACTTTAGATGTTGGGTTTTTGTTTTTCTAGGTGTTTAAAGAAAAGCAATTACCTCTGTGATGACACTTAATATACCAAGATTCAGCCTTGAGCAATTTTTTATGGCTGTGTTCTAAACTCCTGAAACTACAGGGCGCACTGGATCCACTGAAAGATGTTTCAGTGTAGCAGTTCTGACAGGAAGGCTGTGGTTACACTGGCATCTGAAAATTCTTGAAAAAAGACAAATAAGAAATAAAAAACAGTGGTTTCAGGGGGTGGAAATGCTGCATGAGTGACTGGAGAGGTATAATAAATGGGCTGAGATTCTTTGCCCGTTTGAAGCTTATCTTTAAGTTTTGAGGCAGATTTTACCCCTTTTGCGTTTGTTTCTTTGAGCAGCGAATGTGATCTTCACTGAGGGGATGGAGGGGCCAGAGCATGAGATGTGATAAGTCAGAAAGGGTCTTGCCTTGAAGTTTGCAGACCCTGGGCAGCAGCTCTGTACACGGCAGCAGTTTGTTCCTGTTCCTGTGCTCAGGCTCAGATCTACACACCATTCCCAAGTCTGCAATGTGGATGCCTGGTACCTCCCAGAGAAGACACTGACCACTGCAGAACTGGACCCGAAATTAATTCTGGCTGTGAGGCCACTGGAAAAATACAAGTGGCTTGTGCTTCTGTAACTCCATGTCTGGCATGGGTTTCCTTATTGGCACAGTGTGCTGGCTGAGGTGATATCCAGCAGCTGGGACAGGACCTTTGGCAAAGCAGGAATGACCCAGACACAAAGCCCAGGTACTGCCACTTCTGCTCTCAGGGACACCCCATGTTGTTAGTGGGGACCTAAGGTGGCTGTAAAGGCAGCAATGAATTCCCGGTCTAAATTAGAAAAAACTCAGAATTACAGAATATAACATCATGAGGTTGTCTGCTTTATAACATATATATATGGCATCAGAAGGTTTTTTGATATTAATGAATTAATTAACAGAAATAATAGTTCAAGATGATCTATAGAAAAACAAATAAATGTCCCAGTGCCTGAAGCATGGGAGGTATTGGGGAGTTTTCCTGAAGTTTTCACGTGCTCTGACACTTATCCCTCCTGGCTTGTAAACAAGAGAAGGGGAGTCATTGTGCAAAATTAGGGTTAGAATAGAAATTCCTTCATACACCCGGTCATGACCTTGACTTTCCCATGTATGTGCATCCACATCTTGATCA
Organism: Calyptomena viridis; assembly: GCA_013390005.1. Classification (NCBI taxonomy): domain Eukaryota; kingdom Metazoa; phylum Chordata; class Aves; order Passeriformes; family Eurylaimidae; genus Calyptomena; species Calyptomena viridis. Next base: position 352,528 of record WEIV01020539.1, read on the forward strand.
ATATTTTCTCTGGTATTTCAGTAACTGTAAACTGTCATTCTGTGAACCCACACAAGTTACAACATTAAATAATGTTTTCAGATATGCTTATGCTGTTTATTTTAAGGCTATGTCTAAATGTATCCTTCTAATTGCTTCATGGAAAAACAAGTTTACTTTATGGTTTGAGGGTGTAAGGCTGGGGATCATATTACTCCTGTATTTGTATAAGAGTGACTATTCAAATGGTTGTGATAAGCTACTGAGCCTGAAGACCTGCAATTAGATGTTTCCAGAAGCTTGTGACCTGTCAGTCAGCACAAGGTGCAACAGATTGTGTGAAAACACTGCACTGAGATATTTGGAAATTGTTCAAAAGAAAATGTTTGTTAAAATAATGCTCATTTTCCCACCATCTAAATATCAGATTTTGTGTTTGGTTGTTTTGTCAGTTTTTTCAAAAGGTTTTTGATGCTTTAATCTCAGTTTTAATAAAAACATGTTTAGAAAAGTGTTTGAAAGTTTAATATTTTTAAAAAGCAGAAAAAGCACATTGTGCATTTGAATCCATCTCTATAGCTCTAATAAATATAAACTGAAAAAAAAAACCTTATGAAAAAAATCTTATCTTTAGAACAGAATAGACGACTCAATGAAGACATTTGGGTACTGACTCATTCTGTTGCTAAAAGAAATGCAAACTCCAAAGTGAAAACTTGTTTTCAGCATTTCCAGAATTTGAAAAAGAAAGCAGCAGCTCTCTCTCCTGAGCCCAGGCTGCTTCACACGGCCACTCTGCTCTCCCAGCAGTGCAAATGAAGATGTTTATTCAAACTTGCAAACAAAATCCAGGCAAATCCTTCTGGCGTTCGGTATAAAGCCATTATGCAGGTGATTAACCCATTAATTTTCAAATGTGTACGTTGTCAAACATGACAAAACAAACGAGAGGAGGATGAAAGCAAAGTTCCCAATTATGCCGTTGTACGGAGGAGTCAGCCCGGATTTAAGTGACAGACCTTTCTTTTCCCTTTAGGTTAATATTGCTTAAATTGCACTGAGCAATTTGCCACATATGATGCAAGTTAAATACCACTCCTGCGAACTCCGGGGAGAATTCTGCTGGCTCAGAGCACTTACAAGTGGCAAGACTGAATCAACCAACTTCAATTGAAATGTATATTTGACTGGATATTGCATTTCCTTTGACTTAAAATGCAAATTATAACTAACTTATACATATGTAGCCTTGGATGTGGGAAATGTGATTCAAAAGTCATTCAATCAATGGAAGTCAGGGCTCCACAGCTCAGTTTCTGTTTCAACCACTGGTTTATAAAACTAAGCTTAGACAATAATCTTTTTATGCTCTTTTCATTGTGTAAAATAGCTTTTAATTTAGGCTGTATCATTCTAGGAATGATTTGAGATTTCAGCAGCAGAGATTCTCTTCCAGGCAGTTGCTATAAATAAATGTACACAGAGAGATGTACACACACATACTTAAAAAGATATTTAGAATCACATCTCAAGGGTTCTTGTGCTATTGTTTGATGAAGATACAATTTGGAGAGTATAAAGAGAGATTGTTTGGAGTAACCAAAGAAACCTTGACACTACCCATCTTTTAAATTGTCATGGGTAATAAACATGGATATTAAAACAAATATTTTCAGACAGCACCAAATTATTTTAAAGACATCACTCCAAACACACAATACTCTGGATATCCAGAGTAAATTTGGAGGAAAGCAGAAAAAGATATTATCAGTTATTATCAGCTTCTGGTGTTCCCCTTTAAACATAATTATTTTTTCCAATTTAATTGGTGATCAGATGGTTTTCAGATCTCAGTTTTAAGAGTCCAGAAACTTCAGTGAAACAACAACAGCCTAAAAACTATAAACATTTTCTCTCATGCTATTACTAACACCTGCACTCAATAAAACAGAATTTCAATCATCACTTTTTTTTCTTTTTCGGATTTTTCTTATTCTTGTACCAAGACATTCATTTCATTTGGATTGTAGAAGTGAAAAACTTACTGTCATTTCCATTTATACATTTTTCATTCCTGGCTCCACAGAATTTGGGAGGTGGTGGTAGGGATTTTAATTATATAAGATAATTTTTTTAATTGGAAAATATAATATCCCTCTGTTTATACTTTCTTACATTCTTGATTTAAAAAAAAATTTAAAAAAAAGAAAGATGCTGTTTCTTTGTTTTATAAAATACAAATTTGGCCTGAACAAGCCCATGAAAGAGACAGTTAATAAAATTACTCAGTATTTATGCTTTTCCTTAAAGATTTCATGGAGCTAGCAGGAGAATACACACATGAAGGAGTGTCTGTCTCTCTCAAATCCAACACTGGATGATCTCATGTTTCTCCTGCCTTTTAATGTTGTTGTTGGAAAGCTTTACCTTAAAAAAATCATAAATAAATAGGATACAAGAGTTGATTTGCCTTCGTACCAGAGACTCGTGATCTCTGGTAGTTAGAAAATTCTGTTCTCCCTTTTGTCTGTAGGTTCTGTGCTGGTGTTACCCCTCTGCATCCGACAGTGGACAACCTGCACCACTCATCTGCTACACAGGAGACAACCTGTAGCCCCATAGAAGGGCTGAAGGAAAACTGCTGGAGGGGAAAGAAGTGGAACTGGGTCTTGGAAACTACTTTTCTGCTCCCCATGTTGTGAAGCCAATCCTTCAGTGGAAGTTACAGCAACATAGCGCACGCTACAAAACCAGGATGCAACAGGACAGGAGGAGACAAATAGGGCAGATGCTTCCCTTGGGAGCAAGAGGAAAGGCACTGAGGAGGAGATGGGAGCTCACAACCTCTCCCCTCACACCTGGGCAGCGCTCCAGTATCTGCTGAGTCGAGCCCAGGGCTGCAGGCAGAGTTTAAAGCCAGTGTGGGGGCAACAGAGGTGAGTGGGGAGACAGTCTGCTGCCTGGCCATGGGCTGCTTGGAAGAGATCCCGAGCACCAGGGAAAGACTGGAACTGCCCTTCTTCCAGATGTGGTTGCTGCTCCTCATGCCGTCCCATTCCTCCTTCGCCCTTGCCCACCGTGTGGGCACGTAGCCAGGCTTAGGAAAGGACCTCACTGCAGAATGTGTGACAGCCACAGACCATCTCCAACAACCTCCTGGGGTCACCCACTGCGACTGAGGGAAGGGGCAGCAGACAGTGCTGTAGAAAAGCATCGCCCATGTAGACATTCACTACCTTGTACTGTTCTGCTTTTCTTCCCATGCCAAGGCCAAAGCAAAACCAACAATGAGCCCTTTGATTTCTTTAGGACCCTTTGCAGCACAAGCTCTGCCTGCAGTGATGTTCTGCATTTGAATCCAAGCACCAGCGGGAATGGTGAAGGTAAATCAAGGACACCTATGCCCTGTGATTTGCTCTGTGCTGTTTGTAGCCTCCAGAAGCTGCTTTTCTTGGCATTCACAAACTTGAAAGAGAACACGTTGCATTTTACTCTGAACTGATCTGCAGAAGAAAAATCTACACACATAAAAATGTGATTTTACATGCCAGCTTTTTTTTTTTTTTTTTTTTGCTAGGAAAGAAAAGCAAATGGGTAATCACTAACAATAATGTTGCACTTGCAAGAAATAGTTTCTAGGGAGAAAAGCTTCTTGTGTTTCCCAGGAGGCTTCAAGAACTTTCATATTTATTTAGTATAATCTGCCTTTTGCATTATCCCTGTTGAATTCCACACCAATAACTCTTCTAATCGTACCATTAGCAATTACCTCCAAGGTTTCCTGCCAATTTCTCATGTATTACTAACTGGTAGATGTTCATGGCAAAGAATTTTCCTTCTTTTCCCATAATTCTGGATATACTTCATCTTGACCTATTTGAAACATGACCAAAGATATCAAAATCTGACTGAATAAACTAAGACTTAATACTTGTAACTTATGTATTTAGACACATGAAAAAAAGTAGCATTTAAAGCACAAATAGAAGTCCAGAAGAGTCAAAGGTACTTTATGTTTCTGTTGTTGTCTACATAGAGACAGTGTTTTTTTCAAATTTAACTGGTATTGATCATGCTCCAGTAGATCTGGTTGGAATTTTGGACCATGTAAAGCCTTTGTTAACATATTAGACCTTGGGCTGATTAGACCAGTTGTAATTGAATTGAAGTTAGGTCATAACAACGTTGGCTTTGTTTTACCTACACCAATAATGATGGAGAAGCAGAGCCAGACCAAGGCTGACCAAACTTTCCTGATTTCTGTTAGTTTGAGATTTATCCCTTCACAATGTAGAAAATTGTTGACATAATTTTAAGACAATATTCTTCATGCACATAGATCTGGCTTTCACTGTGCTGCAAAGAGCAGCAGCACTTCCCTTACCCTCTCCTCCTTCCCCTGTGCAGGGTAAGGCTCTGGAATCCAAACTGCTGCAGATCCAAGTCTTGCCTGGGCTGTTATCTGCTGTGGGGCAAATGAAAATTCATTACTCAGATACTCCCTCACTCTGGAGCTCTGGTTGCTGTCTGAGTCCCTGTGTTGTGGCTGAGAACCATCTGGAGTAAATCAAATGAAATAAAACCTCTATTAACTGAACCTTAAATATCCAGAGCTTGCCATTATCACGGTCAAACACTCTGACATTGCAAAAATGTCTTTGCTTGGTACAAATCTCTGTTTCCCACGTTTCTTCACCATTGTCACTGCTGCTTGGGAAATCGAGACTGAGCTGCTTGCATGGATCCTGAAACACATTGAACCACATTTTGATGTAGCACAGTTGTGGAAGGTGACCAAAGCCAAACCACTGACAGGATCAGGGTCCAGCTACAAACCAAACCCTCAGATGCCAAGAGCATCTCTGAGCATAGTGGTCTTGTTAACACCACTTTTAAAAAGACCCAAGTGATGAAAAAACAATTTGATTTGCCTGCAGAATAGCTGAGATTTTTGCAGATGGGGAGCTACTGTTCAAGAAACATTTCATTGGAATGAATTGGGATTGTGCAGTCAGAAGAAAGTACAGACTTTTAGTAAAAAGTGCACAAAACCTGACTCAGTCTGTTACATGAAGCAAAACTCCACATAACAGACAACAGTGTCCTGATGGCAAACCCTTTCAGAAGGTGCTCACTTCCCAAAATCTCTTCAAGCAGCCACCTGGACTTGCAGAATTTTTAATCTTTTTATATTTTAGAGACTATAAATTAAGTTGTTCAAAATGTATTTTATAAGTGCATGGGCAAGTATAATGCTGACATCGGAAAGAGAATTATTTTCCAGAGGGAAATTATGGAAACAAGACGGTGAGGGATATTTCTAACTACCTTAAATGAGCTGAAATATATGTGTACAAAGAGGGAAAGCTGTGCTAACAGGCATCGAAGAACTGCAAACTGGAGGAGTTTGGGATTCTTCTTGTCTCCGATTCCTGAGAGTCTGTGCTAAATAAATCTGTGAAAAATGTTGCATGGATTTAATTTCATCATTTCCTAAATGAGCATCCTTCCAACATCTGGTATATTCTAAAGTATGATTTATTTCGCTCGTTACAACTTTCCGTGCAAATACTTGTATATATACACAAATAGAAATTGTTACTCTTCTTAAAAAGCCTTGGAGCCGATACAATCTACAGAGGAATTGGGAGCATACAAATAAATTCCCCACCCCTACGGACCATCGCCGGAACCCCGATGGCATTCACTTCAGAGCTAGTATCATCTCGAAATGTAATCAGAGTAATTGCAAACCCCGTGGAAGAAACCTGAATGTAATTAAATGAAGTGGTGGGGGGAAAAGATCCCTGTAACCTTGGAGAGCTGTCTGGAATTCAGAGTGGAATGTACTCGCTGCCCACCCCACTCGTGTCCAGTGCCCTGAGTGAGAAAGTGCCGGCAACGAGCCGAACAGGGTTGGTTATAAAAGCACGTTTGGGCTGAGGATTTTAGCTCTCTCCAGATTCCTGCGGGGAACCCCGTGGGTTTGGCAGCATCCAGCTGTGAGCTCACACCCAGCACGGCTGGCCAAGGACGCGACACGTGCGCGGGAGGGAGCGCAGCGTGTCCCTGCGTGGGCACCGGGAGAGCCTGAGCTCCGAGGCACAGGATCCCATCGGGAGCATCTCTCATCTCAGACCGCGGGCAGAGCTAAACCGAGCCCCAAAACAGCTTTACCAGACTGCTGCATGAGTCAGTCCCCATCTTCTTTCTAACGAGTAAAAATAAGAAAGGTCCTTAATCTCAATTCAACAATTTTTTTCCTAAAAATAAAAATAGGAAAAATTAGGTTTTCTTTGAAGAAATAGTGTTTGAGAAGTAAAGGAATCAGCCAAATGATCTCACATAATCTGGCACTCTCACAGTCAATTTGTGCCAAATCTGAGTCTGTAACTCAAAAGCTGTTTATTGATCGGTTTATTGTATCGTCCAGGATAATCAAAAAGAGATGGGAAATTACGGGAGACAAACGGCACGTCGCGAAGTTGGTCTGGATAGATTTGGAAAATAAAGACAGGGAGTTGAATGGAGGGGAAAAAAACAACTGACAGGAGATGATTGTGACCCCAGAACTGCAGCAAGCTTGGGACCTATCTCCACACTGCGAATATACTGCATAAATTACAGGAGTTTTACAGGAGCTCCGTTTGAGCACGGGACGATTCAGTATATTTCACATCTCGCATTCTTTCGCATTTCCTAGGCTGGTGGAAGGATGCAGACAAAACATCGAAAACGAATGTACCTGAAAATTGATAAATAAAAGTAAAATGCGCCTCTGAAAATAACCTCGGCTGATTGTTGTTGTGGAAGGTAGGTGTGTGAAGGCAGCCACTGGGAATAATCTAGTGCTCCAATCTAAGCCAATGCAAGAGCTTTTAGCTGATCACTCTCCACAGATTATTTCACTCTCTGAGGTGAATCATTCTGATGTATTCATTACCCAGACAAACAGGAAGGTGTGTGCGATCATTAAGATTCATTACAGCAAGTTCGATAGAAACCGTTCGCAAACGGAAAGACAAACATCAGAAATAAAAGTTTTGTGATCATAGATGGCACTTTTTTCCCTTTCTCTGCCTCTTGAAAATAAATAACTACATAAATAGAACATACGGGAATCTGGGGAGTCTCAGGGGTTCGTGCCGCTGCCCTCGGGGCTCAGGGGACTCGAGGCGGCCCCCGAAGAGGCGGGATCGTGAGACCTTCCTAAAGCCCGTCCCTATATTTAGCTGGGGCCAAACCAAAAATTATTTTGCCCACGTATTTTTCGATGGTGGATTTGGGGTGTCCTGTGGAGACTCGAGAGGGTCCCGGCTCCGAATGGCGCCAGCAGGTGTCCAGGTTTCCTCTCCGCGGGGCCCGATCCCGCGGTTTGGGGAGGCAGCGCCGGCACCACCAGCTTTGTGGGGAGCAGGGTCCGGCCCTGGCCTCCAGGGCAGAGCGGGACCCTCTGGGGTCGAGGGTCGTACGAAGGTGCCGGTCACGCGGCAACCCTGGGCTCCTGCTCTTCTTCGCAGCGAGGGGCCGTGCATCAGCTCCAAAAACCCAGTCTCCATCCGATCCTCTCGATCGAGAGTTTTCTGCATGTAAATCTAATCAACTTTACCAGCACTTTCCTCCCTCGAACTTTTTCCTCGTGTTTATTTAAAAAGTTATTACCTTGGAAAAAAAAATCGTTTTCAATCCTTAAGGGCAAAACTGTTAATTGCTTTGAGTAGGAAGGCACCTAATCTCTCACAACTCTCCCCTGCCTCTTGCCAACCAGAATCTGATGGTAAATTAAATACCTGCGCAGAGAGAGGGAGAGAACAGCTCTCGGCGGGAGGGAAAGGAGACGCTTGTATTACGCAACAACCACGGTTCATTGTGCACTCACTGTCTTAACGAGTGGATGACACCGGTGCGATCAATAGAGACCATTGTCGGGTGGCACAGAGGACAATTATAACGCGTGATTGCATTTACTGCTCATTTCCCGCAACCAACCTAGTGCAACTTTGCTCCACCGCATCCACCTTCCCCGCTCACCGAGAACCGGGCGCATTTCTCGGGCTCCGCGTCCCGCGGCCCCGGACGGGCAGAGCCCCCTGCGCCGGCCACCCGCTGCTCGGGACTGCGAGACGTGTCCCCCCCGGGGGTGCCCGAAGGATGCTTGGGAAGGGTCCCCCTCGCAAGCCTCTTGGAAGCCGGTTCCGCATCCAAAAGCTGTCAGCCAAAATGGCTTTGGAAACGGAGTCCAAGGGACTCGAGATCGAGGCGTCGGTAACTAGCCCTGATCTCTCGGAAGCTCTGATGTTCAGTTCGTTTTAATTCCTTTCAAGCGTCTGGAGATAAACGCGTATTACTATTAATACAACGCCTTTCTCTTGGCTCTAGGTCTCATCTGAGGCAAGCCGATGAAACACTAATCTCCCAACCTCTGACACATCAAACATTCCCTCGGCGTACACCTCGTTTCGAGGCAAAACTTAGACTTGATGCACATTCTGATTCCATTTTCCTGCCTTTCTTTCTGGTCAAATTGGAAGCCTTATCTTCCTTTCCTGAAGGATTTCCACACGCCAGCCTCACGGTGGCTCATTAACAAAAATCTCCTCTCTTTAGAAAACGGGTTATTAACCAAATCGATCATAAAGGGAGGGGGAAATGCTTGTGAGGTTTTCCCTCCCGGAGGATAAACGCGTTCCCCACCGCCCGCAAGCGTTTTGCCCTCCCGAGATGTCTGTAAAGAACACGAGCTGGTGCTTTGCGTGGACTACGGATACAGGGCATCATTCGTGTAATGATATGAATACGCTCCCTCCTCATTTACACCGATAAGAGGGGCTGGGGGTGTTGAACAGCCCCCTCCCCCAAATTCACCACCACCAGCTATCACAGACTGATCATGCTGTGGAATTTCGTAGTGGGGATGCTGCTCACGGCCTGATGGATACAGAAGCGAGGATGCTGCGACAGTGCCTGCCCGACACCTCCCTCCGCCTCCAGGCTGGGAAAAGCGGAGGTGGGCCGAGGGGCAGCTCGGAGCGCGGGGGAGGCAGAGGGGAAGGCGGAGCTGGCCGGGACGGCCCGTCGCTGCTGCTGCTGGAGCCGGTCAAACTGCACAGCCACTTCCCCCAGGAGCTTCCCTTTCATCTCCCCGCTCCTGGCGCCTGAAAAACAGCCTCAGTTTGTCTGCAGCGTCTCTCTTCCCCCTGTACTCCCTCCCTCCTCGTCCCGCTCCAGCTGAGAGCCCCAGGACCGGGGCGCTCACAGCCCGCCCCGGCTCACGGGGGCTGATGCTGCAGGCGGGCGGGGGAGAGGCAGAGGGGCACGGGGGGGTGAGGGCTTTCTGGGCATCCATGCGGCAGCTTCTAAAGGCGGCTCGAAGTTGACGGCACACGGGCGAAGGGCCGCCGGCCGGGTCCCGCCGAGCCCCGACGGCCGAGCCCCGGCAACCGCCCGGATTGGGAGCGGGGTCTCATCGGGGACACGAGGGGGGATTCCGACGCAGGAGAATGCCCCTAGACTCACGTCGCTTTCCCGGGCTGGGAGAATTCTTTGCTGGTCTGAGTTTGGGCGACCGCTCTGAGATCCTGGATAGGGGGTAAAGCTTTAATTCCTAGAAATTTCCAAACTTCGCTGCAGCGAGGTTTCCGTCCGGGTATTCAGTGCCGTGTGGGGCTTCATCCTCTGATGTTTAATTGACAGCAGAGGATGAAGGAGGGGAGGAGTGAGACAGGAGAGAAACCTCCGCGTTCACACTTTGGAAAGAAAATGCTCCAACCTTGACTTAGATGGACTAAGGCTGAAGAGAGCAAACGCCATGAGCAAACCCGGTCATGCTTTGCTATCCTAGGCGTCTCTGTGGCACTCAAACTAGGCTGGATGAGCCAAGTTCTGCTCCGTGCTTCTTAGCACCGAGAGCAGCTTGTCCCTTGGTCCCACTCCTTCCTCCGGCCTCCCAAAGGATGACAGAGCACAGAAGCCTTTCCAAGCCCACGGGAATGGTGTGGGAGCTTGCACACCCAGGCCACAACCAGGCACTTGGGGAGAGAACCTGCACTCAAGGGACGTGATCGGTGTCACCATGACCTGCCCTTCCCCAAGCTCTCTTTCCCTAGGCGCCCTTCCAGCGGGCACTGACTTTGGGAGTGCAGTATAATTATCTGCAGCATTTTCAGCAGCCCCACAATGGCTTTCCACGGGCGGTGCATTGTTCTTGACACACATACATTGTTCCTACATGTCTATCAATTCTCATTTACTTGTCACGGTGCAGGAAGCATGGAGAAGGGAAAGGAAGGGAAAGGAAGGCGAGGGCGGGGGAGAGGGACAAATGCAACCCCACTGCAGCAGCAGAGCTTGCAAGGCCGGGGCTGCTGTTTTCTGTCTCTCTGTGAGCATCTCCAGGCAAAGAAATTAACTCTGTGAGGATAGCAAGAACAGCTGGAGAGGCATCAGCTTGTGTCATCAACTATTATTTTCACCCTTGGAGAAAATTCCGAATTAGGGTTCTGCTGACTGAAATGTTACAGCCAGGTTAGTTGGACTGAGACAGTGAGAGGCATCACTTTTCTTTGCAGATCTTGCTTGGTTTTAATCCTTAATCCATCGAGATCTGGAGTAACATTGCCAGGAAGAAGTAATGAGTGTGCAAACCCTGCTATTAGTCCCACTGATGAGTGGGGTTTTGTAACAGGGCTTCTCATACATGTCATCCCACACTCCTTCCCACACCACAATCTCATGCCCCGCTCCCAGTTTGCTGTCCATGGCACCAGGCGAGATGCTATCGGAGTCGAGGCGGCTCAGATACTTGTCTGACAGGGGACATGGATGACCAAGGCTTTGAGGGGTTGGGAGGACCCTTGGGCA
>WEIV01020540.1:11209-36856 GCA_013390005.1 Calyptomena viridis
GGGGCCCGGGCGGAACGAGCAGCCGCGGCCCCGCAGCGGGAGCTCCGTCCCTCGGGGCCCGGCGGCGGTGCCGTGTGTCCCTGCAGACAGCGCGGGTCCGGGCGGTCGCTCCCCGTTTTCCTTGGTAGCTCGGGTGACAGCGGCGATGGTCCTGGAGCGGGGCCAGGGCCCTTCCCTGCTCGCCGTTCCCTGATCTGGAGCCGTCGGGAGCTCCACGCCGCTGGTAGATCCTTTTCCTGAGGGCTTCTGTCAGCAAACCACCAGCTGACATCCTCCATCCTGCTCTTTGGCTTAATTAATTTTAAATTACTTCGAAGCCCAGGGACTGTAGCCTCAGTGGTAGTAAAGGCCATGGGTAGATTCAGAAGTTTAAGCAAATTAAGTACACCACAAAGTTATGCAGAGCTGGAAGTAGATCCTAACTTTCCTAACTCTTCTGCAGCATTTAACATCTTCCACCCCTTGTTTTTCCTTTTGTAACATATCTGGCATTGAACTTCACTTGGATTTGTTGCATATATCCAAAGTCTCCCTGTCACAGAGCATTTCTAAAGAGAAAACTTGAATTAGCTCCTTTTGACGCTCCTTTCTTGGATGTCTGTGTTACATTTTATATCTGTTATCTGTAGGTGAAGTGTAATGATTAATTTCATTGAATTTGCTCTTTTCCTCTTTCAGCCGAGTGGTTTTGCCTTGCTCAGTGCAAGAGGTATGTGCTGGTGCTCCCTGCTGTGCTCGGGCTGGGGTGGGAGGGGTTTGTGTCCCCTGCCACAGGGGTGGCCCTGTGCCCAAATGCAGCACGGGGTGTTCTGAGCCCACTCTGTGCCCTGTGGCAGCACCTGCTCATCTGGCACTGGGGGACTCCAGGCCTTTTCCAAAGCCAGAGGCAGGAATTGCCATCCCAGATGTGAAGCCAGTGACTCAAAAGGCACCGAGGTGCATTTAAATGGGAGGCACAAGAGGGTGTTTGAACAGGGTGTGCACTTCTGCGTCCTGCAAGGGCAGCATTGATTTGTTTGAAAGTGTGAACTGGGGAGGCTCAGAGCTGGACATGAGCATTCCAAAATCTGTAAACTCAAAATTTCTGTTCCTTTGGTGCAAGGAAGAACAACAAATACACTTTGCACTCAGGATGGGAAAAACAAAGCATAACAACTTTGGTGTGTGTTGTTGGGTTGCTGTGAAACACCCTGGGTACAGACCTGGTGCTTGTGAGCTGTAGATACGTGTTGCCAGCAGGTTGTCAGAATTTACTAAATATCTTTCATGTGCTGTATTTTTCTTTCCTGATAGTTTTGTTTGTACTACTGACTTTTCACTGGAAATAGCTAAATTGTTTAATGTGTTAAAAGCTTTGGCCAACTTCAGTGCTGACATTTGAATTCTCTTTCCTTTTCAGTATCAAGTTGGGCAGCTTTATTCTGTGGCAGAAGCTAGCAAAAATGAAACAGGAGGTGGGGAAGGAATTCAAGTCTTAAAAAATGAGCCTTATGAAAAGGATGGTGAGAAGGGACAATATACTCACAAGATCTACCATTTAAAGAGGTGAGAAAAGCATTGATGCATGTTGTAGTCACTTTGTTTAAAGGTGAGGGCAGCCTTCCATCGTTGGCCATTCTAGGACACTTGATTGTCTTTTTCTGCCACTGTAATTTGCTGGATTGTGCCTGAGTGCTCTGGTGAGTGAGAAAACATGTGAAATACCGTGGATTTCAAATATGTGGGATAGAGCACTTTTGTGGGACAGCTGAAGGAGTTGTGCTTGCTTGCTCTAGACAGCAGACTCAAAGATGAGTGAAACATAAGGTTCCTGCATTAACTGTTGGTTGGTTTTTTCCCTTGAATCTAAAAGAAGAAAGGACAGGAACTTATTCACCATCCTTGGAGAAAAATTGAGGCTAGAACACTTACCTGGATGGATCTCTGATCTTTCCCTTGCACACATACACGTGTAGGTGGAGTTTGTTTAAAATTGCCTCCTTTAAGGATACCCTTCTCCTGGGTAAGAGCAGATTTCTCTTGTGTTAGATTTTATTACTTTTTCCCCCAGCATCCTTTGTTTGGTCCCTGTCACGGGCACTCTGTTGTGCCAGAGAGGGCAGTTATCATCAGAGGGGGTAACTCAGCTGCTCTTCAGGCACGGTGGCAGAACCTGCAGGGCTGCAGGTCAGGAGCTGGAGGGGAGGACTCTGTCCAGGGCTCTCCCTCACCAGGTGTCTTTTCTGGAAGAGGAAAGAGCAGCACAGCTTTCGTTGGGGTCACATAGCTCACTCTCATTTACCTTATTGTTACCTTCCCCATGTTCTTCTCTATGATGTTGTGATCAGGAAGGGTTTGGGGTTCCTGTGTGTTTTGCTGCAGGTGGCACGTTCATCATTACCTTTCAGGTCATCAGGTAGAGTATGTCTGTCCTTTTGGAGTGGAAGAAAACAACGAGGAATTTCAGCTGGCAGAATTCTAACAACGTTGTCCATGTCTGCTTTTCCCAGTAAGGTCCCTGGGTTTGTGAGGATGATTGCTCCAGAAGGCTCCCTGGTGTTCCACGAGAAGGCCTGGAATGCATATCCCTACTGCAGAACAGGTGGGTCTGCTGGTGGTCAGTGAGGGGATGGGGTGGAACAGGGGCCATGGAGAGGGTGGTGCATTTCAGGTGTTCCTGTTGCATGTGTGGGATTTCCTCTGGAAAGGAGAGCAGGGTCCTGCAGAGGCATCCAGTGTCCCTGGAATGAGGGCGAGGAGGGGATTCCCCTCAGGGCTGGGACAGAGCCTGTGTGAAAATCACTGTATTTTCATAGTCTATTAGAGCTGACTGTGGGGTTTTAATGTAGTGATTGTGTAAGTTCTAAGAGCAGGCTGAGAGCAGTTTGTGTGTGTTTCTGGTGAGCAGTTTGAAGTATCCTATAAGGAACTGTAAGCAGGGCCATCAGGTCAGAGTCTCTGAGCTCTGCTGTGATGGACACAGCTGCAGTCCAGACTGACTCGAAATGTTTGTTGTACTGTGGAGCAGTTGTTATATGTGAGACCTTTCAGGAACAACTTTGATCTAATAAAAGTAACAAAATTCATCTAATCAGTCTTTGTATTTCCTTTTCCTTTTCATTGCACCTGTTTCCAACGACCAGTTGTGACAGTGAGTATTTCAGTTCCTATTGAGGTTTTTTGAGATAAATTTTGTTTGTTATTACCAGTACAGTTTTCTGGCCCCAGCTGTCTTGCTAGGGCTCCTGACATAGAGCTCCATGTTCCTTGATTTGTTTGCACATGGCTGTAATTAGAAAAAACTGTAGTTTGTCAGATAAATGATTTCATTTTTTATATCTTCTTTTATGCCCTTACCTACCATTACAGCTGTATAATACCTGACCTGGTAAGACATGATGCTAAAAAGGGGGGAAAAAAAGGCTCCGAATTAGATGTTTCTACACTTGTGAATGCAGGAAGAGCAATGAAATGGAATCAGTCCCTGCCTGTCTGAAATGCCATTGCTGCAAAGCAAATTCCTGTCTCGCTTAAAATGTGGTAACTAGGACTCTAAATGGATCATCATAGCTCAGGGTCTGGTTTTTTAAGATGCATGGGAGGGACATCATTAAGACTTTCAAGCCCTGTGTGTGTGTTTTGGTGACCTGTGTAAGTTAAATGTTAAACTGCTTTATCTGTTCACTTGCAAACGAGGTTTAGATTGTTACCAGGCAGATGCAACACAAGGAGTAACAAGTGAGTTTGAACTGTTGAGCTTGACTCATCCTGATACCTGTGCACACAGGTGTGTGCTTTCTGACTTGTGGAATCAGCAGGGTTCTCTGATACCCTCTGGACTACCACTCAGTGCTAGCTGAACCTTTATGATTGTTAATTGTGCTGTGCAGGAACATCCTACTGCAGTATTAATAATGTGAAAATTACTTTAACTGCTAGAGGTACAGAACTTCAGGGTTGAGGAAGCAGGACAGTAAATGGGTTGTTTCTACTGGTGTGCACAGCCTGAGCTGAATTTCTCAAACATACAGCCTCAGCTTAAGACTATCCTGTACCTATTTCTGTGTGTAGGAAAGGGAGCTGTTTCTCTAATAAATTAAATAGGTTGTTTTGCTAGTCAAGGCTCAGTAGTGGCCTGTATGTACATACCATTTATCTAAACTTTAGGCAGGGGGTTGTAATCAGACTCATGCTTTTTGCTTTCAATTCTTACAGAATGAATACATGAAAGATGACTTCTTCATAAAAATTGAGACCTGGCATAAACCAGATTTGGGGACAACAGAGAATGTGAGTTGAGGCCTTAGTGCAACTGTACAACTGGTACAGATAAAGTATTTCTATACCTGGTAATGGTGGATAGTTGCTGCATAAAGTCTGACCAGTGAGTGAAGCAAGAACAGGATTATTCAAGTCCTTGCAAGGTGGTCAAACTTACTCTCACCAAAGGAGATGCAAGGGCAAGAGAAGGTGTTTGGGTTTTATGTTGAGGTCAGTGCAGACACTTGATTCTCATGCAAATACTTAAATAGCTTTTTGGTAAGTTCTTTTTTTAGTTCCATATTCTTTTACCTTAGGCATGCTAATGATAGTTAGGCTGACAAGTTTATTTAAAAACAGGTTTTACAGCAGGTGTCACCAGACCATGGGACCTGATCTGTGCACACTTGTTATGTACTGAAGCTGCCTCTGTACATTGTCCTGGCTGGTGATGATCACCTTTTCCCCCTCAGACACTTGACTGGGAGCACGGGAGGGAAGGTCCTGCAGGAGAGTTTTGTCTGCAGTGACCAACATACAGACCAGCCACAGAGGACTGGCCAGTGTGGGTGACCTGTGCTGCACACAGGGGGTGTTCCCTGCACAGCTGAGGTGTGTCAGGCAGGTGTGGAGCTAATTCCACCCTTTACACACCCTCAGACCACACACACTTCTGGGGCACACTCAGGGCAGCCCTGTGATTCAGGGAGCCTGGGGGAGCAGTCACAGGATTGAAACCTGCATAATTCCACCTGCAATTTGTAGAGCCTCTTTCTGGCTCAGAAAGCTCAAGCAGATTATGGAGTGGGTAATGACTCTAATTAGAGCTTAATTTCATTAGTGCTAGCGAATGTGGCAGATGAGTACAGCTTAGTCTTAAATCCAGGTTTCTTGAATGCAGAAGTACTGAAGGCTTTGTGCTGGTTTAAAATTGGTTAGTGAGTGAATTAAACCGTAGCTGTGCAGATGGCATCATTCCCTTTGAGAAAGGCAGAGGAAGAAGGAAAGGGTGGGTTTGGAGAATGCTGCCTCCATGCACAGATATGTCCTGCATAAGGTGCACCACTGTGAGGTGCCAGCATGGGAATCATTCCTTTTTCTCTTTCTGCAGGTGCACAATTTAGATCCAAACACATGGAAGAGTGTTGAAGTTGTCCATATTGATATTGCAGATNTGTCTTAGGTCAACTGTACATCTGGTACAGATAAAGTATTTCTATACCTGGTAATGGTGGATAGTTGCTGCATAAAGTCTGACCAGTGAGTGAAGCAAGAACAGGATTATTCAAGTCCTTGCAAGGTGGTCAAACTTACTCTCACCAAAGGAGATGCAAGGGCAAGAGAAGGTGTTTGGGTTTTATGTTGAGGTCAGTGCAGACACTTGATTCTCATGCAAATACTTAAATAGCTTTTTGGTAAGTTCTTTTTTTAGTTCCATATTCTTTTACCTTAGGCATGCTAATGATAGTTAGGCTGACAAGTTTATTTAAAAACAGGTTTTACAGCAGGTGTCACCAGACCATGGGACCTGATCTGTGCACACTTGTTATGTACTGAAGCTGCCTCTGTACATTGTCCTGGCTGGTGATGATCACCTTTTCCCCCTCAGACACTTGACTGGGAGCACGGGAGGGAAGGTCCTGCAGGAGAGTTTTGTCTGCAGTGACCAACATACAGACCAGCCACAGAGGACTGGCCAGTGTGGGTGACCTGTGCTGCACACAGGGGGTGTTCCCTGCACAGCTGAGGTGTGTCAGGCAGGTGTGGAGCTAATTCCACCCTTTACACACCCTCAGACCACACACACTTCTGGGGCACACTCAGGGCAGCCCTGTGATTCAGGGAGCCTGGGGGAGCAGTCACAGGATTGAAACCTGCATAATTCCACCTGCAATTTGTAGAGCCTCTTTCTGGCTCAGAAAGCTCAAGCAGATTATGGAGTGGGTAATGACTCTAATTAGAGCTTAATTTCATTAGTGCTAGCGAATGTGGCAGATGAGTACAGCTTAGTCTTAAATCCAGGTTTCTTGAATGCAGAAGTACTGAAGGCTTTGTGCTGGTTTAAAATTGGTTAGTGAGTGAATTAAACCGTAGCTGTGCAGATGGCATCATTCCCTTTGAGAAAGGCAGAGGAAGAAGGAAAGGGTGGGTTTGGAGAATGCTGCCTCCATGCACAGATATGTCCTGCATAAGGTGCACCACTGTGAGGTGCCAGCATGGGAATCATTCCTTTTTCTCTTTCTGCAGGTGCACAATTTAGATCCAAACACATGGAAGAGTGTTGAAGTTGTCCATATTGATATTGCAGATAGAACTCAAGTAGAACCAGGAGTAAGTAAATGCTCTGCTGTTGAGAAGTGGATCAGCATGCAGCTGATTCCACTGGTGCTTTGTGTTGATTGTGAATGTGCTAAAACTGTGTGGATTTCACTCACAGAGAGATGAAAAGTGTGTTGAACAGAATCATTCTGTCATCTGCCTCCCTTACTTCCTTGGTTTTAGTGCTGATGCTTTCTGCACATCTGGATTTGTTTGGGCTGTTGTCTGGTTTAAGTGTAACAGCTGGACTGTTCTATGTGTAATAATTTTTGGACAGTAAGGAAATGGTAGGCACTAATATGGAGACCTTTGCACAATAAATCTGATTGTCTTGGGTGCAAGGAGATATACTGTTTAACTGTTATTTTCTGAAAATATATACTTGGATATCCTGCATTCTGGGGCGAGGACTCCTTTGCAGGAAGTCTTTGAAACTATTCTCAGTACATCAGCCTCTTTTTTCTTTTGTATATTTGACTACAGAGTATCAGAACTATGAGTGCAGAGTGGTCTTATCTAAAGTCTTAGGTATCTTCTGATGTTACTACATTCTGTTGTCTTTTTATTAACTTCTAACACCATTTCCACTCTTAGCAAATATTTTGAGGAGTTATTTTCAGATTCAAACTCAAAGTATAGCCCATCCTTGAGTAGGAATACTTGGGGTTAGTTTTTACCACGTGAATCTGAATCAAATTTTCATTTCCATTTCATCTCCCAGAAACTCAGTTTTGCAAACTTCTGACTTCATTAACCAAAGCCTGGCTTTGTATCTTAGCAGGTAACTCTGAGTCACCTGCAGACTCACACCCCTGCCATTCACAGTTTGCCCTTCTGGGATTAGACAGCAGGAACTCTCTGGGTCCTGCACTTGGAGTCTCTTCTGTCATGAAAGGTTGGATTTTATGGCCTTTATCTTCTCAGAACTCCAGGAGAGAGACTTTCCATTTATGCTGATACCTTATGATTTCGGTTGGTTGGTGGTTTTTGTTTGTTTTTTTGTAGTTCAGCTACATGATGGTAACAAAATTCCCCTGACTGATCTTTGTGCCTTCAGAGAAGGCTGCTGGTCTTGGAATGTAAATGTCTCCTGTGAAACCATCACCTGTTTTCCCTGTGTTCTCTTTGTCCAGAGGTTCTTTCCCTGCAGTCTCTTCATCTTTGTTCAGTGTTATTTGAGCAATCACCAGTTCACTCTGTGGGGTAATGTCTGAAGTCATGGAATTGTATGGTTTTGGAGCTGTGATGTTTTGTTTTGATGGTTTTGTTATGGTGCTTGTTTGGGAAGTGTCATTCTAAGTGGTTGGGTGGGTTTTTTTGGTCTGCTCCATTTTTTAGGGAAAAGGAATAGTCAGTGTTGCTAAAGGAAAGTTTTGTCTGTACATGTATCTTCTCAGACATAGTTTTGCCTGGAAAAGCAGCTCAAATGTATGAGCTTGGGTAACAGCAGGGCTGAAAGAATGGAGATACATTTATAAAATCCAGCAATTTTGATAAAAGTTTTCATATATTTTAAGATTTATCCGTTTGTTCAGTGAATGAATCTTGCCCACCCTGCTGTGGTGTGTAGCAGTTACTTGAGTTTCAGAGCTACAGTTGGTTTAAATAAAAAAATAAGAAGTTTTTTAAGCTACTAATGGCATGCATATGCTAACTCATGCTTATTTAAGTATGTATAGAAATAATTTGGCTGACATCTGTGACTTCCTTTAGCTAAAAATTTAACCTTGCCCTCTCTTAATCATCTCCAGCATACAGTCTGTCATTTTATGTGATTTGTGTATAAAAATGACTTCCCAGGAGAGAAAGACTTTTTAAAGGGTAAACAAAAGTGAACCCTCAGTTAACATCAGAAGAGGCTGTGGTTTTGGAAACAATTTGTAGGGGAGTATAGCAAAAACAAATTGAAATCAAATTTACAGCTTTTTCTATACAATGAAGAAACTAAATGTCTTGTTCTAGGTCATAGTGGATCTTCATTATATTACTGAAAGTTGTAAAACTGTGGTTCTGTACCAATCAGCCAGATTACTTCCCACACACCTGGAGCTCAGATTTCTGTGTGCTACCCCTTGTTCTGCAGTTTGAGGAATGTACTGGAAATGCTCCTCTGTGGTCTGTAACAAGGTGGTAAAAGACTCTTGACTTGGAGTTTGATGGGTGGATCTCTCTCATTTCAGACTTACTTTATTTATCATGTGATAGGCACCTAAAAACTTCATATTGTTAGTCCTGAAACTTTGAATCATCATGTGATGACACACCCTGTGGAACAGCCTATATGTGTATAAGGAGGTTGTACTTTCAGTTTATTAGTGTTTTCCATCCCTAATTAAGACTTTTTTGTCCTGTCCTGGGTGTTCACAAATCTGTCTCCTCAGGCCCCCTTTGTGGAGACCTTTGCTCGTTCTGAGTGTGCACTGCCACGTGTGTCTGTGACAAGAATCCAGGCTGGTTTCGTTTTTTCAGCTGAACCTTGGCATGTTTTCAGAGTGATGTCATGTTTTCCTGGTAGCTGTGCTGTAGCTGCAGGACTGGAGGGGAATGACTGCAAGACATGTTTTATTACAAGCCATTTAGCTCAGCCTGCCCAAAACACAGGACTGTGTCAGGGAGGTGCACACAGGTGCTGGTGACTGTTCCAGTTGTGAGACATGGGAATCGTGCACTGACTGGGAAATGTGACATGTGGATAAACTGGATCTTGACCTTGGGTTCCCCAAGCACTCACAGAGCTGTGTATCGTGTTGGAGTGAGGTGCTGGTAGATGTTTCCTTCCACAGGGACTGAGTTTTCTGCTCAATAACACCAACAGTATCTTCTCATGTTTAAAACACTAATGCAATATTGAGCTGAAAAGCTCAAAAAAAGGGAATTTGTGTCACGTGCCCAGTTCATGATGGTACTGTGTGATCAGGAAGTGCTTTTCACAGATTTGCAGATCAGGCATCAGGCTTGTGTAATTTTTTTATGTTAGGTTCTAAAAGTTTTCTTAAGATCATTCTCTCCTGTATCTATGTTTTTGATTTTGTACTTCTTCATAGTGAGCTGTGAGCTCTCAGGAGTACTGTTACCCTCTGAGAGCTCTAAACACTGAGAAGAAGAATTGTAAAGAAGCACCTGAGTTCTGGGTTTGTTGTAATATAAAGTACTGTATGTAGCTCATGGTCTCTAAGCAATTCTTTTTAGTAGATTGTCGCATTCATACATGTTATATTGAGAATTTGAGCAGAAACTGCCTGTGAAATTATATTTGTGTATTTTTTTGAAATGGTTTTAGCTCCTCTATCTTACTCTGCTGCTGCATGCTGATGTTTGCCTGTCTGACTTTCCAGAGGGCTTCAGGGGTTTGAGCTGTAACATTTGGTCCAGCAGCTGCCTGTTTTTCTTCCTAAGAAGGACTTGCTGTTGTCAGGAGTTAAGCTCTTGCAGCACAGATATTTTCCTTAAACTCTGCAAAGAACTGTTGTTTATTTGTACTTTGGCTCTAGTCCAGTCTTCTTCCTTGCATGCTGGTAGAGTTTCGTGTGTGGAGAAGAGTTCCTACAATGCTCTCCAGTCCATCCAGGCTTTAGTCTGTACAGGGTTTTGTCTGTCCTTAACAGGATTTGGATTAATGGAGTTCTAAAGGTCTTGGTTCAAAGCTTCTGTCTCCAGCACAGAAAACTTTACCATAACACACCTGTTTTCTTTGAACCTTTATTTTCACTACGCATTTTACTCGTAGGTAACATTTTCTTCCCGCTGTGGTTATTTGCCCTTGGGTCCCAAATGCAAGAGCAGGATGGTTTTTAGCAGTGTCCCTGTGCAGTGGTAACAGCATCGTGTGCTTGGGTGTCCCTGGAGCATCCAGACAAATCATCTCACAGCAGAAACCAGGCAGGTCGAGGCTGCACGTGCAGATGAGTTTGAATGCCACCTGCCCCACACCCCTGCAGTGTGAGCTCTGCCTTGGTGGGATATTCACACTGTGAAAATAAACTCAGGGTTGTCTCAATGAAGTGGCTGGTTTTATTTACAAAACTGGCACTAAGATGTGGAGTTCTTGTATTTCTGTTCAGCACAGCACTGCCCCAAAACAGCAAGAGTTGTGCCAGCAATTAGTTATCTGGAGCAAAGTTGTTTATCCATTACTATAGCTTGATCCTTTTCCCTGTCTTCCATCCAGTGGTTTAGTGAAATTTTTAAAAGGCAATAACAATCAGTAATGTAAAACACTCGATATATTTCTGTAAAAACACTCTGCTGTATTATTTGCATTGATTTCTTAAAGGTGATTTACTTGTAAATAAAATGCCTTTTTTTCCACTCAGTGATTGTTAAAAAAAGTATCACACTGAGCCTCCAGGACATGCAGAACCTGAGGATTCCCGTGGGTTGCAGCTGTCTTCTCCCAGAGTATTTGGAAATAATTCATGAGGTGAAGCCTTGAGGTGGCTCTGGCTCCTGGAGGGCAGAGCCAGCAGTGCCTCAGAGTGTGCTCTGCACAGGGCCTGGCTCAGGGCTGCTCTGGAGCTGCTCTGTGGGACCTCTGTGAGGAGGACGTGTGCTTTATTGCAGTAAAATAATGAATGAGTGGGTTTTACTGTCTGCAGTTACAGTGACCTGAGTGGACTGGAAGTGTTGGTGAATTTCAGTGTTGCTGTGCTGGTTCCTCGGGCCCTTCCCTGGGACAGGTGGAGGGTTGGGGAGCAGCCCCTGCTGAGCCTGTCATGTGGGTTTTAAATAAACACATCGTTCCCTTTTAGAGGGAAAACTGGAGGGAACTCCTGGTTTGTGAAAGTTCATAAAACATTGATTAGCAATGTGATTGGAATGTGTTCACTCACTTGGCTGATTCTAGAAAATATTTGCTCAATTCCTAAATTTTGATTCTGTATGTTTGAATGCTTGAATGGAAGTTTGAATACCTAGTTATGCTTTCTGGATATATTAATTACAGAATGGCTGGAAAAATCTATTAAGAGGTTCCTTCAGCCTATTTTAATAAGTAGATATGTTAAAAGAACTGTCAACAGTGAGAGAAAATCAGCTGATTTTCTGTAAGTGAAGTTGGATTCCTCTGAGAGGACCTCCTGGATTTGGCAGTTCCATCTGCTCAAAAAAGTTGATTGTAAATGTTGGAATGGCTGTGAAAGCATTAGCAGCTAATTGTGTAGCCTTGCTCTGTGGGTTCAGAATTTCAGCATGAAAGTAGCCCTTGTTCCTCTGTGCTGATGGAAGTATCTGGAGCTGAAAACTGATGTCATCCACATGGTCTTCAACAGCCAGGACCTGCTTCTTTGGAAGGAGTTTCTTTCACTTCATGTTCTGCAGGTCTTGTCCTCATTGAAACTTTATTTAAAAGTGAGACCCTGAGCTCTGCTAAACTTCCTTGGCCTTTTCTGTAGCACCTACCAAGCGTTTGTTCTGCTGTGAAGCAACTCAAATGGTCCCAGTTCTCCCGGGCTGCAGGGGTGCAGTGGTCTTGGGTGGGTGTTTTTCATTCACTGTATAAACCTCCTTTGTAAGTCATTGCTTTCCCCTCCCCGCAGAGGTCATGGGCGTGGTGAGACAGTGTTGGTGGCACAGTGTGCACAGCACAGGGCAGCTCTGGAGAGCTGTTGTGGTGAGACAGTGTTGGTGGCACAGGGAGTGAGCAGGGCTGACAGCCAGAGCCAGCCTGGCAGCTGTGCCCCCCCGTCCTGCCCCACAGCCCTTGGGAAAGGCTTTGGGAGTCGTGGGCAGGAACTGACATGGAATCTGGGGGTTTTCTGACTCGGGTGTTTTGTGTTGCAGGACTACAAAGCTGATGAGGACCCTGCATTATTCCAGTCAGTTAAGACGAAGAGGGGACCTCTGGGGCCAAATTGGAAGGTATGGAAACTGGTGTCACAGCCTTACAAAGTCTTTATCAGCAGAAAAGCAAAGTTCGTGGTTCCTTCAGAACTCTGCTCCAGTTCAGGAGCAAATTTCAGTGCATCTCCCAGTGACTCCCCAGCAGCAGCACAAAGCTTGCCAGTACCCCCTGCCCCTGCCAGCCACCAGAATCCACGTGCATCCCAGGAGGGAGGGGACTGTGTGTGCCACACAGCTGAGCAGCCCACTGCTGTGCCCTGGGGTGAATCACAGGCAGTCTGTCAGGAACAACCACTAGTTACTGATTAGAGTGTAGTTTTTCTGTAATAATACTTAGAATTATATTTTATTATTATAGTAACATAGTTAAATTCCATTAATTTACTATAAATTAATTATATTATTCGTAATTCTAATACACTAATTAGAATTATAATTTCTAATAAGTAAATATAAAAAAAATTAAAACTTGCTTTCCATTATCCTCAAATAGAAGGAGCTAGCAACTGATGAGGAGTGTNAAACTGGTGTCACAGCCTTACAAAGTCTTTATCAGCAGAAAAGCAAAGTTCGTGGTTCCTTCAGAACTCTGCTCCAGTTCAGGAGCAAATTTCAGTGCATCTCCCAGTGACTCCCCAGCAGCAGCACAAAGCTTGCCAGTACCCCCTGCCCCTGCCAGCCACCAGAATCCACGTGCATCCCAGGAGGGAGGGGACTGTGTGTGCCACACAGCTGAGCAGCCCACTGCTGTGCCCTGGGGTGAATCACAGGCAGTCTGTCAGGAACAACCACTAGTTACTGATTAGAGTGTAGTTTTTCTGTAATAATACTTAGAATTATATTTTATTATTATAGTAACATAGTTAAATTCCATTAATTTACTATAAATTAATTATATTATTCGTAATTCTAATACACTAATTAGAATTATAATTTCTAATAAGTAAATATAAAAAAAATTAAAACTTGCTTTCCATTATCCTCAAATAGAAGGAGCTAGCAACTGATGAGGAGTGTCCCAAAATGTGTGCTTACAAGTTGGTGACCATCAAATTTAAGTGGTGGGGACTGCAGAACAAAGTTGAAAACTTTATACAAAAGGTGAGTGCTTCTGCCTTGTGGCTGTGGGGCTTGAGCAGAAACAGCACTGCAATTTCCTGTTGCTCACAGCCAAGCAATTCCTGTCCATCCCCCAACCAATCCAACTGCTTGTGTCTTGGTGTCCTACAAGAGCTTCACTGGTGGTACCAGAAAAAAAACTCTCCAAGGGAAAAAAAAGCAAAGTCTTCAGGAACTCACTGTTCTGGTTTGTTGGCTGCC
The DNA here is from genome assembly GCA_013390005.1 of Calyptomena viridis. Classification (NCBI taxonomy): domain Eukaryota; kingdom Metazoa; phylum Chordata; class Aves; order Passeriformes; family Eurylaimidae; genus Calyptomena; species Calyptomena viridis. Next base: position 24,926 of record WEIV01020540.1, read on the forward strand.
ACCTTGGAGCTAAAACAGATTTTAAAAGGATTCTTCATAATTTTCAAGTAATGTGAATTGCTGAACTTTATTGAAACTTTTTTTTGATAGTAAAATTTGTTCACTTTTTTCAGTTTAAAGCATGTGAGAAATGAGGTGAATTTAAATTGGATCCAGGGGTGTGAGGGGGCTGAACCTGTAGCAGTGTGAAGCAGCACACACCTGAAGATTGTAACTCTTCAAACTCAGGAGGTGCAGTCACTTCACCAGCCTTTGACAATTCCTGTGGTCTGACACTCGTTTATCTTCTTAAAGCAAGAAAAAAGGATATTTACCAACTTCCATCGCCAGCTGTTCTGTTGGATTGACAAGTGGATTGAGCTGACTATGGAGGACATCAGGAGGATGGAGGATGAAACCCAGAAAGAGCTGGAAGCGGTAAGAAAGCTTTTTTAAGGCTCAGCTGTGTGTGCCTCTACCTGTAGATTTCTCTGTTCAGAACTTGAGGCACGTTGTGTTGTGTCTGATGTTGTGCTGTGTTTGGACAATTGCTGACGAGCCTTGTGGCCCCTCTGGGGATCCCCCTGTGCTTCAGGCTTCTGCCTTCTGTGCTGCCAGGCTGGAAGGGGCTGTAAGATGCACAGCTCTGGTGCCCCGAAACCCAGAATGCCTGGGCTGACCAGCCCTGTGCACTGGGGGTGGTGCCATAAACACAAGGTCCCATTCAGGGCCTTTTTGCTGCTTGTTGTCAGAACTCAGAGCTGTCATGTGTCTTGCTTTATTTCATTCTAGTCATCACTAGATCTGATTACTTTTTCTCTTCAAACATGTTTTCAAGCAAGTTTTGTGTCACATCTCAGCAGTTCTACTCCTGATTAGCACAGCAAACCAGATTTTACTTCCAAAAAGGAAGTCAGTAAAATTAACTGAGATCGTGTCAGTTTTCCCACTTCAGTGGCTGTGAGGATCAAATCTGTGTGTCCTGAGGTGCTGGGGGAAGCTCAGACCACCACTGCAGGCTGGGAAGGAAGCTGTCCTCTGTAGTGTCTTTCCAGGACATAACCTTTGACAGGAACCTTTCCCATGTAAAATCCCTCTGGCGTTTTGCAGGTTCTTTGCAATCCTTGGATTTGCAATTGTATTTTGTCCCATTTTGACAATTGTTTTATGACTCAACCCAGTCAGGTTGCCACTGTCCTTTCACTGTCTTGGTTCTTCCAAGACACAATGTGTCTTCAGCTACTTGACTCCTTCCAGACACCTCTAAGCTGTTGCCTGGGGTTGAGCCCAGCTGTGGACAGGGCCCTGCAGCACGTTCCACAGTGTGTGCCTGGAACCTTTTTGCTGTTGGTGCCAAACCAGCTGCAGCTCCTCCCTCCCAACTCGTGCTCTCCAGGGACTTCCTGAACTTTGTGGAATAGCCTGTGTTTTTAAGGGATGTTTCCAGGGTTTGGAAGAAGTGTTTCTTCACAGTCCTGTGCAGCCATAAGTAGAGGCAGCACCAAATGTTCTTCTCTCATAAGTCAGAGGGTTTGGCTGCCTTGAGCCAGACTGGTCTTCATTCAGTCCTGCAGACCTTGTGCTCTGTCATGGGCATTTGGGTACTTTTGGCAGGTGTTCTCTCAAATCACAGGGATTTCTTCTGGAATTCCACTTTATGCCTGATCCTGTTCCCAGGTATCTGAAGGAGGAGGTGTAACCACTTTCCTCTCTAGACTGATTTTTGCCAGAAGGGTCCCCTTTTGCATACCCATAGTTCTTCATTTGAAGGGAAAAAGAGTTTGTCCATCCCCTGAGCCAGGTTAGTGGCAGTGAGGGGGGCACACCAGGGGTGTGCTGGACAGAGGCAGCAGAACCTGCACACCTGTGTGTGTGAGGAAATTGTTCCTTTGTGTGTCTGTGGACTGTGGATGTTTGTCTTCATGTACAGAAAGTTGTTTCACATTTCTCACTGGTAAGTAGCTTCTTATAAATAGTTTTTTTCAAAATATTTGCTGCTTTATAGTTCTTAAGCCAAACCCAGCTCACATGTGTCTGGTTGTAACGTTTATCCTCTTTTTTAAATAGCAAATGTATTTATTTAATATTTTCTCGTTTTGCAAAGCCAGGCAAACAGTGTTTTGCAAGTAGCTTGTTGTGTAAGATATTGGCATCAGGAACTTGGGTATTGTTGAAAAAGCCTTTTTTTTTTTCCAATGTATTGATGCTACACTAACCAGATTTCTGTGGGTATTGTTGAAACGTGAGAGGAGTGGGAACCTACTGTCTTGGGGGTCTCTCTGTTGTTACTAGAGGGGTGTCTACAAACACCTATAAATAGTGCAATTTCAAGGGGTTTGTAGTGAAGTGCATTATTGGAGAACAACTAAAGGCAAAAAAGTCACTGGGAAATAATATGAATGTTAGTTTTATCCCAAATAATGACATAGTGTTTCATATTCAACTACTCCATCCATTGTGCCCCCCAGTAAATGCCATGACCTCCCCAGTACCCTTAAACCATAAAGAGTGTTTTATGGCCAGCACCTCTGGGAAGTGAGTGCTCAGGGATGAGGTGCTCGGTGTGACACGGGTATGTCTGTGCTCCCATTCCTGCAGAGCAGTCAGGTGTGGACAGGGCTGCACTTCTGTGATGCAGAAAGCCAAACCAGGCACAAAGCAGGGCTGACAGTGCATGTTCTTTCCCATATGGCTTCCTGGTGCTCTTCCCCTTCTCATGAACACCCTTTCTTCCTCTTGCTCCAGGCTGATCTTTCTCTGGATTCTGTGCACATTCCAGTTCTTTTGTTGCTCCTATTCTTCATCTTCAATCTTTATAGTTAGGATTTCTGCTTTTGTTACTTTTCTGTTACTCTCTGAGTCCTCGTCAGTGTTATTTCAGAGTTGCTCTATCCCAGCCCATCTTTTTTTCAGTTTATCTTTCACTGGGTTGTTTCTGTCTCTGACCCCTGGAGATGAGAAGCACCTCTGCTCCAGGAAACACACACCAACTCACCAGTGCAGAGTAGGCAAGCAGTGGGCCCAGCCCAAGCCCTGTGACCAACCTCCCTTACGTCTGTGTGAGGACAGAGATGCCACACTGGGTATCCTGGGCAGTGGCTCCATGCTGGAGCATTGTGGGCTGGTGAAAGTTCAAGCAGCATCGTTTACAGCTGCTCTCCAGTTCCCAGGTCTCGCCTAAAAGAAATCCCATGTACCCTGTGTCCAAAATGCCTGAGCGTAGCTGGTCCCGGCCCTGGCCAGGGAGAGCAGTCCTGGCCCTGTAGGTCGTTCCCTCTCTCTTACTAACACGGCGTGGCAGGTTCTCTGTGTGGAGCTCACGTTTTATCTCACTCCAGATGCGTAAGAAGGGTTCCGTTCGAGGCACTTTGGCTGCGGACGTCTAGAGGAGTTCTCTGTAGGTTCTGAGGCAAAGCAAGCTGTGTAAGTCAACTGCTGGATGGAAAGGAGAGAGGGATTAATGTTCTGATGGATGGGAATTGCTGGCAGAAGTCATCCTTGTATGCACATAACACACGTGGCCTTGCCTTGCTCCTGCCCGATGCCAGTGTGGTGGTCAGCAGTGTGACCCGTGGTGCCACACCAGCCACACCAGCCCGGCACTGCCTGCAGCCTGGGCCACCTGCCCGGGGCCTGGTGCTCACCCAGTGCACACACCTGAGGTGTGGGACCCGCTGCTGCTGTGGCAGTGGCACTGGGCCCTGGCACCCCCCGCTGTCCCTCTGGGCACTGGTGGGACATGTCAGCATCACTTTGCACACACAGGAGCCAAGTGCTCTGTGGACTTGGTCCACGTCACTTAGGGAAACTGAGCAGTGTCACCTTCCAAACACTTTCAGTTCTTGAAATCCAGTTCCACACGGTATTTATAGACACTAAACTGTGTTAGAACTGTTACTGCAGGAGCAGGTTCTCCAGGAGTTATAGGCTCTTGGTGCTTGTGCCCAGCACTTGAGTGCTGCTGTTCCTGGCAGGGACTGTTGTCACACTGCTGGGGGTCCCACTGCTCCGTGTGAGCCCCCTAGCAACGGGGCAGCCCCCGCCCCAGGACAGCTCCTGCTGGGGCTCCCTCAGGAGCTGACGTGGCTTTGGTGTGACTTGCTCAGTCCCGGTGATGTTCTGATGGCCCTGCCCTGGTTTTCCCTGGAGATAATTTCCCTGGCTGCTGGGAACTCTGTGTGAGGAAGGTGCTAATGTGGGATTTGTGTTTCCTCTCTCCACAGCTGCGTAACCAAGGCCAAGTTAGAGGAACGAGCGCTGCCAATGACGAGTGACAGCAGCCAGCCCTGGTGCTGGACCTCGGGTGTGTGTGGTGCATGACTCTGTATATAATAGACACGCACACGCAGACGGACGGGGCGGTCACGGTGTCTCCGGGTGCTATACCTGTCCCAGCAAAGATTCCAAGGAAACTGCTTTCATTATGTATACCCCAAGCAAATAAAAATCAACTGAGTAGTGTCATTTAAAGGATGAATTTTGCTAACTGGTATGTTCATGAATGTCAATACTGGACCAATTTCTGCCCTATTTGTTTTTTCTCCTGTCCAAGTCATTCTGCTCTAACTCGCCCATCTCTCATTGTAAAGAAACACTCAAAGAAGTTAATTTCGGTTTTATGTCTTCCCTATGTGATGCGTTTTGGAATAGGAACAATGAATGTATTTATAGCTATTTATTTCTGGATTGTCATTATCCTGGAGTCAAATCAGAAAAAAAAATTCTATTAGTGGAAATTGGAAGACTTTTACTGTTGAATAAGTTTAACCCAAACTTTACCCACTCACTGATTTTAAAAGAAAAAAAATCATGTTTTATTGGACTTTTGTACATTGAAATGGTAATCATTTTTCTTCATTAAAATTGGCAAGATTAAGGAAAAATGGCTTGTGATTTATAAAATACTTGCAACTTGAAATTTTGCAGAAGCTGGTTTTTAGACAAGTATGCTGACAGTACCTGTAGAGCATTTCCAGTGTATCTCAGGCCAGGCAGTGAGGAGGCAGACAGCCCTTCCCTCCAGGAACACTCCTGTTTTCCAGAGCTTCCCTTTGGAAGCCGTGCAAATGGTCTGGATTTCACACACAGCAATGGAGTACAATTGTGATTTTAGCTCTTTTCATGTTGAAAATACACTTTGGGAGATGTAGGCTTTCAGATGTGATGGAGGTTTCAGTTGGAGCCCTGACATGTTTCCCTGCTGTCTGTGAGGGGCGTGATGTGCAGAAGCCCCTGGGCTGAGGAATCCCTTCTGTAGGAAGCTCCATAGGGAGGAGGTCCTCAGCATGTTTCAGAAACTATTCATAGCATATAACAGAGAGATACTACCCAAATGCGTGCTGGATTAGAGACAAAGTATTTTAAAAGCACTAGTTAGATAAAGTTCTATTAATGCCCGGTTTCCTCCCAGCATCCTCAGCAGGGCAAGCCTTGCCTGAGCTCCCATCCTTGTAACTTCACACTCAGCCAGGTGCACTGGAACTATTTCAGACCCACTTTGCTCACAAAAGGAGGGGTCTGATTTCCATTACTATCAGTGACAAAGCCTTCCTGCACTGGCAGGGTTGGCCAGGGGTGTCATGCACCTTGTCCTGGTGCACCTGCCTGTCACTGGTGCCTCACCTGAGCCATTGCACCCGCCTGCCCTCCAGGCCCCACAGGAATGTGTTTTGTTTTCCTTTCTAAGTGGTTATTTGCCCTGTACCACCAGGAGTTGGATTGGTGAATACAGGCAGAGACATGGCACACACACACAGGTCACAGACGAGAAGTGCTTGCCCAGGAGGGCCCAAGGGCTCAGGTCTCCTCGGTGCTGGAGTTCATGTCCCACCGTCAATGTTGTAACACAGCTGGTGGGAAAGGGGCCCTGGGACCTCCACGGATTTGGACTAGTTGTGAACATTTGAGAGAATCTTGTAGTGAATGTACAATGTTTAGTTTCCTTTGGCAGACTCTAGTTTGACCCACAGTAAAGCAGACAATGAAATTTAATTAAATAAATTTGATCATAAAAAGTTCTGTTTCTTGTCTCAGGCATTGGCACTCGCAGTTTGCTCCCGAGCTGGTGTTTGGGGTCCCTGAGCTGTGCAGAGGGGTGGGATGCCCAGAGGCTGCACTCATGGCTGCTCTGGGGCCGGGTTTAGTTTGGGGTTTCCAGCTGAGCAGCACACGTGCCTGGAAGGAACCCCGGTGCTCCTGAACTCTGTTGTGGCTGCCACCGTCACCTGCTGGGCCTGGCCAGGAGGAGGGGGCTGCAGGGGGGAGGTCTCCCGTGGGGCACGGGGGTGCTGATGGGGGTCTGGGTGTCCCTTCCCTTGCGGGTCCCATCCCTCTGCTCGGGGCTGGAAGAGCTGCCCTCCAGGGGTTGTGCTGCTCAGGCTGTGTGGTCACCTGCTGCAGATGGACACTTGCACGGCCTCCTTTGGTAAATGCAGGATTGAATTTCTTCTTTACCACCAGCTTGTTTAGCTTCCAGATGGCAAACCAACAGGAAGCAATGGAAGTACAACATAGTTTTGTTATAATGGATATGTAAACGTGATACTTACTCACTGCAGCAGACTGCTGGGAACCGTGTTCCAGCAGTAACCTTTGAAATCCATCACTTGGCTGCATGTAAGTGTGGTCTAAGAGGGACTTTTAAGGAACTTGCTTTTTTATGGAGGACTTTTAATCATTGAAAAGAAAGGGGAATGTCCTCTGTCTTTTGCCTTTATCTATAGACTGAGAAATGTCATGAAAAAATCTGTCAATATTTTGAGCGTGTTGGGATTTTTACACCCTAAGGCCTTTCTAAGTGCTCTCTGAGCAATCTGAAAATGTCCTGTAAGACAACTTACTCCGCATTTCCAAACATCAGTTGATTCAGCCACATTTAGGAGCTACTTTGAAGTGCAGTGGCCTAGTTTTATGGCAAAGTCTGAACCTTGGGGCTGTGGCTGGGGCTTTTATTCAGTTCGTGCAATTCATTTTCTACATTGATTTGTGTCTTGATAGAGACATTGTAGTTTTGTTACTTTTTATGAAAGATTTTATACTTCCTTGAATTGATGTGGAAAATGTATTTCAATCAACAGCACCTAATTGTCAAGAAGCAGAGATTATCCAGAGGCTGATGGCTGCTGTCCCTGCCACTGGGTGTTTGACCACTGGGGACATTTTATTTTTGGGAGTCTCTGCTCCTTGTTATGTGGTGTAAGCAGAATTCAGTGTGCAAATCCTACCACAGGAAAAGTTCAGGCACTTGCAATAGTTAAAAGTATTATAATGACAATGTGGCAAACCCAGGTTTTGGAGGCATCACCCTTAATGTGACCTGAGTGAAGTCCTGGCAGTGCAGTGCAGGGGTCCTGTGTCTCCACAGCAGTGGCTGTTTGAGGTCCCAGCCCCTGGCAGCAGAGCCAGGAGGTCGCTGCTGTGAGGGGATGTGGTTTGCTTTGCAGTGCACCCGTTGACAGAGTCTGGGGGCATTTCTGTCACTGTCTTACACCTTTTTTTTCCTGGTACTTGTTCTGCTTGTAGTCACTCTGTTTTGGTGTTCTTTCCCCCACTTTTTCAAGACATGCTGTACTTTTTCAAACCCTCTCAGCAGGTGCAGCCCTGGATGTGCTGCTGTTATCCCTTAGGGCCACCCTTGGATTTCTCATTGCTATAAGCACAGTAAACTCTAATTTAATTTTAAAACTTTATTTCCTCGGGTTGGAGCAATGTCACCTACCTCAATTCTTTAACTTTTCCCTCTAAATTTACGTGGCCTCCTGGTTTAGAATTGCATATGCAAGACACACAACAAATTCAAGGTATTTGTTGAATCTGAACTTTGTAGGGCTTCTCCAATCCCAGCTAAAATCTCAATACACTAATTTAATTAATAGCTTCATAAACTTGGGTTTAGCACCCTCTAGAACAGGACCTAATGCTGTTTCTCCTTTTGCAAGAGCCTCTGTCTCCCTTGTTTCTTACGGAGACTCAGTTCAAGGTAAATTAAGGGAATGTGATTATCAGGACTTTGGAAAGGCCCAGGAGTCACCAGCTAAACTGTACTGTACAAAGAGCCCAGCTACACGGCAAGGGTAGTCCCTGGAAAAGGCTGGAAGCAAAATGACCATAACTGAAACCTGAAAACAGTGACTTTGTGAATCTGAAAGTAAAAGAAGAGACGGCTCTTTGTAAATGATGATCTAAAAAGTGTTTTGGGTTGTGAGACCTCATTTCAAATGCATTCATTAAATAATATTTGACTCATTTAACAGTTTGAACTCTACTGCGCTGCTAATATCTTCAGGGGATTTTTTTCAGCAACAAAGACGCCTTTGTTCCTGGGCTGTGCCCTGGATATTAGTTGGAAACCTGATCACCCGACATCGCTCCGAGGCTGCGAGTACAATGTGAGTCGTCTGCAACCGGGATTAAATCAGGCCCTTTGTACGGATGCTGAGGGGCCGTGATGTTGGTTATGACAGCAGGAGATCGTTAACCCTTTGTGCCTCCGGCGGGGAGATCTGGGGGAGGCTGCGTGCACCAGCCAGTAGCGCCCGAGTAATTCCCTGTGGAAAGCAAATAACGCCTTTCGTGGTGGGGAAAATTACGCTGCCTGTGCCGGCGCTCGCTGCCTTGGGACGGCTCTTCACCACACCGTGTGGGAAGGGACACCGATTTAAATTGGAAAGTCAGGACTGCGAGCCAAGGTTCACCAGTGGCTCAGGAACGCATGGAGTGCTGTTAAATCTTGTGAACCAGCACGGTAAATAATAAACACAGGAGCAGCTGTGTTTGCCGGTGGCTTCGAGCGCCCCTGTCAGCGCAGGATGTGCCGTGTGCGCTCCAGGAGCCCCCTGGAAGGCGGTGGGTGGCAGCGTGGTGGGGACAGTGGGCGTGGGGAACGCTCGGACACGCAGCCCCGGGGGTTCCCAGTGAGAACCAGTGAGCTCCACACCCGCTCCCAGCGCCCCGGCAGTCCCCGCTGTGCGGGGCAGGCGGGCACTGTCCGCCCGTGAGGGACCGCGTGTGGAGTCCAGGGGATGGCAGGAAGGAGAAGGGAAAAGCACCAAGGCGAGCGCTCTCAAGAACCTGATGATTAGGGGAAATTAAGTCATCAGGACTTTATAAAACAGTCTCCGGCTCTCTCCTTTCACAGTAGTTCAATTTATAAGATGATGAAAAATGAATTGACTTTGGTGGTTCGCTGGCATCACCCACAGAGCGCCAGACCTTCCAGGTGCTCAAAGATCGTCCCTGCTCCACCACGCTTACATGAATTCCCACCTGGTTCAATTTAAAGAAAACAGCAGAACAAAGTTGGTCACACAAACTCCGCCATAAAACACTGAGGAGAGTTAAACACCAACCAATTAGCTGTACAGAGAGGTGCCATTTTTTATTTATGCTTCACTGAGCTATTTCAGGAAACATAAAACTTTTACTGTTCCTGTTCCCAAACCAATTCTATTTTTTATATATGTATATATAAAATTTCTTTTATTTTATTTCCCCTCCCCAATGAAATGCGTGATCCTACAGTGTATGTTTTTGAGATGGGAATTTGAAGGGGAAAAATAAAAGCAGTGCCCAAGCAGTGCACTGCAGTGCAGTTATCATGAACAGGAAAAATTGCTTTAGGGTTTCCTGTGTTTTTACTCATGTACCATCTCAGTGTTTTACGATTTTAGCACTATCCTGTGTTTTAGTCATCCAAGTTAGGGAAGTTTAAATATGTTCAACACACACACCTAAGTGCCCCATGTGCTGCAAAGGCTTTCACCTAAGTGGCGTAAATGGAACTCAATATACTTAATTAGTGAAAAAAAGCTGTTTGCAGCAATGGAAAAACCTACTGATACCGTGATAATCTCACAATCTATACTGAGGTGCATGAAAATTCAAACAGGAAAGATACACAACTAACGGCTGCAGTGGTTTAAAGAAACTAAACCAGATGACCAACCTTGCAGAAGAACCACACTGGAAAATCTTTGTGAAGGACTGAGTTCTGAAATCACTGTTGATCCCTGTGGGAAATGACTGTGATGGTTTCAGTTCCTTAACCCTGATTACTAATTTATGCATTTTTTAGAATGGGAAGCAGCCAAGTATCTGAAGGAGTTTGGTTCAAACTTTCCAGAAACAACATTGTTGGCAGAACTAAGTATGAAATCTTTACAACAGCAAGGTGGACTCCCGAAAACTGAATGCAGATCAGGTGTCACAGATGAAATTGTCTTTAATCTCAGTTTCAAACCAGTCACTTCCAGACACTCGAGCAGGGAAGGAGAAGGAGTGACAGAGTCGGATCCACGGAAGTCCCAGCCCAGTGTCTCCTGGCTCAGCAGTGTGACCATGCTGGGAGCAGACCCTGGGAGCCTGTGAGGTGCCATGTGCTGCAGCCCTTCGCCCACAGCAGGTCTTCCCTCTGTTCTCGGGAGCTAAAACAGGTGCACACTGACAGACAGCATTCCCTCTGGAGCAATGCCTTCTCTTGGGAGCCAGCTCTGCACTTGCTGCACTCGCAAGCTCATCTATTTTGCACGTTTGCCTCCCGCATCAGTCCTGCCACCACGTTTGCTGTAGTTTTGAGAGAGAGGAGGTGCAACAGTTTCCCTAAACTGTTCCAGGCAGAAACGTTGAAGCTGAGCTGGAGATCTGTCCTTCAGAATATTCCAATCTCTTTCACTGAGTATCCCTGCTAGGAGCAGAAATCCCTGCCAAGAGAAATCCATCAGCTCTTTTGTAAAGTGGCTGCTGGGACCCCCAGCTCCAGCGACAGGGCCTTTACCGGGGTGTGGGGACCTGGTGGTGTTGGTGCTGTTGCAGGTGGCACCACGGGGGACGGGAGCAGCTGCAACTGAGGCACCTGAAGCTGCACTAATGACAGGGCACCTTTAAAGAGCTGGGAGTGCAAACACCGCAGAAAAGTGAGTTTGGGTTTGCTCCATGACAGCGTTTAAGAGGCTCTTGCTAAAGGCTGGCTGGGCTAAAGTGTCCAGAGCATATGGGCTTATTTTGTACAGTTTCTGTGGTGGTTTCTTCGTTGGATTCTCAGTGGTAATGAGCCCACACAGTTGATTGCTGCAGGGAGAAAAAAATCATTCTGAATAGGTTTGCTGAATAATTATGAACTGAGCTGAACTCTTACATTTGCTTACTAATTGTACGGTCCGTGATGTTTTATGTATGATGCATTCATTTCGTTAAAAAGGAATTTTTTTCTTTTTCTGCTGAGCAGCAACTTTTCTCAGTGCAAGTTAAACTGACACAGTGGAAAGAGCTGGATTCAAATCTGATGAATTGATGTTGTTTGAATTATTTTTTTTGAAACATCAGTCCCACCATTTGGTTTTCAGAGCTTGCAATATGAAACCTAAAATTGTGCTATTGTCTTGAGATTTGAAATAAATGAATGCCCTCAACTTTGGATTTGGCAGGCACAATTACTATTGTTAATTTAGAAAATAATCCCCTACAGCTACAACTATTAAATAATGCCTTTCCCTGCTTCCCTGAAGATGACAAAACCCCAAAGACTGAAAGTAAAAATCAGTTTTATAAAACACATTACTCAGTGCCTGGTACAATTGAAAGGCTTTCTGCTCCTTGGCTGCGGGCTGGGCCCTGTGTGACACAGGAGACCCCGCGGTGCCCCACAGCTCCGGACAGCGGGAGCGGGGGGCAGAGAACACCTTTGGACACGCTGGCACAGCTCTGCAGCCCGTACCGGACCTCGCCGTTCCAAGCAACTCACTGTTTTCACTGTCAGAGTATTTATGGGATTGTTCCCATATTTACCATTGTCCAGTTACAGACACGGCCTGGCTCCCACCAGGGCCCAGGAAGGAGCGATGGGGGAGCTGGGCAGAGCACCCGGGACGTCCCTCTCCGGCGAGCCCGGAGGGAGCGCGGCCGGGCCTCTGTGCTCGGGGACGGGCGGCGGCAGGACGGGCCGGGCAGGGAGCGGCG
>WEIV01020543.1:311-14603 GCA_013390005.1 Calyptomena viridis
TCAGTTTCCCTGAAGCCTCTCACATTACTGTACTCTTCAGCATTTGATTCAGAACAGAATACATTTTGTACAAGGCCTCTCCAAAGGCACGTCAACTGTCACTTCCACAGAGTTCACTCAGAATGACTGCAGCACTTGGGAAAACAAACAATGTCTTCAGTTCTGCTCTTAGAACATGAATATGGAATCTGGTGGTTCCAATAAAAAATACAATAGCTTGTTCATAAAGAGGTAGCTGCAAGGGCAAGTGTGAGTCTAGCAATACAGGGAGGGTTTTGGTGAAAAAAATAATAAAACTTTGGCAGTATTGAGGCTCAGCTCTGATGTGCTCTCAGTTATGTGAGGTAGTTTGTTTGAACTTTACTGAGGGATATCCAAAAGCCTTGGATTTGCAAAAGTGGGTCAGAAATACTGCAGCATTTCTCTGAGATGTAAGCTCCTGCACAGAGGCAGAGAGCAGAAACAAACAAAGAGAAGCAAGTGGGATACATCTACCCAAACCTCTCTTCCTAGCTGATAGAGTACAAATTTACAGTAGATGCCTAATATAGTCCTTTGTTTTCCTATTTTTTTTTTTTCTGGCACTATTTCTACAGTGAATTTTGGCAACCGAGTAGGGCAAATGTTTAGATGGCACAAACCCAAGTTGTTAAGCTATGGATGATGCAGTGAAAACCAGGTGGCTTTCCAGATGCCCATTACTTGCAGAAAGTTTCTTGTCTGTTCTATCTACAATGAGCTCTACCTAGACTGCTTTTTTGTGCCGTGAGTTGCTCCTGCAGGCATTCATATATCTCCTTCTTTCTTGCAACATCAGCTTGCATCCATGCAGCTATCTCCAAAGTTTTGTGCTGACAATATCCTCTTGCCCAAAGGAAAGCCAGATTTAAGGCTTAGCCTAGAAAAAGCATGGAACAACTTGAGACTGTCCATTTCACTGTTTCAAAGGTCATGGATGATAGAGATTTTTAGGCCAGAAAGGGTAGCTGGAGCATATGATACAACCTGTGCCACATTATAGTCCATTATTTTTCATTCAGCCACCTAATCTTTCAAATCATAGACTACAAATACTACTCAGGTTATCAGCTATGTCTTTTAATGCCAAAGGAAGATGTGGGAGAGGGTGCAAAAGATGAGTCCAAAGGTGGACCCCAGATTCAGAAAAAGGCTCTGTTAGTCCGTTTAGACAATTGGCCTAGAAACAGCTTCCCACCTCCAGCTAGAGTACAATTGCAATTGTGAGATACAGCAAACCAGGATGTTTTGCATCCAAAAGGTCCCCAGTGCCATCTTGATGGATGAGCTGTAAACAAACACTTAAAGTAACATCAGTGTTGGCTGGTTTTGAGCTAAATGGGGAAGGAGGAAGACCGAAACACACACTGTTGTATTTAGTGGCTGATTCCAGCATGTTCTTGAGAAAGATAATTGGGGTGGAAGGGTCTGACTGCCAAGGGAACTAACACCCAAAAAAAGCTGATGTGGCTTGTTTGTAGACTCTCTCAAACCATAAAGCTACCAACAGCAAATAGGTTAAGCCACTTGACAGTAGAAGATAGGTAGGGGAGAAGGAAACAAAGGGGAAGGATGAAACATGATGCTGCTGTTTCCTATTTGCCACTCCACTGAGCACAAGTATCACAGGAACTGTCACCACTCACCCCCACTTCAGCAGCAGCAAGACAACTCAGTAAGAGTTTTATACCAACATATGCATGAAAATCTCTAAAGCTGATTCAAGGTACTGTTGATAAAATGGATATATCACTTAAAGCTTTTTGCTGTCATGTTGAACAAGCAATACCCAATATAACGAAACAAGAGACAAGATGGACACAGAGAACATGGGAGCAGGGAAGGACTCAGGTGTGAATAGCATACAGCACAATATGAGACCAAAGGTCTAAAGTCCTTGATGGGAAAAAAAATGTAGGAAAATAAAACAAAGTGATGTCTGTTTTGACATTAAGTATCAGAGAACATGTTAAAAATGTCAAGCAAATGAAAACAAATCAAGATGAAACAAAACATCCCAGGCTTTTTCTATTGACAATCTTTAGTGTGGTCTGCAAAATATAGGATTAAAGACCAGTTGGATGTTGGTTTCCCTCCAAATATCACACAGATAATCTTCCATGGTCTAAAAGATTTTTATCCTCACAAAAGCATCTTGAAGATCACCATGGAAAGAAAGGTCAATCCTTATAGACAGAGAGGATTAAACTAAATTATACTTTTCCTTTTCTCACATCTCGGAACTCATTTTGCCTGGGAACTGTACTAGGAAAATTTGATGTTTCTTTCACCAAAGATAAGTGAAACTCACTTTTAGAGTCTGAAGCCTTAAGGTAATGGAAATAGCAATAAACATGTTGAGGTCCCAATGCATCTGAAGACATAGACCTTCAAATGCTTTTCAGATACTTAGACCTTTTGAAGTTAATGGGACCATTTGCTTTAGACCTTGCAAAACCGAGGTCTAGAGCTCTGTGGTCAGCTGTGTAATTTGAGTGACCCACATACAAACAGACCACAAACATTTCTAGCATATTGGTAGCCCCAAAGAAAGGCAAATATGTCCCCCTGCCATCTGCTGAGAATAGAAAAGTCAAATTGCTGCAGCACATGGAATCACATGCATCAAATGGAACCACATAAATGCCGGAATGAATGGCAGCCACTTTGGAGCTCTAGGAATACTTAAATGTCTTTCATGTAAGGCAAGATGAGGAGACAGACACACAAAGACAGAAAACTAGTACACTTGGTACTTCTTCTTAAGCTTCATCAGAGAACCACATATAATTCACATATTGTGAATTATAGAAACAAACCAAAGGGAAAACAACAACTCAGGGGTAAAACTACATGTATTAAATCTATTACTTGCCTGCAGGATGATGAGAAATAACTTTTGATGTAACTATCTTGAGACAGCTACAAAAACAAAGGATCTCTACAGCTGTCAGAAAGGTTGAAAATAATGCCTGTGGATACTCCTTAAAAGGGTATTTTAATACTGGGATAAGGAAAATGAAGAAGACAGAAGAATTGCTTCACTGAAAGGGTTGTCATCTCTGAAAGTGCTCAAGAAACAACTGGATGTGGCATTTATTGCTATGGCTTACTTGACACGGTGGTGTACAGTCAAAGGTTGGCTCAATGATCTTGGAAGACTGTTCCAACCTTAATGAAGTGTTTCCCATTTAAATTGCAATATACCAGTTGCACATCAGCTTGCCCAAACCAGAACTTGTTCACCCCCAGCCTCAGAAGGCAGGACAAATCTGGGCAGCAGCAGGATAGGCCCAAGTCCCCGTCAAAACCAAAATCTGCAGCCTCTGCTAGGAACAGGCCACTGTCCCAATCACTACAAACACTTTTCCAAAAAATAAATAATTGAAATAGAAGATACTCATTCTTCTGGCCAACCACATTCAGTCAGATCTATGGTATCTTTTGGCTCCTGCAATTTCAGCATATGCTGGACACGCCTGAAAAGAGATTTATTTTTCAAAGTCTCAAAAAAAGCAGGTCTGCATAATACTATGCATTTTTCTGGATTTTCACACTGTCCAGAATGCTTCCTATTTGAAAAGATGGAAGTTCTGTGTTGGACAGGAAACACAGCACATCTCTTTAATATACACTCAAGTATCTAAATGAGAAACACTGCCCTATGACCAGACCACATGCACATTTGGATTATTGTCTTAACCCTTTTATATCTTTGGCGATCTCCCAAATCATGAATATGGAAACAAGAATAAAATCTATTTTTCACCCAGTAAACACACTTTATAAGCTGCTGTGTTGTTCCCATTATACCTGTGTAAAAACCTGTGGAGGGGAAACATGCTGCTATCAGTTTAGATCACAATAAAACACTGTTATTGTCTCTATGTTCTAAAACATAAAGAAGTTTTCTTTAAAAACATGCAATATGGAAGAGAAAAGGGGATGAAAGAAGTCTAACACTTTGAATGTAGCTTTCATTAAACTTGGAAGAAGTCATCTAGGTCAAGACTAAGAGAATGCTGTAAATCAACTCTGACAGGACACTGGAATTCAAGTAATTTCTATTATCTCGCTGCATATCGTCCATATTTAATTTTTAAAACTAGTAATTTTGAGCCCAACAGAGTATGAGGTCTGGGACAAAGTCAGGATTATGATCTTATTAAGTCTTATTTCCCTCAAGTTATTTGCTTTCCCTACAATACTCCAGAAGTTCATACTTATGGTATGTTAACCTTCAGAAGGAGAACAAGTCTGCTAGAGATGTTGCTTCATAGTGGAGATCTCAAACTGTTTAGACCATGGAGCCAATATCAAGTTTTTCTTTCAGAGCATAATATATCCTCACCACCAACTATTTTAACTTGCAAATCCAAATTCATCTACTAAGGAAGGATAAAAGTACTATTTTCTTCATGACTCACTGAGTGTAGGAAATTCCTGCTCAGTTACTTTCCTTCCCCCTTCACAGAAGAGTGGAATAGAATCATAATTCTGGTGACCCCGTGGATAGAAATCTTCAATTAAGAGTATAGAAGAGAGGGAAAGATGGGCCACTGAGAACAGAAAGTGCAGGAAACAACAAGAGAAAAGAAGGTAGTTCTCAATTAATATCTCAGCAGAGGAAGAATCCTGATCACCTCAGGATTCAGAAGTGAAGACCAGTATGGAACAAGCTTTCAAGACCAGTGCACATTCTACTAAGTGCAGTGAAAACACTGCCCCAGAAGTGCAAAACTCATTACCAAACTACAGTGCTAATAAAATTGCACTGGTAAATTTACTGGTAAAATTACTGGCTAAACCAAGGAATTTCAGAAAGTTGCTACACCACTAGTAGGGCAGAAATCTGTCATTTCTCCAGATATTTCATTTCTAAGATGCAGATTATTTCATTGCCTTTGGAGGTCTGAATGCATGTAAGAAAAAATATAGCAAAAATGAGAAACTGCTTATTTCATTTTGCGAAAATGACAACTGCCAACACTCAGAGTTAGGAAATCATCTTTATAGTTGACAATATCTCAGAATTCAGCTCTCTTAAAAAAACAACGACTTTTCTACCATCAAGCAATATTTTCGAAAAGTCCTAATTTCATAAAAAATTTAAATAATGTAGTATCTTTTCATACAAATCACAGATATATTTGATAAAAAATACCTTGTCTTTAAGATGAGGAGAAGAGTTGGAGATCAGTTAATTGCCTGTCAACTAGACTACATTCAAACAGCTCTGGGAATTCTAGAAGAAAAGAAGATTGGAATTATTATTTGCCATTAATAAGTCCTTAAAACTGATAAAAATGAATTCTCCCTGTATTGTCAGCATAATCAAGTTCTTGGTCACTCTCCTACTGAAATGAAATATTTTCACGTTAATAGTATTTTCTTTTGGAATGAAAAATAATGCATAACAGACTGCAGAACTGTTAGTAAATAATTAGGTTTTCTAACTTTTCTCTCATTTCATTTACTGAAAAGCCTGGGTACAAAGAAATTATGCTGGTTTAGAAAAGAGGAGTTACAAGTATGATTTTGTAATAGTCTTTGTAAAGTTAGTGAAGAATTAGCTATTTAAGTACAGTGAAGCCCTGGGGTGTTTTTGCATATTATTCTGAATACAACCTAAAATGCTTGCATAACCACTCAAATCAATAGAATGGACCTTTGATCAGATTATAAGAGTACAAAGATTGCACATAAAGTATTTAAGTATCAAAAGTCTCAATAAATTGACTGAAAATAATAAAGAAAAGAAATTATTCCACTGATATGAATAAAGACAGGATTTAATCCACAAATTCTACCATAGCTGTAATATCTCTCGGCCTTTTAGACTGAAGCATCTAAATAGCTATGAAAATATATTGCACATTAAAATATATGCTAAGAGTTTTATTCTAAGCAGTTTACACTTGAAGAAAATAGCAACTGTGTTTAGAATTTCAAGGTGAAGCTAAGACAGCCCACACTATGTCAAGGGTCAAAAAATTGGGATGAGCAGTGTCCCTGCATTGCTGGACAGATTGTACTCAGAGTCCTGTGTCAGTACTCAAGAGAGATGACAACAAACTGTTATCACCTTGATAAAAAGTCTATTCATTTTGATAAAAATCTATTCATTCTCTATTCGTTTCAATAAAAGTACTATTCAGGTGACTATACTTCAGGTGAAGCCAGACCAGGTAACTACAGGCCCTTTTTGAATTAGCTAGGAAAACAAGTCAAGTGCTGGGGTGGCAGGCATAGTAAGAATGTTAAGATGGTTAAGACCTGGTAAAAGAACATCTCCAGACACTCACTAACAAGCTGTAATCACATTATGCACCAAGGCAAGGTGCCTGTGAAAATAGTACATGCTGCAGCATGCAGCAAAGGTGGAGCATCCCATGTACCTTACAGTCATTTCAAACTCAGGTTATGTTTTAAAGACAGAAAGGTCATCACTCATCTGGCTCGGTGCTGAAATCAATGGAGCCATCCTGATTGACACCAGTTGATGATCCTGCTAATGAAGACAGGGAAGTTTTCTGATTTACTTTTACCTCAGGAGCTGCCCAAAAGAACTAGTCTTTTAGAATTTAATGACAATGGATATGCATATTCTCTTACTACCATATAACATTAAGCTGATGACATCACTTTCCCATTTGGCCACTCAAATTCTGCTGTAGGACACTGTGATAATGCAGCACATCTCAGACTGCAGGGCTGAACACACTGTTACATTGCAGTTGCTGCTATTAAAATATTATGCCCGAAATTAATGCATTACACTTTTCAGACTAATGTTCTCTAAATCAGACTGAATTTATCCAGGGGTATTTTTAGGCAAAAATACATCCTCACAAGCAATATAATGATCAGCACTTTCTCCCCAGATGCTCTAATATGGAATAAAGCCTATGCAGCAATTAATATTTATGAAGTGAATGAGTTCCTGTTAAACCCTAAATCACAAACATATGGTATTTGAACTATATAAATGTAAACCCAAACCGATATAATAAAATTATATTTATATACATATTATTTGTGAACTTTGGTCAGATTGTTATGTGTTGCTTTAAACGAATTTAAAATTAATAATCATATGGTTTATAAACTTATTTATTGATCGATGCGATTTCTAGGTTAGACACATATAACAGAGGAAACTTCATTTTAGCACATTAGGGCACCTTTGAAATTTGATCAGCAAAAACTTGATCTTATGCCCTTCAGTTGCCAATA
Organism: Calyptomena viridis; assembly: GCA_013390005.1. NCBI lineage: Eukaryota > Metazoa > Chordata > Aves > Passeriformes > Eurylaimidae > Calyptomena > Calyptomena viridis. The sequence continues at coordinate 7,566 of WEIV01020543.1, forward strand.
CTACCTTGATTTCACTCTCACATGAGTGCTTTCCCCTGCTGGAATTCAGAGAAAGCATTATGCACAGAAGGAAGCTCCTTGCAAGATGAAATGATTATGATTCAACCTATGTCCTAGGAAGAGAGAGTTTTATCCATTATTAAAAATGAAAACAACATACAGGGTTCCTGGAACATTCTGTATGTATCAAGCAGTTGAAGAAGAGTAAATAACTGGTTTTTATGTAGTCATTTTTATCATTAGACTTTCAACTGCTTTATAAAAATTGCTGTTCTACATATAAGGCACTAATAAAAAATTAAAGGTTTACAATATCTCATATGGTGAATGATGCTGAAAATGTTTCAGAATCAGAAAGCAATTATGTGATTTAGCAACATGAGACATTTCTTTAAGAGTTGCTATATGAATTCAGTAGGCTAACTTCAGGCACCCAAGCCTGAAAATATTTGCTTTCATAAGGAAATAAAATGATTAAAAAGAAATGTGAACTAATTTAAACTATATATAGTAATGCCTCCTCAAACCATTATTAATGTTTTATTAGCATTTGTTACTTCCTGCCCCTTTTCAGATGGCACAGTGCAGAGGACCCTACAAAATGCCATCAACAACTTTGTTGAAATACAGGTGAATCACTACAACTGGACTGTGTTTGCTTCCATGGTGCCGTACCAAAAAAAAAAATGAGAAGAAAATTTTCTCCCTCTTTTTGTCCTGGTTACTCAAGAGCCTGCCCTAAATGTGTTCAGGACTGGAGGATAGAAATGGGAGAGGATGAAATGTGGACTTTTCCCTTCTCTTCAAGCAGACTGCTGGTGCAAGTGCTGGACTGGGAGTTGAAAGAACCATTGCCCTCCATTCATCTAAAGCTTGGCTCAGCACGACTACAGGCCAAAGGAATAGAATCAGCAGCAGTGCATGCTAGGGTGCCGAGAAACAGGAAGTGTAAACTAGAGGATGGCATGCTCTCCATAATAAATCCCAGCATCTCTTTTAAGTCTAGCTGCAAAGACTCCAGGCGTGGTAACCCACAGAATATTTTACACTCACCAACAACTGGCCGTCGTATGTCATCACATTTTGTTCACCAATACTGAAGGCATTCTCCTACAGGATATTGTCTATCTAATTGTTTAAGCTGTATAATGTCCCTTTTTCTCTCACTACTAAACATATAAGCCTATATGACTTCAAAACTCTCCCATCTTTTGAACATCAAGAAAAGCAGATCTGCTTGACAAAGTTGCAGGTAGAGTAGAATTTTACACTGAACAAAGAACACATCAGCAAGCTACAAGTAAATAATTTAGTTCTGGGCCTGAGGCATTACCTTTTACTCAAAGAGGCATAATTGATAAAGAATGCTAGCAGAATCATTTACAAAATGTTAACTATGTAATAGTAGAACATCCTGTTGCAAAATAAGATAATTATTTTACATACCAGAACCTCAAAAGTAAATAGATGAATGCACAGAATCTTAAATGATGTCAGCAGATTAATGGGCAGATGAAGGATATTGGAGACAATCTAATCCCTCAAAATGTTCAGCCAGGAAAAAAGAAAAAAAGTAATGCTCCAGCTTATTAAAAACATACCTTTATTTGCTTTTATTTTCATCATTAACTCAAAACTTCTCTGCTGTACTAGAGAACCACACTGGGGTCCTTTTTACCATCTTCATTAATGATATGGATGATGGGACACCCTCAGCAAGTCTGCGGATGACACAAAACTAGGAGGAGCGCCTGATAAAGCATAGGCTTGTGCTGTCATCCAGAGGGACCTAGTGAGGCTGGAAACCCTCTTGTGCAAAGGGGTACAAAGTGCAACTTGTGCATATAACAAGTGCACACTGGAGATGGAACAAACCCTTGCACCAGAATGATTTGGGAGCCACCCAGCTGGAAAGCAGCTTAGCAGAAAAGGACCTTGGAGTTCTGGGGAACACCAGGCTGAACATGAGCCAGAGTGTGCCCTTGAGAAAAAACGTGTCTTGGGCTTCGTTAGGGCAAGTATTGCCAGCAGGCTGACTGAGGTGATACTTCCCCTCTATTTGATACTCTTGAAGCCAACCCTGGAATGCTGTGTCCAGTTTTGGGCTCCCCAGCACGAGAGAGACATGGATATACTGGAGCAAGTCTACCAAAGGATCACAAAAATTATTAATGTGCAGGAGAATTTTTCCTATGACAAAAAGCTGAGAGAGATGGGACTGTTCAGGCCAGAAAAGATTAGGGGAAACATCAATGTGACAAATACCTGAAAGGAGGGTGCAAGGAAGACAGACACAGGCTCTTTTCAGTGGTGCCCATTGGCAGGGCAAGAGGTGATGGGCACAAAGCGAAGCACAGGAGTTTCCCTCTGAACATCACATTTTTTCCCTGTGAGGGTGGCTGAGCACTGGCACAGGTTGCTCAGGGAGGCTGTTGCGTCTCCTTCCCCAGAGGTATATGAAAGCCATCTGGAGATGGTCCAGGGCAACTGGCTATAGGTGGCTCTTCTTGGCCAGGTAAGACAAGATGACCTCCAGAGGTCACTTCCAATCTCAACTATTCTATGATTCAGGGATATAGACTCCACTCCTCCTCCCTATAGGAAAGCAGCTCTATTCTTGCCACATATTCAAGTAATATTCTACACTGAAAGCTGTATTACCTATGTCTTTCATTTGCATCTTCCCCTGATTTTTCAGTTATAGATTTTTCAGTGGGGTGGGTGTTCCTACCACAGCAGCTTTTCAGTATTCTTCTTTAAATTAGTAAGGTAGGTAAATACTAAGTATCTTCTGCCTCCCCCTCCCCAGTCTGTCCCAGCTGGAAAATTCAGTATTCTGAAAATTTCAGTTTCTTTCACTGAAAATGTTCTTGGACACCTTTGCAAAGAAACTAATGAGCATCAGGTCTATAAGATGCTATTTAGAACCAAAAGTTTTCTTTGAAATACATGTAGCTCTACACTGCTATACTCTTGTCAGTACTGCTGAAAAAGAACTCTGCAGATCTGAGATACATCACCATGCTAAAAAATAGGATATTTACTCTGCCAGGAACTGCATGGCTGACCAGGAATTAATTTGGAATCATTTCCTGGACTAGGCTGAGGAAAAAAGACAAGCGGGACTAATGTACGGAAGGATAATTAATCACAGTTAATTGAATAGTTAGTTAGTTAAATGTGGTTTATAGCTCTCAGTTAAAGATAATCTGTAAATTAGCATTTTGGGGTTTGTTTTCTTCTGTTTTGTTCAGGCAGTTTCTGCTCATTTATTCCCTTATAGTAGTGTAATAATGTAAGCCCCCCCATTTCAGCCTGCTAAATGCAAGTGAAGATTTCTCGTATAGTTGGTCTACGAAAAAGAAACCAGGAATAAAATTAAAACACAAACATGCCCTTTTATGAAAACATGTTCAGTTGAATTGTTGAGGCTGACAAAAGCAGCAGGTCTTGGCATAGAAGTAATTCTGGAAGAGGTCAGCCCATGCCCCTAACATCTATTCCTGACATCAAAGGGAAGCAGAGTGTGTGAAGGGGAAACAGGAGCTCTATTTCACTATGCTAATCTAATAAGGATGCATCTACCAGGGACATAATTCAGACCTTCTCACTAAGAGCGGCAAGTAACTTGGGGGCCATCTGTCAGCACTGGTTAACAGCTCTCCAGGGCTGTCTCTCACATAGCAGTGTCTGGTCAACTGGACTTTATCTTTTTCCTAAAGTAACCTCATCAAAATCTTTTAATTGTTCTCTAAAAAAAACAGTGTTTCTCTGTCACTGACACTGGCCTGTCTAGTTGAACCTCAAACTTAAATAGAAAAGCACAGAAGAACTGAACTTCCAACAACAGCATAAGTTTAAAACCACCTAACTATAAGTGGGAAGTCATTACTAAATCACTCACATATTTTGGTTTTTTTCACCTCACTTCACTATTCTCTTCCCATAGGAAAGACACACCAAGACAAAATTCCCAGCCTGTCCACAAAGACAAAACATGCCTAATATGTGGGATCAGCTGCTAAGCAATAAGCTTAAAGATGGTCCAGTAATAACCAAATATAACATTTGCTATTGGATACAGCAGCAAAGTGTACAGCTCTATCTTCTGTAATTGTAAGAAGCTAAAAGAACAGCCTTTTCATTACAGGATGGTTAAATTTCAGACACAGCATACCTGGCAGAGTTTTTTGATGGTACCTGAAAATGAAATAATGGTCTGTAATACTAATGCACATCTGAAGGGTTTTATTATGGTCTGCCTTGCACACAATGTGCACAATCAGATGTACACAAGGTGCTCTGTAGGTGAATGAACGTACTACCCACACCTCAGCTTGAAGGGAATAAATTCATCCTGCACGGGACTGATTCCAGCCACCTAAGAAGAATGATGCCCATCATACTATAGCTAAATTCAAGAACCCTGCATCAAGCTTAGATAACTGGGAGTTGGCACTAAGGAGGAGCACAGATGGGAGGAATCCTCCCCCACCATCTGGAAGATTTGCTACACCTTTAGCAGCAGCTGCTTTGATGAGCACAAAACCCCACAAATTCTCCCCTTCTGAACAAAGAAAACAAAGGTCTCAGCAATGGCAAAACTTCCAGGTTTATATATTGTTGGTGCCTATTCCCTTCCTGTGAGTCTGATCCCATGAAGAAGCATGAATCCATGCCTTTCTTCCTGTAACTAAGTTCTTTGAAAATGGAGTGTTGAGAAAGTGTAGAGTTAGCCTAGGGAAGAGGGTGAAGTGCAAAATAAAATCTGCACTGAATAAAGCCTGGCAGATAATTAAAACACACATTCATCCAAATTGCAGGTATTTTCTTAAACCTAGAAAATATTGTCACTTCATGCATAAAAACTGATTTGATTTTAAAACATTAAAGAAATCTTCTTAGATGTTCTGGTTTAATACTGCCAAAAACATCCGTATGATACATCCACATGCATTATGAAATATACATACTCAGAAATATATTAAAATTGAAAGTTGAGATATTTCCTCATATAGAAAGTCAAAACAAAAGATAGGAAAGCATAACCAAAATATTCTGATTTGAATCACTTTGCATTTTTCAGGTGACATGTTAATAAATAGACACTCATATATCCTCAACGTCAAAAACTGATTTCTCAAATAAAACCTCATTCATCAGCAAGTTTGGGCCAAGCCCACTGCGGTGTATCATGCTAGATTAAACCCTGTGACAGTAGTAACTCCATTTTTTAACCAAGAAAAAAAAATTAAAGTAGTAATTTTCACCAAAAATTGCTTTAAGGAGAGTGAGTTCAGTTAAAAGGCCTAACCAGTTCTGCAGCTGAGCCAGGATAATCATCCTGACTCTGCTCCTTCATGCCTTACGGCAGAGCAAACACAAGGGCTTTTGAACTAGTTTGATACAAACTCAGTTGTTTTTCATTGTATGTCCGTATCCTAAGGACAAAACACTTTTGTGCAATTTGGGAATTCTGCACTAGAAAATGACTGGCACCAAGTTAAAATTACATAGAAACCAATAAAAGTTATGGAGAGAGAGCTCATGGTAGTACCACACAGACAATAAAATGAGTACCAATAACGCTCATACATATCCCTAGGCACAGCTGTTCATCACTGGGGATTACTGAAACTGTGACAGCATTACACAGAGATTGACAGCTGTCTGTTGCATAACAAAAAGCAGAAAGCCAGCATGTGTTTTGTTAGCTTCCAGCTGAGAGGAGAAAACAAACAAACCAAAGGGGTGTACAGTCATTAGTGTATAGATTATGATTGACTGACACTGTGTGAAACTGCTGCAGAGAAAGCCCTAAACAAGGCTGTGTGCTTTCATGATGCCTAGTTTAATTTTAAACTGGACATACATATTAAGATTACTAAAACATTCATAAAACTAAGCTAAAATAGAGAACAAGATTTGGGAGTTATTTTCTCATATTTGAACTGTGTTCAGGCCCATCAGGGCTACATAGATTTTTCAGACAACACAAACCCAAATTCACCTTCAGTGTTTTACATTGATTTTTTTTTCCTGTTTGTTTTATCTTAGTTTTACAAGGAGTTTGAATAAAGAACAAACAACAGGAGATGTTTATAAATCTGTATCAATACCTGCATCACTCCACTGAGAAAATTCTGGTAGCTTTGGCAGGACTGTCACCTGCCCTCCCATGCATAAGGAACTCAGTCAGTCATACTCTCCTTTTCAGAACAATACTATTCAGAGAGTGGCCTACAAGGAAGCAAATTTTGGGGAAAAAAATCGATGTGTATTAAAGCATTGCTGTAAATCTTATTTGAGGTGGAACTTAATGGGGTTCATTTCCTCTCATGGTTGTAATCACAAGAAAAAGGGATTTGGAATCTTCCTCTATTAGAAGCCTTTATCCCCCTTTTTCTTCAGCAACTACTAAGAGGCCTCAGCAGACCAGTCATACAAGGATTGTGATAGTGGACATTCTTCACCTTCCTTAACCTTCAACATACATATTCTGTTCCCTGCATGACAGTCTGAATAGCTGCTGGAGGAAAGAGTGAGATTTCCTTGCATTTGGTGGGTTTATTTTACGACTAGCCTTAACTCTAGAGGTGTGCTTTTGTATGTAATACTCTGTACATGGACTTGTCTCCATTATGGGATTACTACAGATAGAAATTTAACTATTTTTAAACCAACTAGTCTTTTTACTCAAGAGTTACATTTCCCAACATATGCGACTTTAAGATCGTACAAGACAATCCTTTACTAAGTCTCTCATCCACTGGGGCCACTGCTTTGTGACGATCTCAGAACCACTCAGTTGAAATAAGGTGGTTAAAAAGATTGACAAAATTTTGATAGATACAACTGGTGGATTAATAAACATTCACCATAAGCAACCTGGACAATGTTTTATCTCAGCATATGTATCCAGTGCTGCCACCAAGGATCTAGCTGCCACATGCTCATCATTTCATTATGCTTCAGATCTATAATTACGGCATTAAAAATTTAAAAAAAAAAAAAAGGAGAGGCAATGGAAACAAAATG
>WEIV01020544.1:0-52613 GCA_013390005.1 Calyptomena viridis
TCAGGGGTCTGCACAGAGCCTCGCACACAGTCCCGCACACGGCCCCGCACGGAACTCCGCTCACGAGTCTGCACAGGGCCCTGCACAGAACCCCCCTCACGGGACTGCACACGGCCCCGCTCAGGGATCTGCACAGGGCCCCGCACACGGCGCCTTTGGCGGCGCTCGGCCCAAGGTGCGGTTTGCAGTGGCCTGTCCCCCGGAGCTGCTGGCGTTTAAGCTGTGACTCGTGGCAGCCACCCGTGAGAGCCAGATGCCCCACTCTTGTCCCAGCGGAGCAGTGGATCCGTCCCTCGGTCACTGAGCTCTGGAGGACTCATTCACTGCCAGGGCCCGTGATCATTGAGTCACAGAATGGTTTGGGTCGGAAGGGACTTCAGAGGTCCTCCAGTCCAACCCCCTGCACCTTCCACTAGATGAGGTTGCCCAGAGCCCCATCCAACCTGACCCTGAGGAATCCGTCCACTACCTCTAGCCAACGGGTTACAGAGTTTAACCACCCTCATCATAAAACCTTCTTCCTTGTATCTAATCTAAATCTACCCTCCTTTAGATTATCCCTTGTTCTGTTGCAACAGGTCCTGCTAAAAAGTTTGGTCCCACCATAATCTGCTGTTCTGAAGTGCAGTAGGTGGTGAACCATGACAACATGACAATCAAATGATTCTTTTCTGGGCTTTTTACAATTCTGTATATTCAGCTGACAATTTCAATATTCTCTGGTAGAGGTTGGGAAAGCCTATGTCCTTTCATATAAAGATTATTTTCCTTTATCTGTTCAGGTATTTGTATATTTTGCCCAACAAAAATATGTTTACAGTGGATATTTCTTACAATGAAAATGCAATCTAGACAAAACCACAGTATTTTCTCAACCATCTGATTAGCTGTTTATTTATATAACAATTAAAAAACTCCTCTGAAATCGTATTTGAAAAAAATGAGCTGCTCTATTTAAATTGAACACTCTGAATACATAACAAATTTCATATTTCAAATAAATGGTTTTGCATAAATGCAATACCTGAAAGGTCCCTGAAGCAGCACGCATTTCAAGTTTGCATTAAACGTGGGCCTGACCCTATTTGTGTAATCTAAAATAAAATAATTGTCTTTCATGCATTCCAAAGTCTGGTGCTATAATACAGGTTGACCGAATGGATCAGATGAATCTGCAGAAGGTATGAAGAGGATGTATGGAAGAAAATGAAAGGATCATTTATATAGCAATTAATGTAAAAAATACACATCTACAATTTCCAGGAAGCTCAGAATCCCCATGAAGTTCAGTACCAGCTCTCACTCCTACTCTGGGATGAGATGGATTTCAGAGCACTGAGTTTAGCTGAGGAGTTTGCTTTGCTGTATCACTTTCTATTTCTACAAGTTCTCAGTGTCTAATAATGCAGTTAGTCTTGGTTTCAGTTTTCTGTTGAAAAAGTGTCCTCAGGTGACAGCTCCATGCATACTTGCATATTTGGTTGTACCAAGTATGGATCGGGTTCTGACTCAGTGCTTTTCAATCAACTCTTTATTAATTTGCACCATTTCCTACCAAAATATTAGGGTGGAAACTTTATCCTCATCAGCTTCAATACTGTCTACTGATATGCTGAAGAGTTCACTTGGATTTTTAGTTTTTAACTTCCCATGTGTGTCCTGCCAATGGCTCCATGCACATTTTCCCTGGGCTGGCACTTCCCTTGCCTGCTGCTTGTGTCAGAATAATCACTCCTGTAAAATTGCCTTTGGATGAGGTGTTGTGTTTTTCTTCATGACGAATTATAATTAAAAAAAAAAAAATTCTTGTACTGTTTCACTGAGATTTTTGTTCCAATTCACAATCCCAAAGTTTTACCAGTGACCAACCCCAAATGGCTCTGTAGCAAATTGTCACAAACTTTTGCAACAAACTTTTGCAACAAACTTTTGCAACAAGCTTTTGAAAAAGTCATTGTCATTCTCCTCAGAAGAATGCACAGTCCAAGGAGAACAAGTTTGCCCTCCCAGCCTGTGCCATGTCTCATGTTACATAGGCAGGTCTCTGACATATGTTTGCTTTTTGCAGCACCCAGATCCCTCCAACCAGCATCCTGAGCTGAGGGACTAAAGAGGACCCGTGGCAAGGCTCTAATGTATGAACTTCTGGAAGTGCAGCACAAGGATGCAGGATAGGGGTTAATGGAGGGGGGGTGATGGAGGCCGTCACTACACATGGTGACTGATTTTTATAACACTTTGTTCTTACAATGTCAGTGTGAAAAACTGTAGCCTGTATCTTGGTCATTCAGTGGGGTGTGCAGTCTTCACTGTCTGTCCTTGTGGTTCGTAATTAGCCGTCTTCACCTAGAGTTAAAGGAAAACTGTTAAGAGTATAGAAAACCAGAGCCAGAAATAAAAACAGGTTGTCTTCCTTTTACTTGCAGGTAGATGAGAATTCACCCTATTTCAGTAAATTTCCGTGTGTGAGGAGCTGCTCATTGTTCCACTGCTTCAGACTGGATACTTCCTTAATTCCCTTTTACTCATGTACCCGTGTCTATTTAAGTCCAAATATCAATGGTCTTTACACACCTTGGTTTCATCAGGATTAAGGTACCCACCACTGCTGGAAGATCTGAGGTGTGACACTGCAGGTAATTTGCTGCAGTCCCGCTCTGTTCAGTGCCTGGTGCCCACGGCAGTGCATAGCAGAGCATCACAGTGGCCCTGGCAGGCTCGGGGAAGCTCAGCTCTGTGGCAGGATGCTCTCACCCTGTGTGTGAAGCTTGCACCGAGAGTGCCCCTCAGCGCTGATCCCTGCCCTGCACACCTCCTACAGCTGCTCCTCAGCAGAGAGCCTGCTCCAGCCTTGGTGTCGATGCTAAAGATGAAGTATAACAGTGCCTATTCTAGGTAACTGATGTTAGCTTTTTAAAAACTATTTTAGTACTGTGGAACTTAAACATCTAGATGCTACTGTAACTTGATAATAATAGAAAAACAATGATACCTGCAAGTACTTGAATTATAGGAATTATTGCAGAACACTGGGACAGAAATGGCCCTATTCTCAGCCCCTCCAGCCTATTGAAACTGGTTGTCTTTTCTTGTTTTTCTTAGTACACAATAACCGCTGTTTACATCTAATTTATTATAAGCACATGTTGAGTAATAGACCATTAAGCTTTTTGAGTTTCTATTTTCAGTTACATTGTACCACTGCTGAATAAGAAATGCAACTGCTGAAATTTTTTTTCAGTGGTATGTTGATTAAAAGCTGCTTGAGTTTAAAATTTCCAGCCATCTAAAATGAAAACCCTTAACATGCTTCATATGCCCAGCCAGCCAGACAGCTTATTTCCTACACTGTGTAAATAGTGGATTTTGCTGTTGATATGTATCCATCATCAAACTAGGTTAAATTCTCAGTTAGCAGTGTGAATTGTCTTGCAGTGATGCTAACTAGCTGGAACTAATTTTGATATGGATACAGTGCATAATTATGGTAACCTAGTGTACAGGGACTGATCCACCTGAATCACTCATATCTGATGTAGAAAAACATGATTAAAAATTATATTGAAAGCGTAGCTGCCTGCTTATAAACTAAATCTATTTTTTTTAGAGATTCAAATCCCTGTACCTGGCAGAAAGCAAGTGCCAAAGCTAAATACATCTTCATTCATAGAGTGACTGCTTTAAGCATAACCATTGGCAACAGTTTATAGATAATTTTGCCTCTGGAGAGGGGGCAAATATGTCCATGGAAAAAGCAAAAATGTTCAAACAAACTTCATGGTTTTAAAGCTGATTTGGCCTTTAAATGTTTTAGGTTACCAGTAATGGGGAAAGATGTAGCAGGAAAAAAAGAAAGTAGCAATGTCGATGTACATGATGGGAAAGTTTTTGGTAGAAAGGAAGTCGCCAACAGAAGGACTCAGCAAGGATGAATGGAGCAGGTGAAGCATGAGAGGGAAATTGGTGAAAGACGTGGAAGGAAGTATGAAGGAGGAGATAATTTAAGGGGATTAGATACGGAGACTTGCTATTCGTGCAGGAGTCTGAGGATATCTGAACTAGAGAGAGACAGGGGGAAGGGATGAAGCCTTTGAACATAGAGAAATTTATGGACCTCTGAAAGCAGAGATAAAGATAAGGCCTTTCAGAGATGGCTGAAGATGAAAGACTCACAATTAATCTAACTTTGGGAGATATATCTAGCTAAGGGAGCTGCAAGATTTAAAACTCCTGTTGCTGCTGCATGACACGTGTTATGGTGTTTTGTCTCCCTGGGTAACACCCTGTGGCTGGATGAAGGAGGATTCCAATTACTGTCCAGCTCCTTACCTTGCCAGGCTCATATTGTTTCTCCAGTGTTGGCCAACCATGAGCTTCCTGACATAAACAGAATAGTCAGGCTTTGCTATACAGTTATTTTTTCACCTTAGAAAGAAGGAAGAAGCACTTGCATATAATATTTACCTTGAATGTATCTCATCAAGAACCCAGCTGAGTCACTGAAAGGCTCTGTGGGTATCAGACTGCTGATTTGTTATTTGCATGCAGTGGTAAGCCAGGTGCTGAGACTTTCACCATGACCCTCAAATAACAGAAGTACTTCTCTAACAGCAGCTATTGTTTATTTCAGTTTGATGAATGCCAGCGTAGCAAGGGACTGGGAGAAACACGAATAAGAATGTAACATCTTTACAAATACATAGTTATTTCTCCTGATGTTTCTGCCCAGATAATTTTGGAGAAGAGGGATTGTAGACTGCACCCAGTTTGACTAAAATGGAATGGATCAGAGAGGTCACCGAGTCCAAACCTTTGTGGGCGCATAGGTTTCTTAAGAGATTCTTAAAGTCTTTGTTTAAAAGCCACAAGTAAAAGCTCCCTGCTCTTCCACTGAGGAAATTATTCCACAGATTAACATAATTCATAATCAGGAAGCAGTTCTTGATACTCAGAACATGATTTTGCTTCTCAGTCACTCTGTGGACTCTTTGCTGTTCCCTGTGAATCCTGCTGAAAAATTACTTTCCTTCACCAGTGGTCTTCAAATATTTGTAGGCTGTTATCATGTCCCCATTTAATAATTTCTTAGCCAAGCAATTTATATATTTAACTCTTCTAATCTCTCTTCATACATCAATCCTCTTAGTCTTTGGATCATATTTGGTATTCTTCTCTGAACTCTCAAATTTCTCAGTATCCAGAAATTTGTACAATATTACAGAGGGAGCTGTACCAGCACAATGCAGAAACTGGCTATTTGTTCCTTTCTCAAAAATGTGACACTATTTACTTTGTCCAATATTGTACTGGCCTTTTCATGCCATAGCACATTACTAACTCACGTCATTTAGCATGAGCTGTCTCCCTACATTTCTTGCATCTTCTTACATTATTGCATCTGAGATTTCTCCTTCTGGTTATTCCTTCTCAAATGGTCTCCCAGCCTGCATTTTTTCCAAGTTGAGTCTCCTTTAGTTATTTTCTTTCCATGGTTCTATCTTCTCTAGGAATTTCTCTATTATTTTCTTTGTAGACTCTTTTTCTGTCTTTCTTACAGAGTGTATGTAAGTTACATCAAAGCGGTGTGCACTTTCTTTTCCAGATAATCAATAAAGAAATCTGACAGAATGTTCCTAGCAGTCATCCACATGGTAGCCAGGAGACACTTCCCACTACCTCGCTACATTGCAGCTTATTTCCTGTAATTTCATTACCTCAGCAACTTGAAAGCCACATGGAAATGGCCAAGCCAATGTGAATTACTTTTTCAGCTAAGATCCTCTGAGATACAACATCATGCCACTGTTAAAGCTCATCTGCACTTGCAATAGTCCCCTGTCTTTCCTACAGGCCCTGTACCCAAGGTTCACTGAAGACAAAGTGACCATTAGGAACAGAAAGTGGATTTACAAGAGAGTCTGCCTGCAGTGCCCTTGCTGTTGCTTAAGTTGATAATGTTAATATTTTTCTCTGCTCTAATGTCTCAGTTCTTTGGCTTGTGCACAGTGAACATAAAGGAATTTAGCTAATTCTTTTAAGTCCTGTATGATGCAGGTTGTGCAGGTTTTTCGATTTGTTCACATTTCCTTAATGTGTTTCCCTATATGTCCTTTATCAGTAGTTGCAGTTTCTTTTAAAGGATCCTCACCCACCCTCCCTCAGTGCTCCAGGCATTTTTTCTTGGGTTTTCCAGCTGAGGAAATACTTGAAAAGGAATTTGATGTCAGAGCCATTACTGAATCTTTTGTTTATTCTCCTCGTCTGTGAAAGGATAGGTTCTCACTAGCATTTCTTTTCTTCAAAGAATACATATTAAAGCCTTTGAAAGAGCCAAGGTCAATCTCCTTGAACTCTTTGGTTAATATGAAGTTTTGCAATATATTTTTTTCAGTTGGTTTGGGAGGGTTGGAAGTTTTGGGGAGGGCTGTCTTTTGGGTAGGGTATTGGTTTTTAGGTATGTTTATATTCGACTTAAAATTTTTCATTGACCAGATAGTCAGAAGAGAATAATTTGTATTTTTATATAGCTCCACCATTTCTGGGAGGAAAATGAAATATTTGTTGTGAACAAATTTTTGCTCCATAACTTGATACTAGTCTTATTGTCCTGAAGAACTGGTGGACTTACACTGTTTGAAATTAGCATAACTGACCTGGATTTCTTATGTTAGACTCTGAAAGTGTATTAGAGTATATCTAGTTTTTCTTCATTTCATCATTTCCACGTATAATTACAGTTAGTGATCTTCAGAATAAGATGAAATTGAGTGATTTTGCACTCTTTAAATTACACAACTGAAAAAATCATTAGAAACATAGCCTTGGATGACAGTAACTTCTTCAAATAATTGATGAGAGAAGGAGTAGAACATGATAGCTATCAGAAACAAGTCTTGGCTTTCAACACAAAAAGGAAGTAAAAAACACAGTGAAAGACAAATTTATATCTCATATTGCCTCCGTGACACTTCTTTCAGTTTGAAAGATTTTGGAAAGTGATAAGTAATCAGCAAAAATGTCTTAAGGAATAGAGATATTCCTATCTCTCTTATTAAAGGTGGGAAAGCAAAGGGGTGGCAGTGAGGCAAAGCGACTGTGTGGTATGACCTACAGCGAGGTAAAAAAATCTCTTATTCTTGTTTACCCAACCTACTTTGCCACTGCAATTTGGTATACTTAAAAAATAACTAACACACAAAAGCACTATGAAATAATGTTGCATTGTAAGCAGAAAGGCACGAGACCGATCTAATAATTCGTACTTATAATACTTAACATTCGGAGTTATATTTCTGTATGGAGCAATTTCTTGAGATGCTGGCTGGTTTTATCAACATGTAAGTTTAAGTTATTAGGGATATTTTTACAATTTGATTACAGGTAGGGCTTACTCTTTCAGAAGTTCCTTGGAATCTGCTACTATGATTTTCTGTAGCCCTCTCCAATAAACTAGCAGTGTACTGTTAATTGACAGAACCATTGCTTCACCCCACTGTATGTTGTCCTTTTTCCATACTGTTAGATGTAGCTAAAGTTCAATACTATCTGTGCAAAGTCTGCTACTGATTTCAATGTGCTATGAATCCATTGTGACTATGCTGAATGGACTCAAAGAAGCATGTGTTTTTTCTGCATGTATCATATGATGTTCTGCTACAACCTTGTGCCTTAAACATTAAACTTACAAAGAAATTGATAAAAATTGTGAAAAACACCATACCAAGCAAGTCAGGTCTGGATTTCATTTGATTCTATCCTTTTAAACAGAGGAATGTCTAATTTTATATGAAATGTAGTAAATATCTATGTTGAGTTAGAATTAAAAAAAAAAGTCTTACTCAAAGATAAGAAGGAAAGAGATGTCAGTTAACAGTATTGGCTGTTGAGAGCCTACATATAATGAATGGTTAGTTGCAGTCATGTTTTTAGAAAATAGGTGACTTTCTTATAAAACTCTATCATAGTTGGCACTCTTTCTCTTATTGAAAAGAAACAAAAGACTGGTCTGGCATGAAGCCTATACTACATTTTACCTTTAATGGAGATCTCTTCAGATCTAAGTCTTAGGCAGATTCATGAGTTATATTGCAGCAAACTTCCATCTTTATTGCTTGTTATGAATGTGAGTTTTATGGAAAACAGGACTCTGAAGCTAACAGCTTTGTGCTCTTATTAAAATTTAAAGCTTTTCTTTTCTTTTCTTTTTTTTTTTAAACCTAAGACTAGCTGGGTATTGTTTCATCACAGTGTGCAAGCTTGAAAAATGAAAGCACCTGAAGAATAGTCTGCATTTAGGTGACTAACAGCAAATGTGTGTGGTCTGAAGATGGAGCAGGCAACATTTAACTATTGGCTGTTTTGCTGGTTGCCTTCAACTCAGAATAAGTGTCATGTGGGGCTCCTTCCCTTTCCTTTGCACAGCTGCTCAGGAGATGCCATTGGTCGTAAGGTCGTAAAGGTTTAATGTCTCCCAGTTGTGGAAGGCTTGAACCTTGTGGTTGGTCGGTGCCAGCAGCAATATTTCAGCCTGACCCTTGTTCTCTGCTGGGATGGGGCTGATGGTGGCTGTGGGCACTAGGAGCAGCTGGAGGCAGAGTGGGGAGGTTCTGTCTGGCCCTAGTCCAGCAGCATAGTTCTCACAGGGGTGTGCCAAGCTGATTTTGTAGGTCTGCAGTGGGTCTCTTCTAGTCTTTGTACAGTTGAACAAGAGTTGTCTGAATTTCTTAGAAAAACCCCTCTGTTACTTGAAACACGTTCTTTGTGCTTTCTGATATTTTTTTCATTACACTAGAGAGGAATGTGGTTATATTAACATTTGATTATCTCTGGTGTTTTGCCTCTGCCGTTGCATTTCTGTAGCTGATGTTTTCCTTTTTTGGGCTGAAATGCTTTTCCCCGCGTTGTGTGGGCCCCGTCCCTCGCTGTGTGCGCTGTAACCCCTGGCAACACCAGGAACCTCGGCACAAACACGATGGATGGTGGCTCCTCGCGCACGTCTCCGGCGCCCACCCGGCTGTGGACACCACTCCAGGGGGCCCAACATGCCCCCTCACTAGCTGCCAGCAGGCCCTTATCCCCAGCCAGGCTTTGTTCATTAGCAGCAATGCAGCTAATGAACTTGTTGTGAACCTTACCATGGTTTACAACATGTGAGATTTTCAGACTCATCCATCATTGGCTTTATTTTGTTTTGGTGAGTTTTGCTGACATCAGTAGAGACACAATGAGGTCAGCACTGAATTCTTCTGAAAATCTGTCCTCTGAAGAACTTGGTCTTCACCAGTAAACCAGTAAATAAGTAAATCTGATGCTCTATAGAGATTTAGCTTCTTGTGATGCTTCAGCTTGGCAATGTGTGACTTTCAGAGAAGACCTGGTTTTGCCCAGTTGGGTGGCTGGGTTGGCAGAGGAGCAGCAAGGTCAGGTTGTCTGTCCAAGGGCTTCACCAGGAGAAGAATGGATTTGTGTTGGACCCAGGCATGTCCTGGATCTGCAAATACAATTCAGCGAGAAGCATTTTGTGTTTTGTGTTATACTTCTGCAACCAGAATACACTGAACAGCAACACTGGTTTCAAATAATGCTTCTGATAGTAAAGCAAGGAAAAATGTAGTGATCTTAAGGAAGGGTGGGCAGCTATTTCTGTTATTGTCTGTGTCTGTGTGGAGACAACTTGAATTAATGGAAAACCCTTGGAGCATTTGAACACAGAAGTTGACCCATTGAGTATTTTGCCACTGAGTATTTTGCCATCTGCTTTCTTTTGGAAGAAATATTCCAGAGAAAGTTAGGAAAAAGTCATGAGTACTTTAGAGCTAGCATTGTGATATTATTTCCTGAGGATTTATTGCCTTTTGATGGCAGTCTTTCAGCAGAAACTCATGAGTAGTTATGTTGTGAAGGAATTAGAAACTTTTGTGGCTTGTCTTTAATTTACAAATCAGCGAGAGTATATCTCTCTGAGGTGACGTGATCTTGAGTAATTTCCATTATATGACATGGCCACTTTCTCCTGTGTGCAAATTGCCCTCCAGAAACGTGACAAAATGGCAGTCACTCACATTTAACTGTTGGCTTATAATGCAAAATTTAGAGCCAACTCAAAAGTTTTTTAGACTTGTGAGTGGTCCCATTAGAAAAGAAGAGATCCAAAAGCTGAATTTGGATCAAACTGGAGTATCTTCTGTAATTTCAATTTGTTTGGTCATCTTGTCTCTCAATATAACTTATATTTTCGAAAAGCCTTTTTGTGTTCAGTATTTCTTTGTTTAGAAACACTCTTTCACATTCCATTTGTCTACGCACTTTTAATTTTTGTTAATTTTTTATCTTGTTTTATTTTCCTTCAGAAGCTGAACAGTGTGTTTGATATGCATATTTTTGTTGGTTGTCTCCACCCTTATTGCCTAATTAGGAGAATATTTTCTTATTTGTGCCTGGTAACAGCAGATTTCTAAAATAATTCCATAGATCTAGAATTACTGTGAGGTTCTGTTTTGGAAGGAGTTATTCTCCTGATGAAAATACAACCACTGTATCAATTTAATATCCAGTCTAACTCCCTGAATCCTATGTTTATGGCAAAGGATCAAGTCAATAAGGTTTTATGACTTTGTCACAGTAGCGTCCTTTCCTCATTCAAGGGGATAAATCCCAGGCCACACAGAAACCCATTATGTATTCTTGATATGTAAACCATTCCAGAATAAAATTTAATAACAGTAATGAAACTAAATCAACATGACAAATTTCAAATAATGCAGTCGAACATTTTTTTTAACCTCCAGCTGTTAAGAGTAACTGAAATGGCAGAATCACAATGTACAAAGTCTTACAGAAAAACGCTACAGATTTTGCTGCTGCTGCTGCAACAAGAAATAACCTTTATAAAAAAAAAATCTGCTGAGTTCCCTTTGCAATCACTGGCAGCTGAGACCAGCACACAGTAAATTACCCTGCCCATTTCATCAGCTCTCTTTATTCCTCTGATACAGCATGCAGTGCATCACCAGTAGTTGTTAGAATATTTTTGCTGCATGTATGTTTGCTCTTATATTTATAAATGAAGGTGTAAACAACAACAGAGGAAAGTCTGCATGCATAAAGTTTCTGTTTAGGGCTCCTAGCCCTTGCATATGTTTAAAAGGAGATGACAATGATTTAAGAGGCATCAATCTCATTTCAACTGAGAAGAAAACCTGCCTCAGATTCTATGGCAGGGGACATTGTCTGGATAATAAATAAATATTTTTGGCTGCATTTTTAATTGATTCAAATCAGTGTATAGTTTGGACCTGGCCTAGTTGCTAAGTCCCTTCTTGTCTATTGTTGGAAATTTTCTGGAAGCTGTAGATCTCCATTGGCGTATACTCCTGGAGAGTGAGCTAACAAAGGCTATGTTAACTAACAAATCATGTTCCCAGAGCTGCAGAGTTGCTGGCATGATGGACAGTTCTCCAGTGTCAGGTAGAGTTCTGCTTAGTACCCTCTTTGGTGGCTCATGAGACTTTGGAAAACCTTGTGCATTGGTTGCATGTCAGGACTTCCTACAGAGAAATAAAGTCAATCCCAGTTTGAAAGGCCCAAGAACAGCAAATTAAATCACAGCTCTCTATTGTGCAGTCACATAGCTGCTTCACATTAAGCCTTGTTGCTGTTGCAGAGGGCTAGTACAGGTGGGTGGGTTTGCACCATTTGTGGATACCGTGAGAGTATGAAGAAACCAGATCCTCTGGAAATAAAGCAGTCATGGTGTAGGTAACACTAGGACTAGTAAGTAAATAAACAAATACATAAGGGAGTTGTGGTGGGGACCCTATCTATGTGTTCAGCCCATGCTCATCACGCTGGCAACTCTTGGTCCTCTGGAGAGGGGCTGCAGAAGGCAAGAGCAGCATGGGACTGAACAGCCAAGGCATGTGGTGCTGGTGGATCTGCAGCTGTAGGAAGGGGACACATGGCTTACGTGCTCTTCAGAGGGGTGACAAAAGTCTGTTCCTTCCTGGAGGGGAAGTGAGGAAGGTGGACCTGCCTCAGGGAGGGTTCTGCATGTCAAACAGACTGTTCCCCTTGTGCATTTACCCTTCCTGTTTATGCATTACTCCCATCAGCATGACAGTTAAAAACCAACTCAGATCCTGATAGTATTTTTAATATATATGGTCTACAACTGTAAGGGGATATTTGCTACTTATATAATTCAGTTTTTTTTAATTACTTGATGTACTTTTGCCTCTTTGGAGCCTTCAGCTTGTTGTGCTTGCAGAGCTATTTATATTCTGCCTTGCTTTGGGACTACTTTCAGAACAGTTGGTATTCAACCTTTCCAAAGAAAAGTCTTAAAGCTTTGAAAGCAGGCAATAAAAAACTAAAAGGCACACAACACAACAAATAATGCTAGTTGCACCAAATCCTATTAATTATTTTTAAATATCCTTCAGCTCAATTACAGAGGAAACTATTGGCCTCTTGGCTTAGAATAAAAGCAGAAAGGCTGCATGATGTGCTGTGGTTGTAAGCATTCCCCTGAGCTCTGATGGGAATGAAGAACAGGCCTGTGTTCTCTGCCCTCACTGTGTACATAAGGTCAATGTCTCAGAAAATAGCCAGGCGTGCAGTTAGTTTCAAGAACTTTCATGCACTGATTATGAATTTTATTGTTAATTTTCCTTTTAAGCTTGATATTAATCTCTCATTGCATTATGCACACAATGCAATTTTTTTTGTTGTTATATATAAGGGAAGAATTAAAATACTCCTGAACTGTCTACCCACTTCACAGAAATATTAAGCAATGGACCCAAATGTGTGACAGGATGGGAATCTTCTCTCTCTGGGATTTCACAAGGGGATAGGTAGTCACATGTAGTCACAGTGGTATGTTTTCTCATAAAAATAGTGAGTCATTGCAACCAAAATGATTTCAAGGAAGGGTCACATTTCAAAATTGTTTGATTTAGAAAGTAGTGGGAAAATTTTTTATTTTCTAAAGACTTGAGTCAGCATTTTCTCAATGGAAAACAAATTTTTTTTGAAGTAATATTTTCCTTTGAAACTCAGGCTAATTCAATACAAACTAAAAAGGTCAGAAGGGAAAAATTTTGAAATTAATATTTTAAAATTAATAAGGACATGTTTGATTCACTGTCACCCATTTTATCTTCAATTTTGTGAATTTTGATATCTTGTATTTTCTAACACAAGGAAGCCTTTATCGAATTATTCATAGTTATATAGACTCTGAGACAAATTTATTTGGGGTAGATAAATTGGCTGTACTTTTCTGTGAGGTCTCCTATGACTGACCACACAGTAACAGACATTCATTACTCACATTGCCTCTTTCCTGGGTTGGCTCTGAGATAGCCCAGATATCTGATTTGCATTTTACCTATCCTTGAATGACATTTTGGAAAAAATTAATTCTAAATGTATCCTTTTGGGAAGTTCAGAACACCCTGACTTGTTATACCATGTCTTTGTTAGGACAAGCTGAGAAGATGCTGTGCAGGTCACCTGCTTTTACTAGATAAGTATCTATTTTGGGAGATGAAAAAGGCAGTAGCTGGTGTAATGTATACGGGGTAGTCGGTAGTCTAAGAAAAGGTTGTTTTTAACATGTACCTTGAAACACATACACATCTTCAAAAATAAGTTTAAAATGAGAAAAAAAAAATTGTACCTGTTATATGTCAGTGTTGTCAGGTTGTTCTACAACCCTGCTTGCTGGTAACTGGTATTCACTCAAACTTGTACAGCAGTGCCAGTATAAAGCAAAATAAGCTGTGTTCGGATATAGTGACCTTACTGGTAACTGGTATTCTGTCTGAAGTATAAAATGTGCTCATGACCTAGGCAATATCAAATTTCACTGTGTATTTTGCAATCATCACAGTCCTGTGATGGTAAAACCATCACTTTGGTTTTACTAATCTTAATTCAATTTTCATGCCATAAATACACAGGAAGGCAGGGCTGTGTTTTCAAGAGATTGTCTGAGAGCTTTCCCATGCAACAGGAACCACCAAACCTCTGACCCAGTCACAGCATACTTGCAGTGGATGCTGGCTGTGACTGTGATTTGTGACCAAGACAAAACTTGGCCTAAGTCCATTAGACAGCTTAAACTGCAGGGTATTTAATTCATTTTTGGACAAGCCTATTTAAATCTTGATTTTTGAAGAGATAGGACAGCAAAGGTGGAGTGAAGGGAAGTGTGTCGGGGGGAAGAGGGCATGGCATGCCTGCCAGATAGTCCATCACAAGAAGTACCATGCCCAAAAGTAAATGTTCTCAAGTATTCCTCTAGCTATGAACTATGAGGCCAGTAAAGCCAGGCATTGATTTCTGGACTCACCCATCCCTGTTCTATAGAATGTCTAGGTTTGACTTTAAAATTAACTTTATCTCTAAGTACTTTGCTAAAATAGGGCCTCCCTGTTATTGAATAGCAAGAGATGTTTTATAATTTGCAGTAAAAGTTGTGACAGTTAGAACCTTCATTTATTTTCCTTTTACATAACAGTGAGGCCATGTGCATAATAAAGGTTAGAAAAATCCTTGTTATAGGAATTACTTGTATAGCTTGTTCTGTCAATTTCTCTGCAAGTATAGGGTAAGAGTTACCCTCTTGTGACAGCCATGACTAAGAGGAGTGATTTGTTGCAATACGTGAGCTGCTTTGCAGGTATCATTTAGTAGGCTCTGGTATTCAGCCTTTCCTTCACTGATCTTCTCTGAAGAATTTCTGACTATATGTTCTCATGTTTGAAATATCCAGACTAATAGATTTTAAAATCCCCAAATGTTGTTACTCATGTTAAAATATTAATTAAAGAATGGATTGAGGTTTTTTCATAATTATACTGTTATTAATCTTTTAACTATTTTGAATGGATGTGGCTTTATTGTTCTTTAACCAATGGAGCTTATATTTCTACTGCTATATTTGTGCTTGGCCAGGCATGACACATTGTACCACACGAACTTTTTTTTTTCGTTCTGTTATTAATAGTCTAGTGATTTTTTTTTAAAGTAAGAATCCTATGTAAGATTCTGTAGTCACTTCTTGAAGTACAGAGGAGAATTAACATGTGGTGATAAAGATCTAACCTCTTGCGAAAACAGAAATACGAAATAATGAAGCAAAACTAGTGTTTCTTGCTGACAACCTTCTAAAACAAGAAGTTAAATAATAATTAAAAACATAAAAAGAAGTGAATAAATTTGTGATTGACATTTAAATACAGTTGCCTAAGGAATTAATATATGAGTCTAATGTAATTATATCAATTATAACTAATTTTTCTATTACTGCCATAATGACAGTACACCATATGAAGTGGGCTCAAGTTATGAAGAACTTTCTTTTGCTTTTTTTCACTTTAGAGTACACTAATGTTAGAATAGCAGTCAAATTTGCAGCAATGACAATGCAGCTGGGCATTTTCAATATCAGTGTAAATGCCTGTATCTCTGAAAACCTGTTTTTAGGTGCTTATAAAATTGCAGGGTTCTGCAGTCGCACAGAACCCCCTAGAGGCTGCTGAACAAATTATCACGGGTGGTGGTAGGTGCTTAAAAAAATCAGTTGCTTCCAATTGTCGTAAGAATTTAACATCCTGTTTTTGTCTTTCTACAACCTCATTTCTCTCAGTAGTTCCAAAGCTGCATTCCTGCATGTTTTTAACAGGATGCAACTGCCATTTCCTTATTTTGTATGGCTATTTTTATTAGATTACAATTACTTTACATTATGATT
The DNA here is from genome assembly GCA_013390005.1 of Calyptomena viridis. Lineage (NCBI taxonomy): Eukaryota > Metazoa > Chordata > Aves > Passeriformes > Eurylaimidae > Calyptomena > Calyptomena viridis. Next base: position 15,761 of record WEIV01020544.1, read on the forward strand.
GATTGAAGGCTAGAACTTAGCTATTCATTTGATGTTCATATAGTCAAAAATATTTCTTTGAAGTTAGAATTCTTTTAAAAAAATATTTCCCCTCAATTTCATATACAGTTTGCTAAAATAATGAACAGACACTGTAATACAGAAGAGTGTTTATCGTCTGTGTTCTGTTAATGCACAATCTCTATTGCTTTGCATGAATTGAGCTCATGTTAGAAAAGGATGAAACCACTTGAAGCTGTGTCAAAAAATTTGCTTTTTTAAAAAGATATGCTTGCTTTAAAGACTACATAATGCATTGCATGCACACATCTTTCATTACTCCATGCTTTTCTGCTGCCATAAAACTGCTGCCAGAACAGATCATGCTAGCAAAAATTTTCTCAGTTTCTTGGTAAAGCTAAATGAAATCAAATATAAAGTTTGTGATACATTAAATCACAAATATAAATATATTCTTTACAGCCAGCTGTTATGTCTAAATGTGCACATTTTAAAATGGAAACATTTATCCAACATGCTGATTAGCAATTTCAGTTCTGAAAAGCCTGATTACATTTAAGATGCAAAAGATTAAAATGACTAAACAGATAATGTTAATAGTTCATCTTCCTTGATGGGTTTATATGTTTAAAATCATAAAAGTTACACCAGAACTTCTTGCACAGTAAACTCACCAGAAACAGTATGGTTGTAATGTATCTCACCGCAAGTTGTAATCTCTTATGGCCCATGTTTAAAGGAAAGATTCTGGCTGAGAATGCCTGTCTGTGCTTCTTTTATGATATTTACACACACACTCATCTATTTTAAGCTACAAACCTACATAATAAATGGTTGTACTAAAAGTGCCTGAAAAGAATAATGAAGTTATCTTAATTACTAGTAGAACTCTAACTCTTGTAGAAGTTCATGTTTGCTGTTAATAATTCATTTTTCAACTATTCTGCTCTGTGAATACAATTAATTAAAAGAAAAAAAAGTGTGGGTTTACATTTTATCTAATCTATTCCTGGGTGACAGCTTAATTCTCCCATTTTTGTTATCTATTTCTTATACATTTGAACATGCAAATGTAGAGGTACAAATATCACTGGCCTTTTTTTATACATTAGCAATCAGTGGTTCAAAAGTTCATGCAATACCATATGTCCTAATAATATTTATCTAAATCTAAAATAATATGGAACTGTCAAGTAGGATCCCACATGGTAACAAATGATGGAATGCAGGGGAACTCTTAGATTTAGCTTTTTCTTTTTTGTCCAACAAGCTAATGCAATAAGACCAATAATAAAAGGTTGTGTAGTAGGCCAAAAGTCTGTGACAGATAAAAAAGAAATGTTGGAAACCGATGAAGCTTTTGCACAATTAGATTTTTTGAGGCAGTGCTGTAAGGATTGTCCAGGGCCTGTTCAGTTCTGATTGATGGTAAAATCATAACTACATCATATTAGCTGCAGAGTTCACTGACAGGTTACTGCAGATTAATATTGCTACTGCTGTTCACTTACCATCAAACTGGTGGAAATATGAATTGAGCTGCTCCTACAACAAACCCTGCATATTAAGTGGTAGGGTGTTTTACTGAACCATCTCCATTCTGTAGTTAGGAAGGGGATGCAAACAACATTTATCTCCCAGGTATGTAGATATATAGTAACATACTAATTAATTTTTCCAGGGGACCCTGATGATGCTGACCAGTTAGCAATCACGCACATTTAGTGTTGCTTTGAGATTTAGTTTATGATTAAAATGATACTTGCAAATTATAATGAATATTATTTTTCAGTGATTGAAATATTTAATCTCATGCAAAGAGTAATAGTATGTAATGAATAGTAGAGTAATGGATACATGCTTGCTGTAGAATTTTAGGGCCCAGGCTGAGGGAGATGCTGCATCCCTTCAGCTGGAGACGTGGGGCTGGGATGAGCTAGAAGTCAGCCCAGGGTGCCCAGCTGCTGGCTGTTACACTGAGAAGCCCAGGACTGTGCACCTCTAATTACAACGGTAGAGGCAATATTCTGTGGGTTTGAAGTTACGAAAAACTCTGTGGTTTTTGTTTCTTTCTCTGTTGATATTTGGACTATTACTTATTTTAGATCAGTCCAGCAGTTCAGCTATCTAGGAAGCATCATTTCCTCGGATGGTAGGATTGACAAAGAGATAGACAATAGGTTAGCAAAGGCATATAGAGCTTTTGAGAAGCTTCATAAAAGAGTCTGGTGCAACAAACACCTGAAGAAAAGTGCAAAGATTAGTGTTTATAAAGCCATTGTACCGTCTACTCTTTTATATGAGTCTGAATCATGGGTCATCTACCACCAACACCTGCGACTTCTCGAACGTTTCCATCAGCGCTGCCTCTGTACAATCCTAGACATCCCCTGGACTGACTACGTGAGTAACATTACTGTCCTTGAACAGGCAGAGGTCACCAGTATTGAGGCCATGCTGTTGAGAACACAACTGCACTGGGCAGGGCACGTTTCCAGGATGGAGGATCACCGCCTCCCTAAGATTGTGCTTTATGGTGAACTTGCTACCAGCTGCCGCAACAGAGGAGCACCAAAGAGGAGATACAAGGACTCACTGAAACAACACCTCAGGTTTGGCCATATTGACCACCATCAGTGGTCCATTCTGGCCTCAAATCGGGAATCATGGAGACACACTATCTATAACACTGCTGCCTCCTTTGAAAACTCACGTAGAATTAGCCTTGAGGAGAAAAGACACTGCAGAAAGAATTGTGCCTTGTCAATACCACCTAAGGAGACTTTTAGCTGTGCCTTTTGTTCCCGGACTTGTCTATCCCACATTGGCCTTTTTAGCCACCAGTGCGTTTGTAGCAAGTGTGGGTAGAGCCCTTCCCATATCTTCGTTTGTGAAGCTTAGCCATGATGATGATTTATGCAGGATCTCCTCTCACCTGGGACCACTGGCAACCTGCAAATAGCAACTGATACTTACTCTCTGCCTCACACAAGCCTTGAGAGATGAACTGTCTTTTTTGCTTGGAGGAAAACCCAACTCTGGCCATTTCCCCTGCACACCCTGTTGATATTTGCTTCCCTTTCCCATTGCCAATGACCATGAAAAGTACTGTTTCTCACCATTTTTATCTATGACAAAAGCAGTGTGACATCCCATGGTGGGCACCTCACCTTCCCCCGTCCCAACTGCTCTACATATTTCTTGAAAATCTGCCTAAACCCTCCTGTTTCTTTCCTCACAAACCAACACTGTATCAGAATGCCTTTGGCTAGTGAAAAAGATGCATTTTCATAACAAAAAAAAAAGTCTAAAAAATCAATTTGATTTTCAAAAAGGCAGCTAGAGGAAAGGTGGTTGATAGTCAAAGCGGAAGCAAGATCCCTGCTGCTGGAGTTGGGAACCATGGAAAACCAGCACCAGTTGCCCAAAGCAGCATTTACTTCTGCCCTCTGCTTTGAGCTTCACTTCTCCCCTCATCACCCTAGTGAGCTCCTCAGCCTCAGCTTTTCCCTTGCTAAAATGAGAAAAATCCTTCCAGGATCATGGTGAGAAGCAATTCGTTAGTGCTTTCTGAGACTCCCAACAGGAAATGTACTACTGAAATGCACAGGTTGACAAAAACAGTTCCCAAGTGTAGCGTAATAGCATTTGTGATTTTAAAAATGTAGGCATGAATCTTAACTGCAAATCTCAGCTGAGTTAAATGTATTTTTGTCAAGGAGACTTTTTTTTTATGATAGCTACACTGTGATTCAGGAGTCAGCATGCTATACAAATACCAGAAGGCATAAGTGAATTATAGACATTCCTCAGGAGTGGCACAGCAGTTCTCCATTACCCAATTCAGTTAAAATATCCTATTTTTCATACTTTTTCTTTTAATGGATGCAATGGATGCAATGGATGCAATTTTTAGTGAATGTGTTTATCTGTTAGGGAACATGCTCTTTGTTCTGGAATAAGTTTGGATAGGAATTGCAACTTACGTTATAAAAGCAACTTAAGAAAATGATATCTAATAGCCTCACTGTAAAGTATATATCTTCAGTGGCATATAATAGCCTTTCATTTCTAACCGTTGTGCATTTATTTTATAAGGCACCTAGATTCTTTTATCTATGTGGTTTTGGATAGCATTTCCCCTTGAAACAAATAAGAATTAAATTAAAGTATATGATCCTTTTAGAAAATGTGTTTGTCTGAGGACATAGGTCCGCAAATTTATGGTGAGACACTTCATTGAAAAATACTTATCTGTCAATATAGAAATGCTTTGTGAATATGCAAAATCTTTCAGTGAAATAAGCCAGGTTCGGAACAGAATTGCTACTTTAGTCCAAAAACAAGCCAGTGTGAGATCAGGAGCTGGTGTATCCACCTGTCACATGTGGAAGACCCAGGTTCAAGTCCCTCCAGGAATTTGAACCTGCGTTTTCTGCATACAGTTGGATACCCTGGCAATGGGGCACAGTTAGAACATGTGTTGGTGGGTTTTTTAAAAAGTCAGGATGTTTGGTTTTTCTTTCCAGTGCCAGGTGAGGATTCTTTAGGGATCTATGAAGTTTTCCAAGACAGATAAAGCTGTTTCTTTGACATCACTTCTCTGCAGCTCATGCTTTTGGCAATTTTTAGGAAACTGGATAAGCTTAGAGTCTCTTACAAGTTAAATGGATCACAGGAACAAATTTGTCCATGACATAAACTTATTGACTTCCAAGTTAGTCTTGTTACCAGCGGGATTGAATTTGGCCAGTAGACAGTATTTATGCAATAAAAAGCAACATATTTAGTAGGGAGAGGATCAAATATTCATGGGGGCAGGGAGAAGGAGGACATATGGGGGTGAGCTGTAGAGAAGTGAGGGGAAGACAGAAAGGAAAAGGTCATAGCGTGAAAGGGTGCTGTGAATTCCAAAAGTGTCTAATTAGGTTTCTGGCTGTGGAATTTGCCTTTGCCCAAAGCCAAGAAGCCCAGCTGTTTTACAACAGGGCTTTTGCCTCCTAGCAATGACTGCAGACAATGTGTGACCTAAACTGCAAGTGTATTTATAACGACAACTTCCTTCACTCTTCACAACATATTCCATAAAATATGTTCAAATGTTATTTAGAAAGAAGGTCACATAACTGTTTTGGGGTTTTTATGCACTTTTCTTGCTTTTGTTTGTTGCCTATATACAATTTGGAAAAGTCCTAAAAAGAAGGGAATGACTTTCATTAAAGGCACTCCTCTGAACTTGTATTCTATTGTATTATTTTTTAAAAGTGTCAGTCTCCAAAATGAAATGTTTGATGGAATATTAAATTTGATGAATCATTGCCAGTTTCCACGTTTGTTAGCTTTTATATACCACATTAAAGCATTCATTAATGTCACACAACACTGCTTTGATTGAGTCCTAAAAGGTTAATGACTTGATACAGGCTGGTATTCTGAGCTTTACTGTTTGCAGGCGGTTTGTGGTGAATGCGAAGTGCTTTGAAATTCTAACAAAGACAAATCTTTCATTTTCTCTATTTCAAGTCCAGAAAGTATTCTCAACCGATCTGGATGTGCTAGATAAACTAGGCTTATCACCATTAAACTACAATAATTTTTTGTTTGGTTGGTTTTTTTGGTTGTTTTTTTTCGTTCTAGTAAAAAGCTTCATGTTCATACAACTCCTCAGAGAAGGATGAAGCAAGATACATACAAACGACATGTTTGCTGTCCACCTACACCTGTTTATATCTTTAAGCTGCCTTGCTAATCAATTTGGGGGGCTGCAGCTACATTTTCCCCATTTTGAAAATGATGAGCCAGTTCAGAATTATTCCCTATTCTTAGATATGCCAATTATTTTACAAATTATCAGAGGCTTTCAAAAAATGTCTTTTAAGTGCGGCTGCTGTGGACATGTCCTTGAGGTTAGGCTTTGAACAAGTCAGAATGCAGGTCAGAGACACGACTTGTATTTTGCTCAGTGCCCTCTTGACAATGGCCAAGCTGGGTAACCTGGTCAAGTACAGGCGTTTTTATACACTTACGAAAGTGTTGCATTTATGTTGCCCCAAAAAATCCATGGGTGGATGGGCAGTGTGGGCAGCAAAAAGAAAGGAAATAACATTTCCAAATTCTGTCCTCCTAACTATATTGTGCCCAGATTTCATGAAATTTGAACTCTCCTGAGATGGAAATAAGCTTCTTCACAAAGTCATGTGTGAAGTTAATTTTGCTCTAAGATAGTATTGAGGTTCTGCTCTGAGGGGAGTTGTTACTAAAACAAATGACTCTAACTGTTTTAGTATGGAAGAAAAATCAAAGCATTTCCATGAAGTAACAGGGGTGACCTGCTGTAACTTAACCATTTCCTGAGCAAATACAAGCTGCTCTATTGGATGGGGGATAGTTCCCATGTTAGCCATTGTACAGAGAAAAATAAAAGTTCATATAAAAGAGCCCACCAAGGGTTATATGGCTGCAATTGTTTCCAAACTGAAACAATTTAGTATCTGTTTATGATTGTCAGTATCGTGTTATATTGTTCTTGTAGAATCCATAAAACCTAAAAGTCTGCAGTATTGCCTCTAAACACCCAGCGGCTGCAGCCAGATTTCAGAGCCAATGCATTTAAACAGAGGGGAGGTAAAAAGCAAAAGTTAATTAAAAGTTGACCTTGATTTTATTTATTGTCTTAATCTAATTTTGATGAGGTGCTTCATTTGAACACAGAAGAACAAAAAGTTAAGCCTAAAATGATGATATTAAGGTACTTAAACTTGCATCCTTTAAATGTTTCTTTCTTTTATTCAAGGATTGAAGGTGAAAAGGAAGAAGCAGTAAATCTGAATTCTGACTTTCTCACCATGGCTCATATTTCTACAGTTCAGAATGGTGCCCATTAATTTTCTGAGCCATTCAGATGTACAGCATGCTATCATAGTAGCACTACTTAGACAAGGATATTCATTTGCATTTTCATAGTTACTTCCTTTGCATTGTGTACGACAAGTGGTGCAGAAAATAAGTGGGCAACGATGTGGTTCTTCACACAAAAAACTGTGTCTTAGAAGAAGCTACAAATCAATTCAGTGTCTCAGAGAGAGAGAGATGTTGTCACTTAATACAAATATAAATTATTCTCTTTTTTTTCAGACAATGTAAAAGTGGTCTTGCTAATGAAATCACGTTTGAAAAACAATGCATACTTGGACTTGAAAGCAAGCTGATGGAAAGGTAGAACAGTTATTTGTTGGTAAATCAGATGTATTGTCAAGCACTGTTGTACTGGCTAACTACAGTGGCTTTTTACTGTCTGATTTTAGCAGTTCCAGATTTCTCTGTGTTATTTCTAGCAGTACAGACATTTAGGTTTTAACACATTTTATCTAAGATACAGATACACCTGCTTATAAGGTGTACAGATACCACATGGGTGTCTGTAGTCTGCAAACCTTTCTGTATGAACAGGACCGTGATGACAACACCACCACCACTACATCAAGAGAGACAGAGGGAAAGAGAGAGAGGAAAAAAAGACTACATCATCTGGTTAATCCTATCTCAAAGTTACTTCAAAGCAAATTATGCAGAGTGGCTCTTATCAACTGCAGTGGCTGAGTAAGTATGTCGTGTGAGCAACAGTTTGTAAGATAATGGATTTATGTCTAGCAGGAAGTCAAATGTGTGATGACTTTGTGCAAATTCTGTTAGGAATCTTGTTGCTAATATTTTTTCCCATCCCAATAATGTCATATAAAAAGAATGAAAATTTTAAATTTGAGGCCCATATCAGATGACACAGGGAATGCAGATGAGAGGGAGCTTTATTTCAAGGACAGATTGCATTAGGAATGATTCCTTTTAGAGTTGTCCTTTCCAGAAGCAACTCTTAGCTTTCCTGATTCAAAAATACAGGGCACATCTTCACATTGAATAAGTGTCATGGTTCTCTTAAAGCCAACAGTGAGATGGGAACTAATGATTTGGCCCATGTACTGATGAGTCTGATAGATGACTTTATATTGCTTCATAAACAAATCCAGTTTGTTCTAGTTCTCAAATTAGGACTCTATATACTCACAGACATTCAGAAAATGAAAGAAAAATAATCATTCTTGATGAACTTGAAAAACTCAGCACTTCCTATTTTAAAACAGTTATGTCTCTCACAATAATTTCATATTTTATTGTCTACAGTGGTCTTTTACCATGTCTATATAAACTTCTTTTCTAATGGTCTCAAAGGACATACTTGGTATTTCCAGAACAAAACAAAATTAAAACATACACCCAGAAACCACACACATACACACACAGTCCCAAAGTACTGTAATGCTTAAGGCTTGATTCAAAGCCCGTGGAGGTTTCTGTGTGGGATCTGGGCTGTGCTGACTGACAGACTGGTGCTGTGACATGCTGAACAGCAGCTGAGCCTCTTGCCTTCTCCCTGGCTCTTCTAGCCAAGCAGCATTTGTGGGGTAATTCAGAGATGTTTAGTCTCTGTGGAGATGGTACTTTGTGTAATCCTGAAACAGCCTCATCTGGCTACCATCACTGGTGAAACACAGACCCCAGAGGGTAAAAATGCTGATCGGCCCAACAGCAGGCTTTAGAAAAAGGAAGACTAAAAATGACTTGTGTGGGGAGAAAAGCCATAGAAATTTTCTTAACTAATTGTCTGCTTTTACAAGTTTATGGAAAGAGAAGAAGTGATCCAACAATGTAAGTGGTGAAGTATGTGAAATGGCTAATGAATTTAAGGACTTGAGAAAAGGAACTCTACTGAATTGGTGCAATCGATTCTTATTTATACTGTAGCAGGTTTTCCAGGAATGGTACATGAACCACTTAGCCCACAGAGGACCCACTTTTAGTTGGAAATCTGTCATATTCCAGTGGGGAGGGGGAGCTTGTGTATGCAGCTGTGTGCCATGTGCATTGGCACACAGACAACAAATTAGCAGGTATTTCCCTATGCATTTTCATTTCCTCAAGCACTATCTCGAGCCATGCTACATGTGTTACATATGCATAGGTCACAGAAGGGTTAGGGATGTAACTACTGGATTCCAAAGGACAGGTGGAACAAAGCCAGCATAATCTCTGTATCCAGCTCTTTACTACTACTCTCTGCTATGAAAAGCCCAGTGAATTTAGAATATACACTTTAATCCAGCAGCTGTTTGCATATCAGAGGCTAAAACCATAAATAAAATCTCAGGGAAAGATTTTTCATGCAAGCTCAAAGCAGGTAGAGAATGAGAGTCCTTTTTCTGTCGTGGCAGCAACTCTGAAAGACCAGCTCAAGTTTTCTGTGCAGGCTGCTAGAGGCTTTGGGCTGCAGTGCTCTTCCAGTGTATTGATTTTCTGATCTCTGCCCTTCCTTTTCTGTTTGTACCTCTCCCAGCACAAAGAATTTCCTATCAAAGCAGAGCACTAGAACTATACAAATGTTTAGTGCTATTAACTATAACAAGTAGCAAATATTCTCATATACTCGTGTTCCTCTCCGTGGGAGCTCTGACCATAAACTTAGGCAGTCTGAGCTGAAAAGAATAGCTGTGGAATTGCATCCTCTGCATTTGCTTTTTTTGATATGAGTTGTATTCTATCCCACAAGCTGGTCTTCCTTTTTTCTCTGTAGGAAACTCAAAGTGCTTCTGTTTTACAGATCTCTTTCAGGCATGATTAAATTCACCTCAAAAGACTGGGATTTAACTGAAAGAAGGCCAACTGGTACTTTTTAACCATACCCAAGAATCCATGCTTCATAAATAACAACTGGTGAGCCTATCACCATGTGCAGTCAAACTCCACCAGATGAACTTCAAGGAAAAAGTGTGTCTTTTTCACACTGCGTTTAAAGGGCAGAAGACATATATTTTAGAAAGAATACGTTTTTCCTTTCCCCTCTCTGCTTCTTTCCCGTAAGTTTATTCTTGTAAATAGCTGTGTGAGCTTTATGACAAAGGCACAGGAATCTGTTATGCTTCCCTATACCATCCCACTTACCAGTCTTTACTATTTTTCCACTGAGCTGTTTTTTTTAAATTTAATAGATTTTAAGGACTTTTGCACAAATCCTTGCACAATTCCGTTTCTGCATCAGATGCAGATTTTCTGTCTGAGAGAAGGAATTTCTTTTGTAAAGATGCAGTCCTGATTTAAACTCTTCAAATGATCTACCACATCCTGTAGTAGGTTGTTCCAATGATTAATGGCCCATGCTAGAGAAAGTACAGCAGCTTCCAACCATTGGATCTTATTGTGCCTTTTTCTGTTAGACTAAATAGCTATTTGTTATCAGAAATCTCTTCCTTATGTAGATACCTGCAGACTTTGATTAAGTCACTTTTTAACTCCTTCTTGGATAACCTTAACATATTAAGGCATGTTTTCCTGACTCTTTTTTCCTTTGAATGTTGGGGTTTTTTTTAAACCTTCTTCTAGTTTCATAATGTACTTCAAGAAACGCTCCAATTCCCATAAGCATTTTCACTAATGCTATTTGCAGGTATGATAGCTCCTTCTGAAATCCAGTTAAGGCTGTGTATCTTCTTGCTTTCACATCCTCCTCTGTATATTGTACTGAAAGTCTTGTTCCTTTGTTTAGCTACCATTATTTGCAAACCTCAGTTAAGGCCCTGAGTTGCTCTGCAAGCTCTTCTCCTCAGCCCTGCCATGGCTTTGGCTGCTGCACTCCAGGGCTGCTCTAATGCTGTGCAGTTGTGGAGCCCTGTATTGAGCTGCCATGAAAGCAGCTGAGCTGTGAGAAAGCTGCATGAGAAAGAGCTGGAGAAAGCCTTGTTGCAAGGCTTTTGTCCATTGGCTTGGAAGCTGCATTTAAGGTCAGGCTTTTGCCCTTGGTCCTTGCTGAAGTTACATTTTAGGTGTGCCTGTGCCAGCCTTCTACTGCACTGAGCCTCATCTGGCCTTGCTGACCTGACTTCCTTGCTTGACCTCAGACCAGACTTGGTTCTATGGACTTGTCTGGGATGCGTGGACTTTGGCTGACTGCAGATACTATCACTGGACTGCCTCTGTTCCTAGGGGTGGTGTGACCCTGCCCCTGCCTTGCTGTTATCCTCAGCTGTGGAATAGGAGTGGAACAAGGGCCATTGCCTCTGGGGCCTCAACAGAGGATGGTAACTTTCAGTTTCCCGTTACTCAATATCATCTTTTTATTTGGTTTAGTCCATTCAATGTGAGTATGTAGCGTTGTTGGGGTTTTTAACTTTATCACCAGAACTTGCTATTTCATTAAAAAAACTAAGACCGTACTTGTCTGACAAGACTTAACCCTGAAAATGTGCCAAGATGAATGTTCAGCTGCTGTCATTTAATTATGTACTGATTGTCTCCAATGTTAGGCTTCCAAGACTGGGATGATGGTTCTTTTCAGCTTAATAGGTTGAATGTCTATTAGTCATTATGTTTACCATTCTAAAACATTAGGATGACCTTAGCTTCTTTTATAGTCCTCTCAGACTCTTCCAGCTTTTTAAAAAAGTCAGTGTATGCAGATCAGAGTGTTCCCTGGCAAGATGTATTCATACCCAACAAAAGTTGGCCAGTACTTTTTATTTGCTGCTGGGTAATATTTCTCTGCTGGCTGATGGGACAAGAAGAGGCTCCAGAGTCACTTCAGGATCTATGAGCCCTCCCACACACAGAAGTGCTGGCACAAGTATGAAGTAAATGCTATCATTAGAAGGACTTTAAAAGGAGGTAAAATATTGCAGAAAGATTAAAAGACCAGATTTTCCATTATTCTGCTCTGCAATGGAAACAGAAGGTAGTCCTGGCTGTAAGTCCTCCCTGTATTATGTATATTAAATACTGCTGGCCCTAAACTTGTCTAATTTTTGTCTTGTTTTACCATCCCAGCCCAGGCTTCATCTAGAATTACCATTCAGTCCATACTCCCCAGACCCCTTCATGGAGAAGCTGGAAGCTTCAGTCCAGCTCTGATCCAGGTGGGAATCTGTACACACCAGCTGTGAGGAGATGCCTTCCCACTGCTCAGGCAGGCACAAAGGACCTTCAGTGCTCCTGACAGCTCCTGACCCTGTTCTGAAAGCACGTCAGTTTTCAGTTACTGAGCAGGAAGTGCTGCAGTGTTTGGGTTGTGCAGAGACATTTTCACTCATATTCTACTACAAAAACTGGAGAACGACCTCAAGCATTTTTATCTTCTTTTGTTTTGGTTTGGTTTTTTACAAGAGAAAGCACAGTACAACTAGCCCCAGAGTGAGCAATTATTGGTGAAACACCATTTGTTTTAGGAGTTAAAAGCTGTGGGGAAGTGGTCAGAATAATTTAGATGAGTCTAAAAAGGAATAAGCATGGGAAATAATTGAAGTCATCAATAAGTCAGCATGGGCAAAATATTTTGTGTTTTTTCCCTCTACTTTGTTTTACTTGGAAAACTTTATGAGTTGAAGAATATATTGAGACATTTCATAATATATTAGATAAAAGTGTATTGATGAGCTACCTGCCACTATTAAAGTACACTGTTAAAAACTAAAGGTATCCTTTCCAATCCATAACAAAAATTTCACATCTCTAAATCTTCTTCTTCATTATTTTTTCTAAGTGGAACTTAGCTATTTGCATTAGTTTATTGGACTGTGCCAGTGAGAAAAGCAAATGCAAGGGGAAACAAACTAATGTTCCTAATAACACATTTCTTAGAACAAGATGGTCCCAGTGTGCTATAGTAAAGACACTCATATGGTGGAGGTTTGTGTGTCTTCGAGGGTACAGCACTTGCTGTGTCTGGGTTCCATCAGGGTCCCATTGAAGTCAATGAGAGTTTCGTGCTAAAATGTATCTCTTATGCTGCCACTTGGGCAAATGTCCACCTCGGGCTACAGGAGAAGCAAAATCACCACATTGTTTTCGTGTCTGACCTGCTGAAGGTAGGATTATATTACTTGTATATTTCATTCAGATTCTTTTTCTTAAACTCTAAGATACCACTGTAGTATAATCTGATACCACGTACTGTGTGAGAGGCTGGACAAGTAAATTACAACTGAAATTGCAGACTTCCTTTACTGTTGCCTTGCTTTTAACTCGATGTTTTTCTTCATAGGCAATCAACATGTAATTTCCTTTCTTCAGCTCATACTTTTGTGTCTCACAAACACCAACGGTGATACTGTTCACTCTGAATTCCCAGATTCTTCTCACATTGTGCCACTTCCTTCATATTATTTAACTCCATCTTTCTCCTGCATAGATATATTACAGGGGAAAAGTGAACATAGCTTCTAACAAATTGTCAAATCAGTGCAGCAAGACTGAGCTATGCAAGACATTAAACAATGACTGAGTCAATTTTTCACTATACAAAATGCATTTATTGGTATTTTGCTCAGATAACGCAAGGGCCAGAAACACTCTTCCAGTGACTCGTTAAATCTGATTTTGACTTGTGACCAGTATGAATGCCGACCTTTGGCTTCTTGACTGATCTTTGCATCTCCTAGAAAGTTCACGGAAAGGTCACGGAGCGGCATCAACTTCCTCCGTGTGTGCATGTGCCTGTGTGCCTGCATGTGGGTCTGTGTGCAGGGGGACACTTTCCTGCCACTGAGTCCATGGAAGGGCTGGCCTCTCCTTTGCCCAGTGATGGCTTTAGTTTCTTGTTTGTGGAAATCTGGATCCACTTATACCAATGGCAACCAAACCAGGCAAAAGGGCACATAATTTTTTATTTACCAAGCACCTTTGCTTGCTTCACTTTTCATTGGCAATTCTCCCTATTTTTATTAAAGAGAATGGATTCTTCCCTTAGATTGCTTTGGCACAGGCTCAAGAAATAGGTGTAAGAAAAATAAAAATGATTTTTTGTATATTCTTTAGCTGATTCTTTTCATAGAAAAGTAGTGTTGCTTGTCACTGCAAAAGAGAGCTCTGAATCTCACGAAAGCTGCTTTGCTGACACCATCAGCTGTACAACACCCTCTTCTAAACTAAACCTCTGAAAGCAGCACTGTTAGGTCTTAAATCTCTGCTCAGAAGCTGTACCTATTTACAAACAACAAGAATAGCTCCAAAATTGTGAAAAATGCACTCAAGTCATATTTAGAATGATTGTATGTGGGGGATATAACAATACTTTTCAAGACTGTAAGCACTGCGTATATTCATATCTTGTGCTATTTATCTTGCAGATATACAGAGCTGGAAGTCGCTGGCTGCAAGCTGGTAAGCTTGTAGCAGTGAGAAGGAAAGATCTCTCTGTTTGTCACTGGCCGTATATCACTGCAGCTGTGCCCTTTGATTACACAGAGGGCTCCTCCACCCATTAATAATAGGAAACACTTTTTGTCTGGTGAATGCATCTCAATGCCATCCTCTAACACCTAGGCTTTGCAGTGAGGTAGAAGAGGTAAATTAAGGATGGAGCTTGTTCATTTTACATTTACATTAGATGTGTAAACAAGGATAACCTTTGTTTTCCTCAGAAAAGAAAATATGCCATTCTTTTTCCTACCACCACAGTGACTGACTTTTTACAGAAACAATATAGCACTGCCAATTACAACTTGCTGAGGAAGTGACACTAATGAATCACAATAATGCTGCCACAGCATCACAGAAAGTCCTATGATGCCAGCCTTCCAGATTAATTGAATCATGTATAATAGCCAAGCCACATCTGCTAGCCAGGTGTATTAGTGTAAAAGATTTTCCAAAAAAAGCGGAGCTTAGAGGAAATCAATATATAGGGAATGAAGTCCTAGATATGAATACTGCATTGCCAAAATTAAATAGCTATCTGAAATTGTCACAAATAATTGATGCTAAGATTGGAAAATTCTAAACTGGTGTAAATCGTTCAGCACCAGAGAACACTACAAAAGGCATTTCATGCTTGACCTGCAAAATGAATCAAAATTAATGCTAAGCTCATGTAGCATGCTGTTGCTCTTTCCTCTTGCAGCACAGTGTATCTGAGCTGCTCCAGAGAGGTGTTTGCAGTGAGCGGAGCGTGGAATCTCTCTGGGTCTGGCCTACATTGATCATCTTCCACAGCATCTTTGACAAAATAGGAGAAAGCTATAGACCATTTGTCTTAACACTGCTTTTAGTCATATGTCAAAACCTTGCTTTAATCCATCCTGATTTTTATTTAAAATTAGGACTTTTGAGTAGTGAAATCCTCCCCCACTCCCCTCCAAAAATGAGCCCCTTCGAAACAAAGCCTGCTATAGCTAGTCATTATTTCACCTCCTCTGCTCTTCAATTGCTAGAGGTAGCCACCCCATCCATTGGCCACAATTAGTTTTGCACTGGAGGAAAGGGTTCCACAAAATGCAGCTGTTTTGGACGTATTCCAAATGTCACACACAAGGGTATCATTCCCATATCTGCATTTATCCCAAAACACTGCCCTCCATTTACATTTTGGTAGAACCCACAGTTCTACCACAGTTGCTTCATTGATGGTCCTGTGACTATGATATGTTCCTCTTAAATCTATGCTGAAAACTTATTTGGATCGTGGGGTCAAAGTTTAATTTCCTCAGGTTAGATTTATTCCCTCAAGCCGTAAAGAAATAAGAAAGAGCAATCTTGTTGCTGAGGCAAACATGGAGCTCAAAGTCTTCAAGGTGGATACTTTGGCCTACATGTTGTGCCTCTTTTTTTGGCCTCAGTTACTGGCTTCATGATTTGAGAATGCAGAAGCTGAAGCCATTGCAAGATGCTCCCTTGCAGACCCTCAGCTGAAGCCTGCACGAAGCACCACTGCCCACCTTGCTCCGTCAATATCTCGCTTTATTGAGTCCTTTCTGCAGGTAGTCAGGTAGCATGCCACTCTAGAAACCATAGTAAATCTTTGGCAACCTGAGTTATGTGACATAACATATATGAAATAAAAAAAGTATTTTATTTTTATATAGTTTTATATGTATCTGTTCTTCCACAGACACATACCAACTGAAAGCTCCCATCTATCTATATGAATGCCCAAATAAAAATTAATCAGATGTGATTGGCTAAATTTCACTGAAAGAACATAACAGTCAGTATAATATATTTTTCTAGAAACCCAGAAAACTATATAAAGGTTACTATTTTGCTATTTTTATAATCTACCTGCCCCAAATACAGTTGTTATATTAGTCACTGAATTTAAATGATGAATTTCCTTCTTTTAAAGCTAAGAGGAAAAGATCACTAAGTTTCTTATCAGGAGATAGTGATAGACTTTTCAAAAATGCACAGCATCTTGAAAGTTTGGTTTCATATCACCATTTATATTCCTGAGAAATAGACATGTCTCACATTCTGTAGCAGTGTTTTGTGACATTTGGATTTACAATGCTCAAGTTTAAGTCTCTAGCCCTTTGCAGTCTGTCAAAAACAGCTTCTCTGTCCATTTATTTTTGTCTTCTGTGCTCAGTCTGAATATCTTTTGTAAATTTATACTTGACAACCCTCGTATTTCAGCAGCTGGCTTTGTTTCACAATCTACCTTGCTTGCTCTGTTGCATTAGCTGAAACAACAAATTTAATCCATGATGTCAATAGTAAATTAAGTGGAGATGTAATATATGCCTGACATCACTAAGGTCAAGGCCATGGAGAAAATATTGCAAATAGATCCAAAGGGTCTCCTCATTGTGGTAGGTGCTTGCTGCACATTTAATATTACGAGAAACAGATTAGTGCCGCACACTGCATTATGTTAGCCTTTTAGTTACAGCCAGCATAAAACTCCAGCTAATGTAAGAGTGCTCCCTCAACATGAAAAGAGGTTCCAGAGAAGTTTGCTATGTCATTATATTTCATATTTTCTAACTGATAAATAATTAAAACAAGAATTACTTTACTGAAAAGATTCATTTAGAGCACACATTTTCCATTACTCTAACTGTTTGGAGGGGTTGGGGGAAACATTTATTGCTTACCTTACCTAAACTACCTTGCCATTAAAGTATCTAAATTACCTCAGTGAATTCTGAGCACAGAAGTGGTTGATGAATTGCTTTTTGCATAAATGCACTTTCCCTTTGCTAGAACCTAATTTCGTGTATAAACACACACACACACAAACACATGGAGAATAAAGTAACTACTGAACTCTCTCAAGAAGAAAATTGAAGCCTGGAATTTTCTCTGTGCAATGAAGTTTTTCTAAACGTTGCTTGTATTATAAACATCCTTGGACTCTCTGAGGACCAGCCAAAAATGGGCTGTTCTACACTGGTGAAAGAGCAGTTAATGAATCATTTTCTCCTGTGTGAAAGTGCTCATTGCTGTTAATTTGTCCATTTTTTACAGCCAGAGCTTTCTTAATACAAAAATTAACTTTCAGTTTAAAAGTTCATTTAGTGCCAAAGGAGAAAAAAAATTGTGCCAAGTGAACCATAAACAAATCCAATGTATGGCAGATTATGGAGATTTCCATTCCAATGAGCTCTATTATTTGTTTTATCTGGCATAAAGAGCATCAACAACCCAAGGACTTTCAATCTGCAATTTATCCCTTTAACTTGGCTCTAAAGTATTTTCATTCCTTAACGTGACAGAATGGGCCAAATTTACAAAGGTGCAGCATATACCAAAGCACAGCTACAGCACTTGGCTTTCCACACGCCCTGGCTGGATGTATGTAATTTAATAGGTTTCCTCTTGTGTAGAGTGGGTTACCTTTTGTTCCTGGTGTCTCTAATGCTGAATGGAGGAGGGCTTGTGTGGGTGGTACCTTTTGGCTTCCATTTCAGCTTAGTTTTAAGAATGTGAGTAACACCACAGGGTGCAGAAACACGCAGGGGAAAATGCTTGAATCAAGGTCTTTACATACATACAAATCCGTATTGTTGAAAATTAACCACCTCTGCAGGAGCTTTGATCATTATGTGCCTTCGTCTATATTCTTCACACCTTCATGCAAATCCATGCCAGACTAGGGTGACCAAAGTAATTATCATTTATCTTGCCAGTGTATTTAGTGCTCTATATGCAATAGTTGATGAGTTTGGTATGGGTGATGCAGCAGGCTACTTTTGGCCTGAGCATACCTGGCAGAGAGACTGTGACTGGACATGGCCTGATTCCTGTGGCTGGACAAGGAGAAGTTGACCTCTAGGTCATTGGTTCATTAATGGAAACAATACAGTGTGTTATATAGTTGTAACTGTGTAGGAAGAAGAAAGCAGACATCTTGCAGGGCAAACACTCTGCCTGGCTGTGAGACATCTGGCCAGGCAGACAGACATGTCCAGGCTCAGCCAGACATACTGTCTGAGGGCATGGACACAGTCTGCTATAGAGGTAAACTAGGCTTAGGATTAGTCTTAGATGTAGTAGAGACAGGGCTAGGTTATAGATTGTGAGTGCACACAAGTAGTTTAATAAACACCTGAGATACTTCATGAAACCCTGCCTTCTCATCACTTTCCTGCCACTCC
Source organism: Calyptomena viridis (assembly GCA_013390005.1). Lineage (NCBI taxonomy): Eukaryota > Metazoa > Chordata > Aves > Passeriformes > Eurylaimidae > Calyptomena > Calyptomena viridis. Next base: position 34,174 of record WEIV01020544.1, read on the forward strand.
GACCCCTTGAATAGTTTGGTTCAGTTCTTGTGGGGGTTCAGTTCTTGTGGGGGTTCAGTTCTTGTGGGCCAGGAGTCAACACCACCTTTTATCCACTGTAATACATGCTGGTCAAAGCAAGAAAGAAATGGGGTGACAGACCACATGATAATCCTTTCCTGAGGTTGTTTGGCAAGCTTGAGTGAGGCTGAACGACACAAGGGAATTACGGAATCTTATGCTTCTGACCTCTGGGCTGGTCCTTTTGGAAAGGCAGATTTCATTTTTGGTGATCTGGTGGCCAACTGCCGTGAAGGTACTGCTCTAAGGATGTAAATACTAATGAGAACTCCAAATCCTGTGAAAGTCTCTTATATGCAAATGAAAATTAGAAAACAGAAAGTGGAACCGGTGACTCAGTATGGGCTGCTTTGATGACAATTTAATCTCTCCCAAATAAGAAGTTTAAATAATGCTGTTAAATGCTGATGCTCTTAGCACTTGCTTTGGTGCATGATGTATGGCCAGTGTCTGCTCCAAGAATCAACAAATGTGCATTATTCCATTAGCAGTTTTCAGTTTTCTACAAAGCTTTACAATTTATTAGTTATTTATGTCAATATACTAGTTCCCTATTTTACACATTTATAATATCTTTTTTCCTCTGCCATGAAAAGCAATGAAAAGTTTAGGTATTGCAAATCAGTTCAGCTTACATAACATTTACAAATGTTCTTTATAAAAGCAGTTTTGTAGATAGTCCTTTCTATGCTTGGAACTGCTGCTTTAACGTATGTGAAACACTTACTGCCATCAAAACAAGACTGAGGTTTTCTCTGCTTCTTCCTTTCTGCTGTTTTTCATAAAGGGTGAGAAACTCAAGCTGTCTGAACAAAGATGACACTTTTTTCCCCAGTAAAATTTGCGAGAAGTGTAAGACAAGGAAGAACATCAACAAAAGGTTGAAGATGTGGATAAGAAGGCTTGAGTAAGGGGAACTCATAGGGTGCAGTGTAGTGGAGCTCCAGAGGGTTTCTAAATGCCTATTTATTCAACAAAAATGTAGTTGGTATCACTGGCTACCCAGCAATTTATTCCTGCGCCTGCATTATGTAGCAGGGGATATTACATCTTGGACACAAATCAGTTACTTCTGGCTGATTGTCTTTCCTTGATTTTAATGGCACATGACCTTCATGGCACTTACTGACTCTGAACATTGTCAGCATCATGGCTGCAGAACAGACTTCTTAAATTCATCTTTTTAAGATGTCTCCATTATATCCAGCATCTTAGCTCTGTTCATACAGGTAATTTACCATGATGATATCACTCTGGGGCTAAGTGCAAACAAAGACACTGGGTTAGTGTGATGCTTTTAGTTTTGGGTGCTGACTATATTAGATCAATACTGGAGCATGGCTAGCTCCATGTCTGTCCAGCACTGCAATTTAAAAACATGTGTGTGTGGTGATGAAAGTTTCATATTTTAGGATGCAAATTATTTTTTGTTTCCCATGTGTAACTTCAATTTATAATTTTAGCAATGCTTATGTTCTCTAACTAAGTATTGTCAATGCTTTTGGGTAAATTCTACTCATTCAACTCAATGGCCTGCTCTACTACATCACCTCAGCAAAGTTCTCTCACCTCTAGTTCATTAGTATCTAATGTCTCCTAGGTGGCCTGTGTGAAGTGAGTTGCCTGTTGATGCAGTTCCTAGATATTTTATTGCTGTGTTCTCAGATGTTTTAGTTGCACATCTGCCTGTGCAAGTGGAAATGTCCCTGAACACAATGACAGTGAGAGAATATTTTAATAAAAATGTTAATATACCATTTCAGACACAAATCTGCTTTATCTCTAGAGAAGTTTCAGAGGCTTTTGATTAGCCACAGACCACACCTGACTTCGCCTTTTCTGTCCAATGTGACTCAGCTTGAGCCACATCAGTCCCTACATCCCTGTGTAAAACAATGAAGGATGCCATGCATATGATAACCTTTTATTGACTAAAGACTGCATCAACACTGACAACTCGCTTTGCACAGGCCTCCTAACAGACGTGAGACGCTAACAGGCTTCAGCCTCTGATGAGGTAACATCAATTCATGTCAGTAACAGAGAGCTGTGCTCTGTTTCCAGGACCCCAAACGCTCCCAGTCCCAGAAAGCACCTGTGGACCCATATTTATGTCTTCCAACAAATTTTCATTGATTTGCCTTTTTCCACGGATTTCATTGTTACTTTTGATGTTTCTGAAAGCATTCCTCAGATACAGAGAAATCCTTCTCTTTCCAAGGACATTTCCAAGGCTCTGGCTTATTTAGGGCTCAGTTGGATATAAGAATTATTTATTTAAAGGTAAATTTATCTAAATTAAAAAAAAAAAGGATTAGAGCTTTTAAATGATGCTTAAGATACAGCTAACATCAACTTGTCAGTTTGTCTTTTATTTTTTCTGAATGGTCAGAAGGGAGAAATTTCCTCCCAAACCCAACAGTTTAAAGTTACCCATCTTATGCCACCTCACAATGAAAAAATTGCCATGATCTTACAAACCCCATAATATTCATGAATATCAGATATCAGAAACTTCTTAAGAGTCATGATGGGATATTGGAACTGCTCAGGATCTGGTTAATGGGATGACAGGGTTTTGTCGGTGAGATAAAATCTAATATACAAGGGTAAACTAAAAATGCAAATCATTTGAGCAACACGTTCACCTTTATGGAAGAAAACTAGTGTCCACATTGCCGTAGTAATGCTGCTTCTACCATTTTGACTAAATAGGAACACCTCTGTCCCTCCTGCCATAGCACCTCGCTCCTCCCTCAGTAAGACTGTCTCCAGTGAAAGCTTTCCCTCTCCCAGTGAGAGCTGAATTCCTACTTCATGCCACTGCACTGGCCAGTGGATTCACTCCAAAGGTGCATTTTGACTTGGAAAGCAGTGTGTACAAAGATAATGCTTTTCAGAAGAACTCGTATCAGGACCCAGAATGCCAATGGCTTCTCTATTAACAAGCAAGCCAACACTTACACTTCTGGTTCCTGAACAAGTGCTACAATATACACAACTGCTCCAATGACACATGCTGCAACCTTCCTCCTAGAACTTCTACTCTCTCCAAATGGCAACCTTCCTGAATTAAAATATCAATACATCTTTCTATAAAAGGGAGAGAAAAGTAGAGGTTTTTTTTTTTTCTTCAGAAAATCCAGCTTATTTGAAAATAAATATAGGGGAAATATATAACAACCAAGAATAAATGTTTGAAATAAATGTTTCAAACTTGTAAAACTCAAAAACCCAAATTGTCTCGAAATGTGCTCTCTGTCACTAGTCTTCCAGCAGCAAGCTCGCTCAGAGTTCAGAATGCTGGCAGAAATAAATTACAAATTAGTTTATACAAAAAAAATTGGAACAATTTTTGTTTTGCTTGCAGAATTGTGTATCTTGCTAGGGCTCAAAAACACTGCTTTGGATTTCTCATATAGCAGGTAATTTCTTTGGGGAAATTAAGAAACAAATTAAAGTGCTATTTGTGGCCGGTGAATCACCCTGAAAGCATATATTAATTAATATGAACATATTCTTATAGATATATGTGCTGCTGTCATAAATTATTATTTGCACTGAAGCAGTCCCTTAGGCCGTATCTGACAAAGGAGACCCAGGGTACTCCTGGAATGCACATGCAGTGGTAGGAGTGACTGCTCTGAGTCTCCTGCAGGTAAGACCCAGATGTGCCTGGGTTTTCTTCCCCCAGGTTCTCCTTTATCTTCATCTTTACATGGAAGGGAAACTGCAGGGCACCGCTCTGATGGGTGCCCTGAGTACTGCAAAGCTGTCTCAGGGTTCCTGGGTACCAGCTCCCAGCACTTACCATCAGCTGCCCCAACCATGAAAAAGACAGTCGTGACCTGGACCCCTTGTACTGGGAACCACAAAAAACAAGAGCAGTTTTCTGAGTCCCCACATCAATGCTTTACAGTCTTATGTACTAGATTCTTCACAGATGAAGACTAGAGATTTGCCCTCAAGAGTGTACCAAAGAGTCCAACAGAAGTTATAAGTAAAATTAACTTCAGAAAAAAATCTGTTCTTTTTTTAAAATTAGCTTAATACTTTGGAAGGTAGCAAAGCCATATGAAGAAGTTCTGACAAAAAAACCCAACAAACTCAGTCAAAATACTATTTTGTACTATTATGTATCTAGGCAAAGTGACTTTTAAATTGTGAAATTCACAACCAAATCCTGAAAGGTTTGATCTTGATCAGGGAAAAATGAGTAGATTGTTTTCAATAGGTGGAACTTTCTGATTAGATAATGACCTGCAGAACCATGGATCACATCTATGATTTTTTATCCATTTATTTGCTCCTTTTGTTTTTTTTTGCTATGGTTTCTCCTTCTGCTCACATTTTACAAAGGGTTTTTTTCCCCCATAAAGGTGGGGGTTTTTTTAATAAAGTGACTTGGTCACTTGCCCTCCTTCAGGTCATTCCCCTCACCCCTGAAAGTGGAAACTTGTGTGTGTTTAGTGCTGGGGAGTCAGGTCAGCTTCTGTGTTTTGTGAGTTCTCTCTACCACAGCTCCCAAGGACAATGCAACCCTCCAGACCTATTTAAAGTTGCAATGTATTTGTGGCAGCCAAAACCAGGTGTTTTCCCTCCCTTCCCCACTTACGATTTATCTACAGAACACTATGAAAATTCAAGACCCTACTCATAGCAAGTACAAGATTTTCTGAAAAAAATAAACAACCCAAACCCTATAAAGGGCCCTTACATTTTGTTCATCTTGGCATTTGTGTCTGCTCTTCTGGCAGAGAGCTCTAATTGTCAGGGACACAAAAGGCTGTGCTCTTATCTGTGATTAATAGACATGATCTTTCCAGAATGATAAATGCAGGTAGGTAAAGTCTCTGTGACTATATCTACATTACATCATAGACTCAAAAACTCTATAAGGTGGACAGGATAATAAGCATTCATGGTGTCTCAGAGTGCTGGCTAAGATTTCCTAATTCTAGAATTCAACTTTCGTAAGATCTTTGTTGGGGAACATCCGCCACAAGATTGCAATTGTGTTTCTTAGCTGTTGTTCAGCTCTCTGTGCTGGGGATTTGCCCCACATTCCTCTTTGAGATTCCCTTTAGGCAGGAAAAGGGGTTACTGCCCTGAGCAGCAGGGCAGTGTGGAGCTACAGATGTGTGCACCATCCCCAGTGTGGCTTTTTGGAGAGCAAAGGGAGGACCACCTTGCCACAGTGGCACCACTGCTAGAGCCCCTCAAGGGAAGCTTTTGGAAAACAATTGCCTTTTTTTTTCTGATAGCAATGTTTCAGAATGCTGAGGCTCTCTGACAGTTGCTGCAGCAATGAACTACCACCATTCATGTATCTCATTCCATCCAGTCATGAGGGAAAAAATGGTGGTTGCAAATGACAACCAATATGTTTAAAACCACCTACTAAAGAGGTTAAGAAACTGCAAGTGCTGCGATACATCAGATGAGCAGGACCTCACTACTACGCAGACGGAAACATCTGTAGTAGAGATGTGACATTTAGAAATGTGCAACAAGTTTTCAGACGTTCTCACAGTCCAAGATGCAGGCCACACACTGTGAGCAGATGACTTCGCTTTGCTTCATCATACACAGAAACACTGATTTGTTGTCATGCCATGGTGTAGATTTTTGTTAACAGCAGGTTAATGGCATTTGGCAGTAACCATTGTAGAGACTTTTTTCCTTTTTTTTTGTGCCATGGGTTATTTTTCCAGAGGCACGCGGTGTGGTGCTGAGATGTCCTCTCTGGTTTTTCATCAGACCACCATGGAAGGTTTGGGGAGTCTATCAGGAGGGGAAAGAAGCAGCTTAGCTCCTCTTTGTTTGCATGGGAACCAATGACCAAGTAGGAGGTTTTGGCTTGCATACAGCCATTCGAGGCAAGCTTTGACATGGGGAGGTTTCTGACACTCAGATCCTGAGAAGCATTATTTTCAGTGTATATATGGTGTAGCAGGCTGAGTAAGAATTAAACATGATGGAGAAACTTGTGGAAAACTCTCATGAGGGTTGTATTTCCTTTTTTTACTTCAAATTTGTGATAGACTTCCAGCCAGAGCAATAATGTCCAGAAAAGCTTTGCAGTAAAGTCTTGTCAGATTCTTACATCTCTTCCTCTTAGAAAATTCTACGTCTAAAACTACTGATAATTTTTCTTGCCTCTGCTTGAGATGAAAGCACACTACCCAGAGCTCAGGGTTGTGGTAGCTGAAAGGTCCAGCTAGCATGAGCCTGCTTGTATTGCAGGCAGGTCAGATTTGCCCAGGTGCATCAGACCTCTGTTTTTGTGTCCGTGACAAGTGACACCTTTCTGGCAAGACCTGACATTTTGTTCTGTGTCCTTGAAGCCTCATAACACACCAGAGCTTCTCTCTTCCACAGGGGCAACTGTTTTACCAAAGTACTTCACCTGGCAGACCCAAATTAGGAATTTGTAAAAACAAGAAGCAAAAAATGGTCTGACAATGGTTGTCCCTCAGAAAAATGTTTAAGTCCATGACTGGCTCTGTCTACTTAATGAGTCATGTTTCTTAAGACATTTTATTATATCTGGATTTATAATTTGTCTAATTGCTAGGTTTCCTCCAAGACTATTATTCTACTAATAGTATCTACTGCCATTTCTGTATATGAACAACTCTTAATCTTGTGATCAATACCAACAAAATACGGGGAAATCCATCTCCTAAACACTGATGATAACAACCAAGGTGATAGTGTTCAAACACATTTATTAAACAATTTATTCCCACAAAGCACACAAGTCTTTGTATCTCTGGGTGTAGAGACAACATATATAAATGGTTTTATTAATATGAATGAAGAGTTTTCTTCTATTTTTAAATAACAAAAGAAATAAAAAGTGAGAAAATAAATTATCAAGAAATTGAGAATTTGGCAGGCAGAACTACTGTCAAAGAATCAACAGGGGAGAGGAATCAAAAATATGAAAGAAATTTTGAAACAGCTGCAGGAAAATGCCCATTCTGAAGCCATGTGGATGTTACTGGATGATATATGCATGGAAGACCAAAATAATTAATTTTTATCATGTTGAGGAAATTTTAATAGGTCCAAAACTGTAGAAAACATTTCAGAAGAAGCTTTAGACTGGTCACTTTATTAAACAAAGTCAAGCCCATGTTTAAGGGACTTGCTGCCACGGGATCTTAATTATTACGGACAATTTCCATGTGTGTGTTTGCTTTAACATTGTCTCCCGCTGGAGAACAGCTGGCTGCAAATGGGCTGGCAAGGTAAACAGAAACATGCCTGCAATGCCCAGCAACTCAGACAAGTCTCATCACCAGCACAAATCTGTTGCCAACCTGACAAGCATGAAATGTCTCAGAAGGATCCACATTTCATAGCCGTTGTGCCTCATGGACTGTGTCACAGTCCAGCAGCAAGATAATAGGGCACAGTGACACGGTATTGTTGCATGTCAAATATTGAGGAAAGAACATAGATCCTTAACAAGTAATTTTTGTTCTGAAATATGTAGGTTAATTAGGTGTTTGTGAATAAACCAATCCTCTGTTCGTCTACAGTGTAATGCTGGCAGAACTGGCTGGTTCTGTGTTAGTAAACCTCAATAGCTTATTATTTTTGAGTTAATTGCTATTTTTTCAACTCCAAGAGTGATCCAGGTGTTTTTCAGGGTGCTAGACCTCCTGGTCTATTGTCTACAAGCCTAAATTTTAAATGACTGTTTCAGGTGAATCTCATTGAAAAAATACAAACAAAGCCATGTGGAGAAAAGGCAGCATAGTGCTAGGGGAAGGTTATCTGTAATACTGAATAGTGAAATAGATACTGGCAAAAGACAGCAAATATCTAATGGTGGTGCCAAGGTTTTGAGCCTGATAAGAGAGTTGAGATGACTGAAGAGACAAATGGGATGTGATGGAGAAAATTAAGGAAAAAATAACATACTTTTGTTTTGGAGAATGACAGTCTAATGTAGTCATCTAAAGCACACAGCAGAGAAAGCAGGAGGGGCAAGGGTGCTGGATAAGGCAAAGAGGCAAAAAACAGGCTTTGAGGGGCAGTTGGTGAAGATGAAATTGAAAAACACATGTGGCAATACAAGAAAGCAAACAAACAAAAGCTCAAGAACCACAATGGGGTAAAAGAGATTAGCAGACTGCAAATACCTCACATGTTGCTAATCTGGCTCCTCATGAACTGGATGGAGTATGTATTAAAGTACACAAGTAAGAAACTTCTCCCCTGGTTCTCACTGATAATGAGCTAAGTGTAAGTGATGGAAGCCTGTTAAAAATGGCCTTAGACAGTTACTCAACAGACAAAACTGCAATAAAAATAAAAGTTAAATTATCAGCCTTTGAGGAGTGGCCCAATCTATCAATGGCATGGGCTGCCTGATGGTCCTGCCCATGCTCCTTCTATGGAGGTCATAACTAGGAGGCATTGCCCTTGCAGTCTTCCATTTCACAGGCAGCAGAACACCTCTGTCTGAATGAATCTGGTCTCAATAGTCATAAATTTGCAATACACTGGCCTACTTTGCTGTCAGAGCTGAAATATGAAGTGGAAAACTCTGAAATTATGTTCAAGGAGCAGAAATAGTGATTTTGACCATCAGGGTTCACTGCGTCTATATAGCAACAATGAGACAAGTATAATTATGGGTTTTTTTACTCTTATATTCCACAGAGACTTAATGCTTTCCAGCTTCACCTAGTATGTACATGGAGAGAATGAATATTTACAAAGCATTCTTGAAATCATAGGACAAAAAGAATCACAAAAATATTATTTTGTATTTTTTTGGAGCAATGAATGACACTGCAGCAATCCTAGCATGACCGTGCACTCGCAGACCTCTTGGTGACCAGAGGACTGTGCTGTTTAACTACCAATTATGTTGCTACAGCTCCTGAATGGCACCATTTTGTTGTTAGAAAGAACAAAGGATGCCTACGAGGGAGTGAAATGTAAGGTGCTGAGAGGAAAGTTCTCCATGGCACGCTGGGGGAATGTGGGCAGCATGGCTAACATGACAGGATGTGATGAATGATGTTACATGAAGAGAGGCTGGGCCAGATGTGTGCATGCAGTGAACGTCTGTCCTCAATGAGCTGGGCAACTTAACGGGAGTAAGCAAAGCAAAGCTCCTTCCTATAACAGGATTTCATCCTCTCTTTGTCAGGACCTTTCATTTAGAAATGCTCCTTTTGCAGCAATGGTGCCCATGGGCTACACTGTGTTTACCCATTTTGACACAATGATAACACAGTGGTACAGCTTCATCCTCAGGCAGGAGTGACTTGAGGTCCCTCTAAATCAAACCCTCAGGAACCAAGCTTTTTGTTAATGAAATAATCATCATCTCAATTGTCGACAATTAGCACAAACAAATTTGACTCCAGGTATACACTGCAAGCTCACTGAAATAGATGTTAGGCATTCAGAAATGTTGCACAATTTGAAGTGTCTTGATTGATCTTTTAGGGTTAACTCTAAAGACGATGAAGAAAAGAAGTTTCATCTAAAGACAAAAAAAGTTTCACTACATTTGGGGAATTAAAAGGAAAAATTATTTATTCAAAATTCTGATAAACTAATTACTTGAGTATTTTGCTCACCTCTGGTTAGCAATGCCATATCACTGAAATCTTTTATAAGAAGATAATACTTAGTTCCAGAACACAACTAGCATCCTACTCTGCTGGCTATTTGAATGTATTATTGAGAGCAATATGTGAAGAGGTAAGGTTAAAGTGGTAATCAGTTATAATTTAGCCCAGTAATCACAGTGCTTCTAACATCAGTCATCAGAAAAGAATTTTTAAGGAAACTGATAAAGTCTCCTCTGAGTAGAGTTCCTTTTCACTGTAGTTTTCTGTCTTTGCTAATAAAACGTATAGAAATATATGCCAATAGAAAGGTCTTTTTTGCATAGTTTTGCACTGTAATCTCCTGTGTTGCCAACTTCCTGTACTGAGAAGTTTTTTTTATGTTACAGGCCATCTCCAGCACTGTTGAGAGAAACTGCCTCATGAAAAGAGATGTTAGGGGTGGGTGGGCCCAGCACCACTGTAATGTAACATTGCGGCCCATAGTTGTGAAATATAAATGTGAGAGGTAGCAATGTAAAATGTAACTAGTCTGTGACTTTAGACTAAAGAAAAGCATGTGCAGAACCTGTAAAGTCTTTTGCAGCTTGCTGGCGATCAGATCTCTGGAAGAACAACATTTTTGTACAGGTAAACTCTATATAAAGTGGCTGATGTGTGGTTTTTAGGTGGTTTTTTTTCCCTTTTGAGGAAATTTTGAGAAAATTTCAAGCAGATTAACAATAAAATCAATTAATGTAAATTTTATGTGACTCTTCATTGGCTGTCAAGGATGACTAGGATAATGGACCCACCAGATAAAGAAGCATGTTCCCCTCCTGAACCCATTTTTTATCTCCATGTATTACAGTGAGTTGTCCTTTCAGTGGACATTTGGTGAGGAATCATGTTTTTCTGAGCCCTTTTTAAGACAAACAAGAATTAAGTGGTCCCCCTTTACCGACCTACGTCAGGCAATTTATCTAAACATTGTAATGTAGTCATATATATTTAAGTTACGGCAATTCCTTCCCTGTAGTGATTAACTATATTTGTGTATGTATTTCAGCATGCTAGAGATATCAGTCACGGCACTTACTTAAAAGTGTATCAACAACTCCCTTTTCCAGGCAATTGTTTTTAAGAAACCTTTAATTTTATCATACCTAGATGTAATCACAAGAAGAAATATGTATTTAACAATGTATGAAAATGGTTTGGATACATTACAGTCACATATAAGCACAAAATTAAAACAAAACCTGTTATCAGAACAGGATTTTATTATGAAACACTCATAAGCAGCTTTGTATTTTAGTGTTTTTATGTGGGCATATAAATGTCAGCAGTTTTCTTTCTATATTTTTTCTCTTCTCTGGGTCATTGGGAGAGTAACAGATGACATTTGCAGTTCTCTTCCACCTACTATGCTGTTCTATGTTCTTGTAGATATGCTCCTGATTTCAGATTTCTTACCTGATACAGAGTGTTATAAACTAGCACTTGTATATACAAGAAACAGGACATATGGGACAGTGCTAGAAAAAAAATCCTTAAAGTACTTTCAGTGCTTCAAAACAATAAAGTAGTAAAAATAGTGAAATAGTATGTCGATCTTACTATTTCAGCTACAACACACACCAAGGCACATGCTGGTATCTATCCCAGCCCTTTGATGGGAACAAGTGCTCATGTGTAGCCATGCTGTGTTCACTGGATCTTGCAGAACTAAGTGCAGGATCAGAGTTTCTGCTGGCTCTGCTCGTGCTGAGAAGTAACTTTCCTACTGCAGTCAACTGAAGAACCTGCTTATTTAAGTCAAGAAAGCAGAATCTGGCCTCTGGCATATAGTCTTAATATGTCCCATGGAGTAAGTAATGATCTAAAATGCACAATAAAACACACATTAAATAATTGTCATGGAGTGAATGTCACAATTGTTACAAGGTCATAATTGTTACAAGGTCCAGATACATTATATTGGAGAGCAAGTGCAGCATTACATGTTCACAGTCCACATCAGCTGCAGGGGTATCTTGTATTAGCATTTGTTGGCATTACTTCAGGATGAGCTTGTATGCAACAGTCAGAGCAATCCGCTCAGAGGAGTGTCTCCCAGTCCTGGAATTCGAGGCTCCTCCCAGTCCTTACAATACACCGCAGAGCTGAGAAAGCTAAAACTCATCCAAACTAGTATTTTCTTATGCCAGCTGGCAAAACTGGCCAAGCAAAGAACCAAGGACTATGCTGTCCTTCCTAAAAGGGACATGGCAACTTGCAGCTCCTAGTGTACTAGTAAGGTCTGAGAAGAGAGCTCTTTAAGGCTCAGTCCATAGCCTTTCTAGCCCTTTCTCATGTTGGGATAACAGTGATCTGATAGGAATGTGAATAAAGTAAAATCAATGCAAACTTTTGTTAGATTTTAAAATGACAGTTATCACAGGTGGATGGCTGATAATGGCTTTAGAGGCGCTCAGTGATCCACTCAGTAGTCAGACACACCACCAGCAGTCATGTACAACGAGGTAAAAATGCACTTTTGGAAATACCTAAGTATGGTGACCTTTGGCCTTTAACAAATACTATGTAGTTTTGGTTTGGTTTGGGTTTTTTGTCTCAGAAGTAAATAATGCATGTTTTATAACCATCAAAAATATTCTCTGCTTTCCCTCTTCAGATCACCGTAAGAAGAAATGTCACAGACAACTATTGTCCATTTAAATAGACTGATGCTTTTAACATTGATTTATTTTCCCCCCACGCTCTGCATTTGGAAAGCATAGAAAAGAAATAGCAGCTATGCAACTTCAAAGCACTTTCTAGCACTGGATGTCATTAGAAATATTGGAGCTGTTCTGCCTTCTCTGATGGCTGTGGCTCTTACATGCAGCATGCCCTAAACAACAGTAAGCAGGGGATGGACAGCAGTTTACTCACTTGAAGTTTTGGTGTCAGTGTATACCAGAAGGTACGTGCCTTCGAATTTGATCTCAAAATTCTGTTGGCCTTGCCTTCAGTGCAGCCATGGGAGCCTTGACCCAACCAGGACGCTTTCTGGTTAATGGACTGAACGTGTAAGCCATGAGGAAGGGGTGGGTGTGTGCTTTGGTGGGTGCTATGAAGAGTCCTGAGCAAGGCAAAAGTGCAGGGCGGCAGAGGAGCTTTAGCCAGTGTGAGTGGATCCATCCTGAGCCTTTGCTCCCAGGGACCAAAAGTTACAGCGTTTCAGGAGGAGTTATTTAGCTCATCTGCTACAGGACCAGCGACATGAAGAGGAGACTTTACTGTCCAGAATGTCCAGAACATCATACCTTCAGCTTCATTTCTGTGTTGGATTGTCAGGTACCCTGATGTAACTGGCTGTATGGTTTGTATAAAAAAACTTCCTTCCCAGACAAAAATGGGTCTGCTGACCTCACCATCACTCATCCTAGTATAAGGCCAAGGCAGGTATCTGTCACTCAGTATCTTATTTTGTATCTCTCTTGCTAATCATCAAAATTTTAACCTCCTAAATATATCAGTCTTTTTCTTCCCATAGCACTCCACATCCTGTATTGCTTTTGCAGAATCACAGAATATCTTGAATTCAAGAGACCCACAAAGATCATTGAGTCCAATTCCTGATGTGAACATAAGCCAGATTCTCCTGTGAGAGACAGCGGTACTATATGCACCTGTATTCCTTCTGCTTATACCTCATTTCACCTCCCTCACAAGGCACACCGTGTATGTGCTGATTCAGCAAAATATACAATGCTACCAAGGGAGCAGAGTGACAGGAATAAGATGTTCTGGTAGCAAACTGGAACATTCCCTTTTCCCGGGAATGCTCAAGGCCTGATAAGTTTGCATTTCCTCTGCACATGGACAGACTCCCCCAGTGGGATAAGCAGTGTGGCCAGTTATTTGTGTTGCCAGGGCTTGCCATTAATAGTTAATATTGTATGGCAATGAAGGCATTGTTATCAGACCTCTAAGGTATCACATTTGATGGGCACAATTCACACTTCTCAGAACCATTATTCCAAGCTTCCTGCCAGCTCCTTAGTTTACTCAGGCTTCTTATTTCCAAGGTTATTTTTGCAGCGACAAAGGCTGGAAATGTAAGGCCCGGTTCCTTGCCAGAAAGAACTGGCACAGTCCCACTGCCTGTGCCCGGTCTGTGTGCTGGGGCACTGTGGAGAAATCGACAGGCTTGGGGAAAGCCACAGCTGCCCCAACAGGGACTCTCTCCAGCTCCAGTTACAAGCCAGGAGTCAGCCAGTCACACTGGCCTCTCTCTCCTTCAGGACTGTGGTAAAGCACTTCTACCAGCTTGAAAGCCATGAATTTTCACGATGAAAATCTACAAATTCTTTTTGACTAGCATTGTAGCCAGGCTCCCTCTTCACTCAGGCTCCATGACCTAGGCTCTCCTGTGCTACCAGACCTCCAAGTTTGATATCTGCAGGCAGAAACTTGCAAATGAGAATCATGCAACAGCTGCTAACATTTTATTGCAGGTGGGTAAATACAGGATTCAAGACACAAAGTATCATGAGCCACAAACTGAAGGGAAAGCAGGGAAGCTCAACAGGAGACAAACACACCGTTCTGTATTTCGAAGTCAAGAAATAAGGACATTGTTTCTAAACAGCAGATTATGAGTATAGAAAAATACCTACAACCAAGAAAAGGAGAAGCTATTATTTTTAGGATTGTATTTGTTCCAGTTTAATGGACCGTATGTGCTGTATATTAAAACAGTCCTAAGCAATATTTCTGTAGTTAAAAATAGGTAAGGTTTTTTCATTGTAAACACAGATTTCAGGGCATATAGTTAAGCCACGTAAATTCACACCAGATTAAGTTTGTGATAGAACTTCTATGCCTGGGTGTGGTTCCTCCTCCCATATACAAGACTATCCAAACCAGCTATGTTGTTTTTACTTAGAACAATGAGCACAAAGAAATTGTTTTGGGGCTCGGTCCAAATATTGCCCATTTTCCCTTTGATGAGGAAGAGAAGGATTTAAAATTGAATGGGAATTTCAGAAAAATTTCCTGCCCTAAGAAGATTCACTACTTGCAATGGGTGAGGATCAACTCACTTTCATAATTATTTCCAAGGCAGAGTTCTGTCAGCACCTGGCGTTGTTAGTGGGATATTACTGGAATATACACAGTAAAGAGCTTAGTCCAACTAGGATATTAGGTCCCAAAGACACTAGTGTGGCTTTCCACTTCAAGATATGCACAGTGCAGATTATGCTGCTGAACAGTAGTAACAGATCTTGTCTACACATGGAGTTATTCCTCCAAAATCATGTCTGGATCCTCCCTATTCCAGAAAAAAAAAAAGTGTGTTTGATGCTGTGCTTAAGTAATTTTTACTGTAAATTAAAATAACTGAAAGAAGTTTTATTCTACAGTAAGTGAGTCCATACACAGCATTCTTTAAATATCTTTTGCATTATAAAGTCACATCCTGCCACAATCTACCACTGAATTGCAGATAATATTGTCTTTATAAAGTGTACACTCTCTGGGGATGAGAAATATTGCTCAAAATGCCATCCAAATGTTGAAAATGTAATATTTACACTGGATGAGTGCCATCCTTGTCTGGCAGGCTACTGGATCAGAAAAAACTGTCTGTGAAAAGACAACTGTGGGAGTGGTTGAGAGTCCAGCAGTTTCTTTTTCCCTCCCTCCCTTTTTAACAAAATTGTACTTCCTGGTGTTATCGTTTAAATCAGATTTTAAGAAGTCCATTATGATGCATCTGTTTAAAATATCAAGGGGAAGCACAATTCAATAACACTAGATATACAAAAGTGAGAGCTGTGAATTAATACTGTCTCTTGTGTTAAAGCATCATTGACCTATGGTTTCACGTCTTCTAAAATGTGACATGAACTGTAAATAGCCAGTTGTGCTTTTGAATGTTTTCCCATGCCCTTCCATCATCCAGATCAGACCTGATGGTCTTACATATAGTAATCCAACCTTGTTGATTTTAAGTTAATATTTTAGTTGAGTTATGCCGTAGTTACAGCAAATCAAAATGTAATACAGCTATTTGTCTTCTTGGCAGTTTACACTTAATGTTGCCATTTATATTACCTGGAGAAATAAAAAAACAGATAACCCATGCCAATTATTTGTAGAGGAACTAATTTCTATTTCGTCTGAAGCCAGTTTTAAATCTCCTCCATATGGCTGATACAAAGTATTATGAGGCACTTGATGAAAACATGGCTCCAATGAAGTCAGTTAGTTTTGTGACAGACTTCAGGAGAGCCAAGATTTCATCCATTATCTCTTTCTATAGCATAGGGTCCAGCTGTATTGCAGAAAAAAAAAAATCAAACACCAAAAGGCTGAAGCTATTAATCAACCTAGAAAGTTCTGGTTAATGTATTGCAAGGTAGGCCTCTATTGGATCGTGCGTGCCTTTAAATTCTGCAAGCACTTAAAGAAACCCTGCCAAAAAAATTGACATATGTGCAGCTCCAGTTCCTGAGCCCAGACAATATCCATTCTGCCTGCTGCAAGCATTGTGGTCTGTTGTAACTGGGCTTTCCTTCCTCACCCTCCGAGGCTTTTCTGACAGGCAGACTGCAAACTTCCCTAGGCAGGTTCCAGCATTTGCTTGTCGCAGATGGAGTTGCAAAGTAATGTTGGATACTGAAAGCGGTGGGGATGAAGCTGGATGTAAACAAGAGTTCCAGCCTTGTCCAATGCAGAGTCAGACATCTGCCCATCGAGGCTTTATTGTCTCTGTTTAAACATAAGCTATTGTTGCCTGTTGTTTTTTGGTTTTTGTTTTGTTGATTTTGGTTTTTTGTTTTTGTTTGTTTTACATTTTACATCCTATCAGGCTGACACAAAAATTCTGTTGTTGAAGTGATGCTGCATGCTTAAAACCATCTACCACAAATCAGAATGCTAAATTTAGGAAGAAAAAGTATCTCTTACCACTGAAACCCAGCTCCCGCACACATAAGCACATATCCCAATTCATGTCCTTGAACCCCAGGGAACGAATGGGATTATTCACATACTGAGACTGTACACGCACTTGCAGAGGCAGAGAGCAGCACAAAAGAGCAAACAGATGACAGAGTTGTTTTTAATACCATATTTAAAAATAAAAGTCTTGTGGTTCTGCACACTGTAGCCTAAAGAAGGAATTCCTGGGAATGTTTCCAAAATCCAACAAATATTAGAATTGATCCTGAAGAGCCTTTCAGTTATGCAAGCTAACTCCAAACCCCTTCATTTCACTTTAAAACTCTTCAAAGTTATGTAGGCGCACACACACCTTAGCCACATGTATGTGGAATTCTGTAATGCTTTGCTGACTTTTTAATTCATATAAGTTCAAAGCTTTGATCACAGTGCTGCTACACTGTTTGCATTTTTGCAGTCTTTACATTATATTTGGTGACAGAAGACTGAAAATTTCATTAGAGAGAAAAGAAAATCATTATTTAGCTTTCACCAAAAACTGGAGTATTTCCATAGATGGTGTAGAGCTCAGATTTTTTAAAAATGTAGTAGACAATGTGATGTGGTCGTTTTATTCTGCTTAAAAAGTACAACTTCTTTCTGTGAGCATTAGTAACTGCAGTCATTACTGTAAAATTATTGAAATTTATATAAAAATCTGAGATGGAAAAAAAGCAAAGGTTTTTGCTATTTTTTCAAATGTATTTTATTTCTGTAATTTGTCAGTAAATATATATATATGAATTACATAGTAATATCCTCATGGTCTTAATCAGAGGTGATGAATGTAAGAGTATATAAAACATTACAAGTTTTGAATCAGTGAGATAAATATACATTTTAAGGCTGTATGGTCTGCACATGCACTCAGGACTAGTCAATTATGTACAAACAGAAATACCTATTTTTAGAAACAAGTCTTAATTCAAGACAGCCGAACTAAAGCAAGCACTGCTCTACACTATACCTACAACTTTCCTAATCATTCAGACGACTCAAAATAAAGCACAATACTGTTACTGTTTTTCTTTTTAACTCAGCCTTAATACCCAGTGTACCGATCCAAAGTGACTGAAGTGCAGTTTACTTACAGAGTTGTTAGACTTTCTACTAAAACTAACTACATGGTTATTTTTTCCCCTTAGTGAGAACAAAGCTCGTTGTTCCTGCTCGTATACCGTCTATTTTTCAGCCAGTTTTTCCCTAAGGGTCCCTCACTGCCCGCTGCCCGCCGGGACCGCTCAGCCCGCACGTCAGCGGGCACCAGCCCCGGCTCAAAGACAGGCTGGGCTTAGGCAGCGAGTCACTATTTTTCGTACAGGAGTTGGCCTTGAACATCAGCCTTGCCACATGAGAACCAGCTATCCTCTTCACCTGAATAAAACGAAACTTAAAATATTTTCTACCCACAATTTCCGCGTTTTATTACTATTTTATCATGCTCGGTCACCCCCTCCCTCCGTACTCCCCCGCCCGCGTTAAGTTTCGAGCGGCTCTGCCAAGCGGCTCCATGTGACGGCAGCGTGGTCACTTCCTTCCCGGCCAGCTGTAGGTAAATCCCGGTGGAGCCCCAAGGGACGGACATCCCGAGGGGGAAGCAATGCCCCAAGAACCTGGCATAGCCACCTCGCCTGCTTCCTCAGTGCCCGCACCCCAGCAACCGGGCGCTGCCGCCGCCAAAACCAGCCCGGACACAAGCGAAGCCCCTTTCCCACGGGCACGGCACAGCACGGCACGGTACGGGGGGAGCGCAGCGAGCGGCGGCAGCACAGCCCGCCCCGTCCCGCCGTGTCCCCCCGCCCC
>WEIV01020544.1:52625-110485 GCA_013390005.1 Calyptomena viridis
CACAGCGCCGCCTGGCGGCCCGCCCGCGCGCCCGTCCCCGCGGCCCGCCGGGAACACGCGGGGATCTCCATAAACGAACCCCCCGTGACCCATATTCAGTTCAAGTGCAATCTTTATCTTTCTTCCCACCCCTCACCCCTCTTTTTTTTTTTTCTCCCTGGATCCTCTTTCAAGCCCACTCCACGCTGCCGCGCTATTACATGCTAATTTAATTTTACTATGGACGATATTTTCAGCATTTGCTGAGGACAGTAAATTTTGTAGTTTATGTTATTTCACTTTTTATGACTTTTTAACACTTAATAAAATTTTATTAGAGCACTTTTGTGTTTACAAGGCCACAAAACTCTTGGCAGGTTGTCAGAAGTCCTTTTTATTATGATCCTACTGATATACTGCGAGTAATGAAATAATCATGTCCAGAAATGTATCAAAGGCCAGAGGGATTATCCAATTTAATGGCTCTACAGATGCGCTGTGAGGGATATGGACAGGCAATGCGTCGACAGACTAAAAGGCGTGTGCGAGGCGGAGGCAGCCCTGCTTAATTTCTTTCCCATTGCAGGCTGGTGCTCTGTTGTCCTGGAGGCTCCGGGCTTGGTCAGGTGACTCTCGGAGCTTCCAAGAAAAATGGATTTATTCTGGTGCAAAAAAGCTCTTTTCTTTTTATTCTTAGGTGTGCATCTAGCACTGACGTGCTTGCTCTGATGTTTCCACTGCTTGTGACACTCAGCGAAACACAATTTACTGGAAAACACCCAATGTCATCGTGCCATTGTGCAGCAAACAGTGGCTTTGGGCATTATGATTTAGTCTTGCAGCCAACAAATAAATAAATAGGAAAAGGAAAGACCAAAATAAACAAACATAAAAAAAAATCAGAAGCAGAACAAGCTGGTGAGATCAAATACAAGTGAGAAATTTTAGAGTATTCTGTGAAATGGTTGTGTTTTGCTTTTGTCTTTTTTTTGCCAGAGTAGGGTTGTGGAAGCGCTCGCATTTGCTCCCACAATGAGCTGTTTTTCTTCACTGCTGCAGTGCTATAGCCTGAGATACTGCAGCTGTTTTTAAGGCAATTTCCTTTTATTTTAAATAATTGTTCATGTAACATATGTTGTTGAGCTCATTCTTGCGTCAAAAGGAGACTATTATACTTCCTGACCCTCAAAGCAAGGTGGGTGGCTTTGTTTTATAATTAAATTTTCTGTGTTCAATTTCATATTTTTCTTTCTCTGCTGTTTCCTAAAGGCCATGCCAAAAAAGATGAAAGGTAGCAATAATACCAGGAACACTTCAATGGCAGTTTTGTCTCTTTAACACACATTGTTCCAAACTTTTAAGCTTCACAGGGACGCTAGAAAGGTATTATTTCACAATTTTACAATTAGTTGTTTAATTCCCTGTGATTTTAACCCTGCCTCATTAAAGTCTGCAGCAAGAACATCTTTCATAATTTCTAAAGTAGAAGAAGGAACTTTTTGCTCAAGCACAAACATATGTACTGTATTCCAAGGTATCTTGTGATACAGCCAACAGGGATTAATTTTAAAGCAAACAGGCACTAA
The DNA here is from genome assembly GCA_013390005.1 of Calyptomena viridis. Taxonomy (NCBI): domain Eukaryota; kingdom Metazoa; phylum Chordata; class Aves; order Passeriformes; family Eurylaimidae; genus Calyptomena; species Calyptomena viridis. The sequence goes on from WEIV01020544.1 coordinate 54,191, forward strand.
CTGTGCATATTTAAAATATGCTTGAATAATTTCAAGCACTTTACAAACAGACTCGAAGACAAGGTCAGAAGTGATCAGAGAATTTATCTTCAGAATCATGACAATATACTAGTGGACCACATGTTTGTATATTTTTTGATATTGTGAATCTGCTTCACTGTGGAAGAGTGCCTCCAAGATCAATGTGGTTTCTGAAGGAATTAAAGTGGTGTACAGTGTTAGCAAACACGAAAGAAGCTGGCCTAGGAGAAGTAATATAAATCATTAAATGCGGTTTAGCTTCAGGACAGAAGTTTTGTTTTTCCAGAACAATATCATCTACTGTAAATCACATGTTTACAGGTCAAGGTCAATTTAAACTTCTTAAACCTTTAACAGCAATCAAACTGGGAACCTGCAGGATGAAATGATGCAGTAACAGAAGTGATGGACTGGAAACTGTTAACTTTGGAAGAGGAGTGGCTCCTATTGTTCTTTTGAGAGAAAGAGCAAACTTAGAAATGCTTTGAGTATAAATATGTAAACATGCCACACATTACTTACTCAATGAAGCATCTAACTAAGTTAACCCTTTCCTGGCAGCTTAAGTTTTTTCCTGGAACATCAGAAAAGGCCTGAGGAAGCTGATCCCACCATCATGGAAACAGAAACAGAGAGGTGAGATTCAGTAACTGGACCTGGGCTGGTGCCTAGAGGAGGTGTGCGGGGCTGGCAAGATAGTCCTGGCTGAAAGAGAACATCCTTGGTGGAATAACTTAAGGGAGCAGCATGACTGGGGATGGCCCTGTCCTCAGCAGGCACCAATGCCACCCCCAGGAGAGGTCCTTCAGACCCCAACAGGCACTGTCAGGCTAGTTATGTGTGTTGAGACCCTTCCCTCCACCAGGGATGACCAGAAAATGGTACATGGGAAATGTGGGTCCGGGAAGAATTCTGTGGATATTCTGTCAATGTATTTACACATAACCCCTGTTTATGGCCAAGTCATTCTCCTGAATAGCCCATCAACCAGGTGCACTAGTGAAATGCAGCATACTCTTGGCACACAGTACATTGCCAAATCTACTGATGCTCTGGTGAACATGAGAAGACACATATGAATCATTTTAACAGGCCAAATTCTACACCTATTCAAGCCAGTGGAACCTGTGCAATTGTTCACAATAAGACTGAAAGTGCAGTCATGATTCATTAGTTATTAATAGGCAGGAACCTGCAAACTTTGTAATGACTTTGTATTATCAAAAGCACAAAGCTGGACTACAGTATGCTGTAGACTGGCTACAAACAATAGTAGTTTAACAATTTATTTACATACATCATGCCAACAGCATGAAAATCAACACAAAAGTCTTCACATAAAGAAAAGATGATGTTCTGTAAAAGTCTGCTTTAGCCACAGAACTCCTATGGATAAGAGTGGGATTTGTTCAGCTAAATCCCATTCAATTTTCTGAAAGCAAATTTGGAGTTGATGATGAAGCCAAAAAGTTGAGTACACTTTCTTCTGAAATCTATTAAGGGAGATTCAATCATGTCTTTAATTTTTATTTTTGCAAAACTACTGGCAAAACAAGCAATAGGTACTTTTTTAGGGCTGTTTGTTATTTTTATTTTTGGTTGGCAAATAATTTGCTTGTTGCAAGCTGCCATTTCCCAAATCAGGAGAAAATGTAACAAAAATTATGGGTCCCTCAAAGCAATGAAAACATTTCCAGGGGCTTTGGTTACTATTACTTGAGAATGAAGACCTAGTTCCTATAGATTAGATGTTAACATACTCCCCTGCTGTTCAGGAGACCATAAGACAATCCTTTCTCTGTAAATTAGAGCACAGACTGGAGCCCACATCTGCCATGTCCCAAATGAGAACGTAATACTGAGGTGATGGGGTCTGTCAAGATAGGTCTTCCAGTGAGGCCACTCCAGGGAGCTCAAGGGAAAAAAGAAAATAACAGCAAAGTTTAATTAACCTGTCTCATGAATTTTTAATAAAATTCCTGAAGTTGGGGGAGTCTGTGGCTTGTGAGCAAGGCTGAAGCTCCTGACTAGGTCATGAAATTGAGAAAACCACACATTTCTATCAAAACTCTATACTTTCCCATGTAATTATCTGCTACAAAGATTGGTATACTGCAGATGGTTAAAAGAACGAAAGTACATGAAGACAATGATATAAACTTAAAGTATATAAAAATAAGACAGTTGAAGTGCTACCTACATTGTGGTTTTATTATAGTTTAATGGACATACGCCAATGAGCATTGCGGCTCTGTGTCCAAACTGATAGATGTAGCCCATAAAATCTTTCCTCAGAAGAAAGTCAGATAAGTGAAACTTGGTAGAAAAATGGCTGTACTTTCTGCAGCTATAGATTATTCAATCAATGAAACTCCTATCTAACTCAATACTACCCACATCCTTGGATTTATTTTCTGAACTCTCATCTGAAGTACAAACTGGCTCCCCCAATTTCCTCTGATGAATTCAGTAATTTTAAAAGCACAGAAACCCTTCTTGGGAATTAAGCAGTAGCTCCAGACTACGGGGTTTATGGCTGAGACCAGCAAGGAATAGCATTTACAGTTTTTGAAACAGAGGTTGAGATTTGCTTTCTTGCTTAGGAACATAGTTATCCTTTATAACGCAGTGTCATTTAGGTTCTTAAGCTGAGTGGTAGTTATGCAATCATTTAATGTTTTCTATTATTTTGGCAGAGTCCCATTTTTCTTCTCCTTTATTTTCACTCCATATATATGTATTTATATATGTCTCATTATTAGTTTTCAAGAAAATGTGAAGATTTCTTTTACTGTCTCTTTCCTCTTAACTTACGGAGACAACTTTACTAATGGTAATCACAGTAATAGAGAAAGAGTCTAACATGATCACCTGGAAACATCCAACTCAGAATAACTACAAGAAATCCAAGATGCAATTCATAGCTGGAGGAATTATAAACAGCAAATCCAACTGGAGAACTTCTCACCTTATACTTGAAAGTCCTATCAAATGCCTGTACTCATCCTGCTGACCTTTTATGGATTGAGGGGCTGTTATGCTATTTAACACCCCTGTATCTGTCCTGTGCCTTCTGCATGTGAAGTGTGGGCACAAGTAACAAACATGGCAAGGGTGCTTCCAAAGCCACTGGGAAGTCTCTGGCTGCCCAAGTGCTGCCCTGGTTACTCTAACAGGACAGCACCTTGCATCTTGCTGAGTACAGGATTATCTTTATAACCAATTTCCAGGGGAGAAACTGAGGCATTTGGCTTGAGGGTATTTAGGTCTCTAGGAAAATCCCTCTAGCTGCTCTGTTCTCATGGAATCTGCATGACTTCTATTTTCATCTTTACTGGCCTGAAATATCCTGGTGAGTTTAAATGAAATCTCCAAGGTTTGCAGATTTGAGTGGCAAATGAGTAAGATGAATTCATGCCCCTCAGGTAACCAGATAGCATGTAAGGCAGCATGAAATCTCTGACAGCAAACTGCCCTCACCTTCCTGTGTAAAACGTTCCCCTCATGGTGGGGAAAGAGCCTCTACGGGAAGGATATATAACACACAAGTGTCACGGGCAAGTGGATGCCAGGAACAGCTATGGCAGAGGGATTAATCTGGGATGTCACTGTGACCCAGCAAGATATAGGTGTCCAGGAGTTAGGACTTTCAGGAGCAGCACCTGCACAGCAGCCTGTGCATGGGGGAAGCCTGGGCCAGTGGTTTTCCTCTCTTTTGCTCTGGGATGGAAAGGAAGCTCTGTTTCCCTTTAAGTGACTGGGGACAGGGGCAATTTCAAGCACCATCTTTTTGACCCAAATTCTGCCTTTAAGAAACCATTATGAAGACTGCCTGCAACTCACCCTGGTCTCTCAGATGATGTTTCTTCTCCCTCTCTCCTTGCATAGTCCCAGCCATGCTTTGGAAGTTTGCAGAGGAGAGAGAGACCTGATACAGCTTGCACACTTTGTTCTCCATCTTGATTTGTGTGCATTGCTTTCCTGATGCACTCTGAGGCAAAGGTGAGGAGATATAAATAAATATCTTCCATATTCATGAAAATTACCAGGATCTTAAAATACCATTTAGAAATCCTGTAACAATGAACAAGTTACACTGGCAGCATCTCTTCAAAGGTTTCTCATGTAAATAAAGAGTTGTCTCCAAGAAGAGTCCCATACATACTATTACACAGTAATCATTAGCTTTAAAAATTATTACAAACAAAATAAAATTCAACACATATGGATTTGGGCTATGTGACCATTCAAAGCTCATTAAAGTGACAAACTTGAAGAAGCTGGAATGCTTAAAATTCAGCACTTGTTCATGTGCTAGTTTGATTTAAAGAAGACTCCAGAGGCTTTCTTTGTTGAATGATATATTATTATATATTATATTCTCATGAATTATTCCCCAGACTTCAGTGCTGTCCAAAATATGGCCACCACTAGGCCACAGGTCTCTCCTTCTGTGTGATCTAGCTTTTCATAGAAGATTCAAACCTGACAGGCTTTCCTCTCATATCCATACTCTTGACAACTCTTTATTTTCCATGGGGAATTTTAGGGCTTTTATCTTCACTCACACTTAAAAAAAGATATGGTTTGCAATGCTTTAACACTTCTACTAGTGCAGCAGTTTTTTGGTACGTAGCATAAGCTTGGGGCCTTTTCTCTTGGCTTGAAGGTGTGTTAGGGCATGTCTGCACTGCAGCCTGTGCCTGAGCTGGTACCCCACTGCCCAGTCACTGCTGAGGCTCCTCCACAGGGCAATGCCACTCCTGCTCTGTGAATGTGGGGATGTCCAAACAAGCAGTGCCTGTTGTGGGAATGGGAGTCAAACAGGAGGGATAAGGAGCCAGTGAGGGAATGGAAGCTACAAAAAACGGTTTTGGTCTTCCTGAAGTCCATAAATTAAATGTGGCTCAAGGAATGTGCAGGGGTCTGGTCAGTTTTTAGACTAGTTGAAATGAGTCTTCTGTGAGTAAAAGTTTTGTCAATTCATGCGGTAGGACAACTTTACACATCGGTTTGCTGTGATTTAAGTGACACCCTTTTTATCACAATGACATTGAACCAACCTGAAAAATGTTTCCAGATACTAAATCCTTCAAGCTTGATATTTGGAATGGGGTCCTCTTTCAAAATTGGAATTTTTCCATCACTGATGACATCTCTGTATTATGGAGTCTTTTATCTTTCATTCTAATAATATTGCACAGACCTGTCTTTGTGACATACTGAAGACCTGTGATAAAGTGATGCTGTGAATTTTCTCACTGGGATATAAGAAAGAGATGTCTCCTGGACAGCTTCTGTTCTCTTTTTTCCCCCATAAATTCTACAAAATTCTGCTACAAAACAGAAGATAATTCAAACCAGATAAAGTTTTTATCAGCTATCAGGTATTTTAAAGACAGTAACAATATCACAGGATGAAGGTGATCGTAAAGGCATATCAAATATAATACTTACTTTTAAAGTGTCTGAATAATTAGCTTATGTTTTGTTCACATTACTCACGTCTTCACTGCTTCAAGTTGCTACCATCCAAACATTCTTTAGCCATTTCCCTGTAGGCTAACATTATTGTATGGTGATTGTATGTTAGTTTAACAGCACATTATTTTAAAAATGTCACCAGAATCAGGTAGGGCCTGATCTACTGCCTATGGAAAACCAATGACAGTTCTAAAGCCTCTTAGTTGGTTAGTCTCATAGTGAATATTAGTAAAGGATAGGAAGGTAAGCGTTGCTTTCATGAAAGCTTTGTACAATTCTCTGTGTACTCCCCATGTAAACCTGTGTTTACTAAGTCAGTAGGTCTGTGACGTGCCTCACAAAAGATACACAAAGTAGGATGAAGAGAGAGATCTCTAAAAATTCCTACAAGTACTATAAGAAACATACATTGACACCAAAGCAGCATCTCTTGTACTTAATAATCAATTCAGACTGTGGAGAGAGAAGAGGGTCCGTTTTTAGTGTTAGTCCGTTTAAAAATGTTTTTAGTTGGTAATACACCTGGGAGCATCACCCCATATTATAGATCTTGCTGCAAATGCCCAGATGTATAATTTATTCAAAATATCAAATATCTTTCATTACAGTCCAGTTAACCTCTGTAAATTAAACAATTGCTTAGGAGAGTTTCCTCACAAGATGAACTTCTGGCAGTGGATATATAAACACACTTGGTGGGCTGAATCTTTTTCCACTAACATACTCTGGTTTCGGTGCAGTTGAAAATAAGAGAGGAGAGGGTGGAAGGGTCAGCTGCTTCCCGACATCTAAAATCTTTATCAGTACCAGCAACCCCTTGGCTGGTGTCAGTGATTTGTGGTATTGTTGTTTATCTGTGTATCACTCACTCGGGCACACTGTTTAGATCCAAAGGTCTCAAGACCATTTGCAATCTTTTCTAGGCTTGCTGTATCAGACAAGGCAGACATCTGGCTGTCGGTTATAATTGCATCCTGCACCAGAAGTTGTTTTTAAATACTCCTGATTCCCTTTGAATGCAGAGCTGTGATGCACAACAGTTTCAAGCCATTACTGCAAGAGGCAAAGTCGATCCATGACTTTAGACAAGTTTGAAACAAGATTTATGAGAGATGGTGGGGAGGGGGGCCATTTTACAAAAGGGTGGCTGTTTGAGCCTGCTTGGGTTTTAACGATACAGCAGTTTCCTTTCCAGCCTGTACAACTTATTCTTTGAACGCTGACAGAAATAGTCAGAAATGTATTTGTGGTGTGGCCATGTTTACTGTTTCCTGTTGTCTTTCTTTGGAAGTATTTTAACAGAAATTAGGACTTCACATAAAACCCCTACAGGCTCTGGGATGAAAGGATTAACTATTAGGCTTCCTTCTCACTCTAACATGGTGGACTGTGATTTAAACCCTACAGACTCATGACAGGATATGATGCCAATTAAAAGCACGAAACCTAATTTTTTGGCAGAATAATCGCATAATCCTCTTTCTATTATCTGGCTAAAGGATTACTGACAGCACCTTTACTTCTCAGCCCAAATCTTGGATTTATTAGGCTAACAAACTGCTCTAGTTTAAATTATACAGGCCAAAGAATATTGTTGAATGTCCAGGCGCAGGACTGCATTCAATATTGTAAAGGGATGTTTTTTCCCTGGTAATTGTCACACTGGGTCAAGAATGCACAGAAATGTAAGTGGACAGCTGGTTTTGGTTGAAAGTGGAGTTCTGACTTGCTGTTTAATACTAAATCAATTATAAAGTAATTTAATAACAAATCTTATAAAGTAAAACATTGCAGTGAAAAATTCAGCTGTAATTTCTTGTAAGATCTGAATTCAGTTTGCGTGGAATACACAGGAAGTTCAATGAAAATATGTTACTGGAGTAAAGAAAGAGGTTAAGTTCTGCCTCTCCGGGTTGCCAGTTGTGACTACTTAAGCCCAAATGTGATCTACATTGTTTTGTCAAGGCAAGTCTTCTGGTGAGATGGACCATGCTGATGCATTGTTGGAAGTGGAATATCTCTCCCTGCCTTTATACCTAATTTGACATCAGTGAAGGGTCTAAGGGCCAGTATTTGCCATTCAGTTCAGCATCTGGTGAACTACTATTCATATTACATGTGAGTTTTCCCTAGAAAAGTTTCGCATTTACATGTATTTTGTGCATCAATGTCTGAAATTGAGAGGAATCTTTCTTTCTCTGTCACATACATACTCACATAAACTGAAGCCTGCAATTTCCCTAATCACTAAAATCCCTTCTCCCCACGTGTAAGTTGTTAACCTTCATTACGTCCCTAGGGAGACATACACTAAGCAGAGGCCTGTTAAAATGAAAATAACCATCCCTCCAAATTGCCAAATCATTGTATTAAAAAGTCCCTTTCTTATAAAGCAAGGTTCATCATTTTCAGTGCCAGACTAATTCCTGCTCAGAGTTGAATGTAATTATTTCTGCTATATGGTTTTACTTTAAAAAATATTTCATTGGCTTCTGCAGCAACACAAAAGCACATATTGTGTTAAATCTTCTTAAAGTTACATGTTTTAAGATGAAGATACACCTTGCAGTTATTAGAAAAATTCATACAGAGACTGCTTTCACATGTATACATACATTGTTTTCTTTGAGCTTCAAGGTTAATTTTTACCCTGTGTGTTTTCCAGATGCACATCGGATTTCCCCCTCATTTCCTGTCTCATTCCTAATCTAAAATCTATTGCCATTTCATAATAATTAAAAAAAGAGCAGGGCTGTTGAGTGAGCAGAGGAACTCCAGTGCTGTCAGGAGTGCTAGTCGTTCTGAACCACCATTTTCTCACTGTTGCATGTGGACTGCAAAATGGTGGTTCCTGTGATTTTGATGAACAGGGACCTGCATTACACTCATCGTGCACGCTCGTCGTGCGGTCATGAAAAATGCCCTCACCCCGGCTAAAAAAAGGCTGTCTTCTCTCACCAGGGCTTGGCTTTGTGACTGCTTCCCTGTGCTTTCACAGCCCTCGGTCGCCTCAGGACTGCTCGTAATTCCTCTGTGAGATCTACAGAGCCACTAAACGCTGATTTCTAATTTAAAGTTTCTCAGGAGTAGCCACAGTGCTGTGTGCATGACATACAACCCAAATGGTAAGAGGACAAAATCACAGCAATTTTGAGTCCTGTGTGTTTATTAATGGAGGATCAAATGTCACACAGGCAGTAGTCTCAGGACCAGTTTGTATGGAGAATGAATGTTTTGCTCATGCATAAATGGTCCCTCCAGATCAAGGTTGAGGTCATTGGCAAGATCTAGGCGTAAGCTCATTCTGAAGCTATGTGCACATATGAATAAAGGAATTTATACTTAACTGTCAATATCAGTCTTTCAGAAGAGATGTGTTCAGCCTAATTTTTTTTAAAATAGTTGGAAACAAACAGTTTATTCCACACTTTAGCGTAAATATGTTGCTGACAAAATAGCAGCCAAAGCAGGCAGTGACCTTGGGCTACCACTAGCTAGCTTTCAGAGAACCACAAAAAATGGTTAGGAAAATGCTAACGAAATGGAAATTGCCTGTGATTACCCACAGCAGGATGAGCATCCTCTTTTGCCTGTGAAGAAACAATTTCCTTTCAGCCAGGTACGCAGCTACTGTAGCACATTAGAGAAAGCAGCTTCACGGCGCGCCAGTAGCCACGGATGATACACAAATACACTTGCAGTTGAGATTTTGTGTGTAGTTTCCCCCCAGATAAAATAGATCCACAGCAACTGCATTTATGGTCTGCACAACAATATTACTTTTCTCTCTTTGGTTTGCAAGGGTTGTAAATAAAAAAAAAAATGACTAAGCTATTAAATCTAGGAATAACAAGGCTCTTAAAGTCAGGTTTATTGTACAGGGGTAGGTAAAAGCTGTACGTTTTTTGATCTGCGGGTGTTAAATATCCTGTCTGTGCCAGGATGCCTGCGCGGGTGTTAATCTTCCTGAATCTTTGGGGAAAATGGGAGCGGGCAGATGTCCTTAAACTGCGGGCACCACCTGGNGAGGTGGGCTTGTATTTTGAAGAAAATGAAATGAAACGGTCCCTAGTGTTTTGATTTTACTGACTTCTAAGCGCTCAAGCCAAGTGTTATCCAATTTTCCCCATACAATCTGTTTGGAGAGCTAGCAGTGCATTTCAAAATGGCTTATTTTGATGACATGGTCATAATTCTAAATAATTTGATTTCCAAATATACACATCATATGGTGGTCTTGCCAGAAAATCGTTCTATTGAAAGACTCCTGTCTTAGGATTTAAACTAAATAAAGGAGAAACGATTACATGATCCAAACACCTTTCTGGGGGAAGGGGTGGGGTATGATGTGTTTGCTGGGAAAAAGGCTAAACAAAGAAAATATTTTCCAAACCCCAAAGCTTCTTTCTGAGGGTCATGAACTGGAGACATTGCGGGTACTGTCAAAAATCTAAAGAGGAAATGAAAAATAGCACTTGCTCCTTCTAAACGTGTGCGTGTGTTTTCTTTCCTTGATGGCTGGAGGAGTCTGCATTCTAACGAGGTTCACAGTGCAGTAGAAAATGCAGAAATATGGTATAATCCCTTGATTCTTTCGAATCAAAAATCAGAGAGTGTGTTTAACGTACAAGAACTCTGTGTATGTGTTTTAGCTTGAATCTGCAAAGCAGAACTTCCATGTACATATGTATGTATAGTGGAATTTAAATCTTCAGTCTCCAATAAAATTGTATTCTGTAATAAAACTGCTGCACCTTGACTCCAGACTACACTGAATCCGAAATTAAACACCCCATTTACTCTACTGTAACATGCAGAAAGGTTTGCTACAGTGAACACTATTACAGACAGGAAAGGCATATTAGCATGCTCTTTACCTTCTGTACATACAACAGCAACACCTAAACAGTCCCTGTGAGTCATATTTTTCTCTAGTTCCTGGCTCCTCTTACAAGAAAGAACTGATGAAGGGAAAAGGTGGATTGAAACATGATAGTTAATTTCACATTGCTCCCTTAATTATTTAGCAGGCTGGACAGACAGCTCCAGCAGTTTAAAAGCAAGCAGGTAGCATATTTTACTATAAAATGTCTTCCTGAATTTCATGAATAACTCAGTGTCATAAACAGAAACAGCTGGCATGCTGAAGGCTGTGTCGATTTCTTTATGCATTATATATAATGTAGATGCTTCCCACATAATGCACATGAACTATCCACTTCATATCAGTGTTTGTAACCCACAAATACTATAAATAATATACCAGGGATATCAAATTAGGGGACTTAAACTTGTTAACCCAGCTTATATATTTAAATGCCATTGTTTAGTGGCCATTTGTCGATTGTTTAAAGGTCTAACTATTTCAGATGCATACTGTTCTTGGGTGATAATTTTTCTATCTTTCTCTAGGAAAGTCATTGTAGAATTTTGATGGTTTTTTGTCGTGGTTATTAAATTAGAAATGGGAGCTCACTGAGGGTAACAGGAGGAAAGAAAGACTGCTAGTGCCTCTTTGTCACATCAAGCGACGCTCAGGGGAGCCCAGCACGCTGTCTGGGGCTGGGCTGAAGGTTTTCAGCTGTGCTCTGAGGGGAGCTACCCTCTAGTGGACTGATGGTGAATTTTATTCTCTTTTTCATGCCCCATCCTGGTCTTCATTTATTAAATACAAGGTACCTTCTCTAACGATATTCTCGGCTATTAACCTTCATGCATGCGACAGGAGCTGAAAGTTAATAAAGGAAGTATTTCTAATCAGCTGTGGTGATGTGAGGTATGGAGAAGTCATACTAGTAAGCCAAGAATGTGAATCCTCAGGCTTTTCACAGCTGAGGTTAATCTGAAGGGAGTTACAAGTTTGAAGTTTTTTCAGATCAGATATCTAAAGCGAACAAGGAGGGCTCCATTCCCAGACATCTGATCTAAACCCTTTGAGCCTTGGGAATTTTGACTCCAGATGCAAGTTCCAGCTCTGCAGATGATCTTTATCTTTAATGGGTCCAAGTCAAACAACCACACAGATTTGTTGCCATTGCAAAGGACCCCCAAAATAGAAGTTTGTTCTTAGCCTGTGGCTTTGGGGGAATGAATTAATTCCTTGAGCACAAGTAGTGTGGTATTGGCTCACTTCTTTTTAAAAGTGGAATAGCCTAGGAAAAAGAAACAGGCCAGTGAGTTGGAAAGGATGTGTCTGAACTTTAAGTTTTCTTAGGCCCATTCAGGGCATTGTTCATACCATTGCTGGGCTAGAGACTCTATTAACATCTACTGTAAGTTTTGTTCCGAGGGATCAGATTTCTGGAGCCTGAGACCAGTTACGATACATCAGAGAAAGCCTCATAATAGGAAGCTTTATTGCCTTCTGCTAAGTGAGCCAAAGTCAGGGGCTTTCCCTTGTAAGCATAAGGCTGGGAAGGGGGGAGGGGGGTGGGAGGCTTTTTTTTTACTTTTTGCCTGATGTGTTTCATCCTTCCCCACCTCCAACATCAAAGTGTTTGGTAGGGCAAGTCAGCCCTGTGATTCTGGAGCTGTGTATTTCCCCTCTCCCAGTAGTTTCCATGCCCATTTCCTATGCCCCAGCTGCCAGAGCACTAACCCTCTGCTGCTTTAATCACTCCATTAATCAAGCCTTTGCAGTGATCAGCACACTAGCTCTCACTGCCACAAGGAAGCCTGTTACTTCTTCAGGACACATAATCTCCCACTAGCTCTCCAAGGATTTTTACTCAACTGAACCATATTGATCCACCAGCTAAAAAGGGTATTTCACTCAGTTTTGAATTAGTTGTGTTTTTAACATAATGTAGCTCATACAAGGCACAACTCAAGAATAATTCTTGTATTTGAGCACTATGAAGGTGAAAAGACACAGCCATTTTGTAACTAAATTTCACAGACACTGATTTCATGAAACAGACAAACACTGTCATCAAATCAAAGATCAGCAGATACAAACAAGTAGTTTCTGCTGGCTCCTAGAGAGCCATGATTGCATCCCCATGGGCACGGGTGAGGCGGGGAGGAGGGGGTTGTCACATACAAAGGCATGTATAAAGACAGTCTTCAGTCCAGACAGAGTGGTTTATTAACTACTATTTTGTACTGAGTAGTGCCAAAAGATGGCAGATCCTATTATGCTAGGAGACTTTGAAATATTTAAAATGTAGCCATAAAACAAAAGATCACAAGCCATAGACAGAGCAAAAATAAATTAAAGGAAAGCTTAGTAACCTTCAGTGGTCTCTCACACTTCTGACTCTTGCAAGGGGAACAATTGAAAAACACTGAAAATTATTTTGCAGTGCCTTTTGTAGAGCCAAGACTGGGCACTCTGCTGACTTGCAGGATGAGGATGTAATTTCCGAAGGTTAAGGGGAAACAGGGAGATTCCTGCGTGCTCAGGGAGGGTGAAGCTTCTGCATGTGAGGTGGGGCAAGGTTTGTCTCCCTGTAGCTCTCACTGCCTTTGTTAGGAAACCTCTCTTCCTATGTATTTGTCTTCCAGCATGCCTTGCCCTTTCCTGAGCCATCCATTTCTGAAGCCAGGAAAATCATGGAAAGGAACTAAAAAACCAAAACCCCAGAGGTGCACCAGAAAGTGTTCTCATCACTACCACCATCATTCCAGCAACATGTGAGAGCTAAGGCACAAGGTTGGGATGTGAAAACAGCAGAAGAGAGGAATTAAGCTTGGAGTTTGAGAATCCCAGCCTGCTGAGAAGGAAAATTCTTCCAGTTGTGGTAAAAGATCCCACCAAGAGCAGTTTCTGAAGGAGTGAGGACTGAAAGAAGTGGAAGTGAGACCAGTCTGCTCGCTGATGGCATTGGGGGGCACAGAAAGCAAGTGTATTTCCATTCATGAACTCTGAGTCTTTAAGCATAGACACACTACAAAATTTTCAATGTCCAGTTTATGTAGCTATTAATTCCCTTCCCAGCTTTAGACTTGAACTCTGCAGCTTGGGCAAGAACTGGGCAAAGCAGTTTTCTCACCTGAATGCACACAGGAACAGGCATGCACAAATACACACACTCTTGAGGTGGACATCTGCATAAAGATCAGCAGCAAAGAGAAATGATACATCTAGAGCAGTTTTGAATACAGACGCTGATGCCACACAATCAGTACAATAATTCTGCAGAATCATTTCATTGAAGTATTTACTCTTCTGTTTGCTGTTGCTGCATGTTCAAGGTTTTCCTTCTGTATATTAATACTTGTTTTCCTGTTTAAGTTCTCTAGCTCTTGTTTTGTAAACGTGCATCAAATCCAAATGACATGTTTGCATGTGTATACTCAATGAACAACACAAATTATTTATCCCTTGGGATAAAGGACTTGAAAATGCAGATGGTCTTGATACAGTCTGATAAGAATGTAAACAGGAAAATATCTTTGTTGACTTATTTCTTAGTAATCAGTAATAATTAGTTATTGTCTAGAGATTCATTATATTATTTCATAAACCTTCCGACAAACAATAGCTAAATGAAATCAATTTTGATTTTCTTAGGATTACTAAAGATAACATCAGATAACTTCCTTAGCAAAACAACAGAAGCTCCATTTTCCAAAGTTTTTTTTTGATCTGTGTCTAAGTTAAAGGCAAAAATCAAGATAATGAAAAGCATCGCAGAATTTTATCTTGCCCCTCACTTCTATGGTTTTGCAACCAGGTTATTTAATTTTATTTTTTAAAGTGCATTTTATTTTTTACAGTTTCTTTCTTCAAATTATCACCCTCGTTAGATGTCAATATTAAATCTGTTGCATGGTTTTAGTTCTGAAATTACTTCTCTTTCTCACCACTTTGACCAATTATCTCCATGTTCTGCTTCCCTGTTTCAGCTGAGGAAACAAACTAAAATCTTTGTCACTCTTTCATAGGCTGTCTAGATTCAAGATAGTTAGGTCTATGTCTTGTGATGACCTAGCAATTTTTCAAGAATGTTTTGGTTTGTGGATTAATATTGGCAAGAAACTAATAGCTGAGCTGTATTTGGCTTTAGTAACATTTTGTTGTATAATGCTAATCCTTTCCCTGAGTTCTAGTATGAGATACAAAGTTATGATGAAGAGTGGCACATACAGCTGTCCTCATGTCAGGGCAAATCAAATGCAAAAATGATCACAGAGAGAAAAAGCAAAAGTATGTGAGCATGGCTGAAATAGTGAAAATGTTCAGTGAGTTTTCTTCTTTCAACTCTTTTTGCAGAACTGTGAACTTGCACTGTCTCAGACTCCACTGTTAATTCTATCAAGTCTCTCCCCTCTTTCTTCCCTGCTTGCTCTTCTGCCTTCCCTCTGCCTAGATCTGTTCCTAGATACCTGCTAGTTATCAGTTAGCTCATCAGCTAGCCTAAAGCAGTCTCAGACATGTTCTGTGTCTTGTTCTTATTGTGTCTCATACATTGACACACATTAACCAAGAATGGCTTAACTGATTGATCAAGTGCAATGGTGTATTTTGTTGTTGTTATTAATTACTAATTTTAGTATAATTTCAGAAATACCAGGAATGTGGTTTTATTTTTTCAAGGGTAAGGCAAGTAGATCTTAGGCTATATTTTCTAATGCATCTGCTAGTGTACATTAAAATAAAATAGAAGGGAAATTAAATTTCCCTATCTGATGCAGACTAAAGCTATCTTGACATCTATGTGGGTAATAGGTGAATTCGAGTTTAGGCAGGTGGGGTTTGGTGAGACTGGGATACAAGCCTGACTGGAAAAAAAAGATATTTTCTATTGCATATAAGTTGTGAGAGTTGTTGTGGGGTTCCCTATATTGTTGCTCTACAGCATGACTACCAATGGCCAGAAACTATGCAGTTTCCATTACAACTTTTTTTAATATAAATTAAAATAATCTAATCTCTGCATCTGTCCTTTATAATATGGGAATAATCAAATTAGCTTAACTAATACAGAAAAATAACGAGTGAAATTGCTGGAAATAAAAGATACTACATGTTGACATGTGGGTTGGTACTGATATATGAAATTGTACCACTAATTTACAAGAACAGCTTGTCTCATAAAGCTGTGCTTTATATTTTACTAGTCTTTGACCTTTTGATAGATGGAGTCAGTACAAATGTGTAGACTAGTGCTTTAGAGCCTCAGTCACTCATAGTAGCTTGGGAATTTAAAAAAAAAATAAAAGGAAAGGAATGTCTCAGTCAGGTCTACCAACTAAAATGTCACATAGGACAGAGAAATCTTCACCTAAGATCTAGTATGATGGGAGGGAATGCAATCTACAGGGTAAAGTTGCTGTGAGATTGCCCTTTTCTGACGGCTTGCATAGAAGACTGACCAAATCCTGGTGAGAAATTCTGGGACTTACATAGAAAGACATAGTATCCCCCATTGGACTCTCCATCAGTCCACAGAACATAGGCTTTCATCAAGCTGCCTGCTTCCTGGCTGATTCTGCTGACAAAATATGGCCCAGGAGAACAAATTCACTTGGGAAGAATTAAATTTACCTGCATACTGCTAGGTAATTAAGTCTAGTACCAAACTGGGCTGTAGTTCATCATAGACAACCTAGAAGCTATAAGCTCAGCATCTGGTGATAGCTATTGGGGCACGTTATCTATAAAACCTAAAAATTACTTGGCTGAATAAGGCACACACTTATCCTCTCTTTGTATAAAATTGATTTTAAAAAATCATGCCAAGAAAGAAAGGATAACATCCCCATATTATAGGTATTTCTTGCTAATCTCCCCAGCATTATTTCAGAACTCAGGTAGTAAGGAGTAAGGAAACAAATCTGAAAAAACACTGTTTTCACTCTGTAGCCCAGTCTGCCATAGATTCTGTCCAACACACTTGTCTGTCTTAGTCTTTCAGCTTTCTAAGTAGGGGTAATATTAATTTACCTTTGTAAAGTGCTATGAATTCTTTAGATGGAAAAAGTGCTGTGTATGTTGAACCCTGAACTCAATTTTGGCAGGTAAGTGAAGAAATTGATTTTGAGCCTATCTTTATTTGCAGTTTTAAATTGCACTAACTTCCTTAGAATTACTCCAAATGCACAAATGCGTAATTGGCAGCAGAATTCATCCCATACCTTCCTGTAGATCATTAGTCTAGTCACTGAACTACAGCAGGCAAGCAAACATCAGAATCTGGCTCTTTGTATCTCAAGTTATTTTCTAAAACCAATAAAATCAGCTTCACTCTTATAGTTTTTTAACAAACTGCTAAAATCTAGGTCTTTTTTTTAAATACACAGTGCAGAAATTTAACCATGCTACAACAGAGCACATTGAGGGCCAAATTCCACTCTCCATTACTCAAGTAGGTAGATAACATAGATCTGTTGGTATCAAAAGTGCTTTATCTTTTTGATCTGTTGCAGTAATGGTGTGAAATATATTTATTTCATTTTGGAATAGCTGAGTTTTTTGTAATGGCTGGTACAAGAAATATCAAATTTTTATCTTTTAATAAATAATATTTATAGATTTAGGAAAAAATCATTATATATGAATTATAGCTACTGTAATAATTATAAATACATTAACAATAAATGGTCAAGCTAAATTAGAAAAGCTCTATTAAAAATTAAATAAAAAGATCCATTGAGTAAACAGATGTCTCTTCACAGCAGACATATCCCCACAGTTATTGACTGAAGCACTTCTAAGTATTAGCAAATGACCAACCATGACAAAACAGTACTAAAATACTCCATAAAATACAACTTGCAATGTTGCCATGATCAGGTATGACCTGGAAGCCAATTAACAGATTTGTGTGCAATATTCTCAGAAATCCACTAGCTTTTATATGGAGATCTAAACATTATGCTTAGAAGTAATTAAAGAGTTTGGGCAGAAGATTTTTAAAAGAATACCTATCATCCAAGGTGACTGCACTTTAAAGGTGACCATCTGTCTGTTGAGGTCCTTTTTTACCTTCTGCAGGTAAAAAAAGTTCAAGAGAACAGTAAAGAAAAAAATTGCAGCAAATGGACCCTGAACCTTAGCAAGGTAGAGCCCTCAATTCCAATTTGAATCAACTCAAATAGAGCAGGGAATGTACAAAGTCTGGTAGGATTGGGCCCACAACTGCTATTAGATGGTTACAAGAACTTATTCAGCAAATAATTATGTGACATAAAAGGTATATAATCCTACAGTGTGAATGCCCATGTTTGAAAAGTACTTAAAGAAGATTATACTTAAATTATTATGCTACTTTGCTTTTACAGAGGGCTTAATCTGATGCTTTAGATTTAACAGCAGGGCTAACTTCCAGGCTAAACCAAAGCTAGTTTAAGGAATTGAAATGGCTCTAGTTCTTGGTTTAAAACAGTTTTTTACTCTCAGTAATCTCTGGCAGTAAACACACATATTCTTATTTTCAAGATGGTTTATGATCAGTGGTTTCAGTACACTCCATATTACTCTACCACATGTCCTGAACTGTTTGAGGCAATCCCAGATTGGGAAACACATTCACAGGTCTCGCACAGAGACCATCTCACACAGAAATAACAAAATGTCCTAACATCTCTTCACAACCTATTTGGTAATAAACTCATATACCTTGACATTTACAAAGAAGGTCTTCCTAGAAGTTATCATTATCTCTGGGAGACAAAGCAGTTGTGTGAGGTTTGCACATATACTTTCCTTAAAACTAGATCTTATTATCACTGATGTTGTCAGAGAAGCCATTAAATTCTCTCCTTGTCTCCAAAGTGGAACACCTTAACTCAAGCTGAATGTGTCAGTTGTGTGGCGGATCTGAAATACACAGGGACCATGTTGAACACTCCCTGCCTACCTATGAGTCACAGAAAACCATCCTATCTTGTCACATGGGGAGGAGAGAGCCGTGTTCAAGGGAAAAGAAAACTCATGGAGCCATCTCTATACTGTGGTCTCTGCACTAGTAGTATCTTGAGAGATCATTAGTTTCCCAAGGAAGAAGGAACCTGGAGATGGTATCAGCTATTGGTCTTTGACATTTACAGTTTCTATTTCAGACTAAAAGGAAGGTTCATGCACTCAAAAATTAAAGTGTCTTTTTTTCTCAGTGATGAAAATCACGCTTCTAAAATGTCACTTATCCCTATAAACTTGCTGCTCTGACTCCTTCACAAACTCATAACATCAAATCCTCATTGGAATGATGCCTGTTAGGCACTTGGATGACCACCATTCAAGATTTGGCCTATCTGGACTGCAACAGACTATTCTGTAATCTGGGTCCTTGTTTTTTTAATACTGCAATGATAGTTTATGTTTTAGTGCCCATTTCCTTTCCACAGATACCCTCATTTAATGTGAGACAGTTGATTTATTATGAGGCACAATGTGAATACTTGTTTTCACCTCCTTCCCTTCTCCACCCCCCATTCTCATGTGTTCTGGTTGAAAAGTTCTGCAGCATATAAGTGCCATCATCATCAACACATACATCATTCAACCCTCTTTGCAAGGATACCTTTGCGCCAAGTGCTGCAGCCTACAAGCTTTACAGTCCAAGAAACTTACATTTGTCAGGTTAATGCTATTTTGGAATACGTGCATGACTTACAGCAAAATTTTTCATTGTAGTAGAGATACACTGTTAGAAACAACAGGCGAAAAAATCCAGTAGTGTTTGGAGTGCTTAACAGCCTGAATGGTTTCTAATTTTTAAGGCAACTCTTAGAGGAAAAAGAGGACACTCTTTTTAGTAAAACTAATGAAGCCTCCCACAAAATCATTCATTAAAACAACAATTGAAATGTACATATTAAGTGACACAACTGACATACATCTGGGTAATTTAAATCTATTTATATTCCAGTGAGCGAAATGCTCACTGCTGCTGCTTGGCCTGATGCAGATCAGAGTAATAGTGCTGCATCACTTAATGTTGTCTGGTAACTCTTATGTTCCATCTTAAAACATGTTAGAGATAAAAAAGAAATAATAACAGGAAAGAGAAATTACAGGGTATAATGCACAGAAGAGAGATGTTTTCAGCTGAGATTTGAAATCAGATTGAGAGTCAATGAGGTAGAGAAATAAAGAAAGGCTGTTCCAGATGGTGGGAGCTGCAGAGCAGAAGGCTGTCTTACCACCAATTAATTTAATGAAACCCACCCACTAGTTTCCCATCCTGACTCTTTTCCTGAACCATGTTAAGCTCAAACATTGTGGTGTGAAACCACAAGAACCCAATGTGAAAAAGTCTGTGCTCTTGGCATCCTGTGGTGAGAAACTGTGGTGAGATTCATCTGCAGCAAGGCCCTGCATTCAGACAAAGCCTTTCTCTCCAAAATGTCACTAAGTCCAGCAGATGATCCTATAGGAGCCTGTGCCGGCACAGTGGTGAACACCTGCAACCCCAGAACACTCCACACATCTTGGAAGCTGCTGCTCATCCCGGAGTGAGCAGGTTAGTACAAGAGAGGTTGTACTCTCTTCAGGCAGAGAGCACCATACAAGGAAAGGCTTTTGTTGGTGTGCTGAGAGGTAGTTCATGCACAAGATCTTTGTTGCGAGGCCACACCAGTTTACACAGCACATCATGGCATGGTCGTTCAGCCTTCTACATGAGCAGAGGCACTCATGAGATGTAGAGAGCTAATGCCACCACAAAGTAGCTCAGCTCTTCATCTGAGCCTGAAGAAAATTCCTTCCATGCAGGGCTGGGTGCACACATATCATACTAATATGCTCCTTCAGAGAACTCCTATACACCTGAAGTTTAATGCAACATAAAACGACCACTGGGATAATTACCTTTGCACAGTGGAATTCACTGAAGTGAATGCAAATATTAATCACATGATGTATATACTATAACAAAAGAAAGTCTGCATCAAATAGTATTTCTAAGTACATCTCACCAAATCAGGATAAATCCTGACCACTAAACAAACTGTTCATCTAATAGCATCAACTGCTGATCCTGAAGAACATTCTTTGCCCTGTCCTACGCAGTCCATCAGTACCAAGCTATTTCACAGAAGTGCAGGTTCAACAGCCATGCTTGGCTCAGCCTGGCATCTCTTCTCCTTTGTACAGAGGAGCTTTTGCTGATCTTACAGCACTAAGGTAGGAGAAGCAGTTTTTCAAACATTTGGATCTCAGGCAGCACAGGGTTTTCTAGGTTAAAAGTAAAGCCTTCATTTTCACATGGAAACCCACATGCACCCCTTACAAGTCAGTGGTCAGTTTACAGGAAGAAGCATCCCTGAACCATCAGGATACTGTGCTCTCCTTCAGCTTCAATTTCTGAATAACTTCCCCTCCACGTCTGGAAGATCTGATTTTGCAGTATCTGATTTTGAAGCAAGCATAGTCAAAAAGTTAGTGTATTTATGGAAGCAGTAACAAATGTTTGACTGTATGTAAGTGACAAATATAAGCTGATTTAGTTATGGCTGCTTCCTCATTTTGCAGCAGTTAAAAGTTCTGGGATATACTTCCACTGAACAACAAAGATTCAGGAAATGCTATCCATTAAACCCATGACCTTCAAGCTATTTCAGGGTAAAACTGGAATAATGCATGAGTGACTCACCTCCCAAACACTGTAAATGTAGATTCACAATATTATTTGATTTTATTCCGTTTCATAATTCTACTTATCACAAATCTAAAAAACTAGATAGAAACTATTAAAGAAGTGATGACAAAAATGCCATGTTAGATTTCCATTTATTTTATCATTAAAAAGATTTACAGCCTATACTGATATCAGATTATAAAAATTAGGGCACTCCATAAATTAAAAGAGCTTGCTCTTACTGAGCTATAATAAGGTAGCTAATAAGTCAGATTTGGAAGGTCTGAGAAGCAGAAAAACAAGTAGTAATGAAAAGTGAGATCTTAAAAGCATGTAGAGATTTTAAAAGGAGGCTTTTGTAGAATGCAATGAAATATTAGTAGAAAAAGGTAACTTGCCAAAATAACTATGCTAATCCTCCTCTCATAATAGCCTTCATGGCTGAATCAGTAATAGTCTTTTTTTCTTTTTTTTTTTTTTCTTCATTAAACAAGCTCTGGTATAATGACATTGAATTCCATGCAAATATTCTACTTCTTTAGAAATAATTTATTGTAGCTTTACTGGAAAATTTTAGTTGGATCTTAAAAGGTTTTATGGCCTCTATTACAGCACTTTTACTCCTAATAATCAATATTGATTTTACCCTATCATTCTTTTTAAAGTTTCTGTTGGTTTACATAGAATCCAAATCTTGACTGAGTTTATAAAGTGGAATTTTCATTCTAAAATAATATTGTTTTATGTAATTATTCCAACTTCTCAATAGTCTCTTCTGCTATATCACTAAAAATACAAACCAAATCTTAGTTTCTTTGTTAGTAGGAAGCAAGTGTAGTGTAAGGCAGCAGGAGGAGGACAGCTGATTAGCAGGACTGCTCTCTGTCCTGCAGTTGTACTCATCCCTCTATGTGTTTTCACTATGCTCTAGAGCTTCATTCACTGTACCACAGTCTGTTTCCCACCTGCAGTTGTCACCTACACTCCTGTTGCAATGTCCCAGGGAGAAACTCCACACACTGACCTACTGGAGCTTTCACTACATGCTCCTCCCAGGAATCAGAGCTTTCTGAATCAGCTCTGTGCACCACAGGCAGATGCAAGGACCTGTCTTTCCTGACTGCTTCTCTACAGAACCAGACTTTTCCAGCTGAACAGCTTTCTCGGGCCGTTACACTGACATCTCTGAGTTGTGACTTCTCAAGCCGTCACGCACCCTGTTTTCATCTCCTGCAGGTGCCATGCCACTTGCATTAGCATTAGCACTACAGTGTGTGACATTTGCCCTCTCTTCGGGACTGCTACCCCTGTCTGGGCTTCTCCTGGTGATAGACAGCAACGAGGTGCCATCACATAAGGTGTCCCAGCACTTTCTCGAGTTGGGAGCTGTGGGGAAGGCTGTGATTTAGACATCTGCCTCTTTTCAGTCCCATGGGGCATAACTTCCTTGTTCTCTCCATGGAAGAAAACAATGTGGAATAAATGCAGTTGCATTGGTTAGCTGCATGTTTTATTCAGCTGAAGTTTTATTCAGATAAAGTTTGACTTGTTTTCCCTGGAGGAGGGCAGTGGTTAAGTGACATCCTTGAAGGCCTTGTCTCTAGTGGGCATATTTGTTTATATTTTACCAGGAGTACCTTCATTTTCCACTTGAAGTATAAGCTTCATTTTTTCCTTGCCTTTTCTGACATAGTTAAATGGTGACACACATATATACACAGTTTAAATATTGACTTGCTTTTTCAGCTAGGAAGAATATGGAAAAAACCTATGACAAGCATTATATGAAAGGAATGGTATATAGAAGATGTCTGTAACTGTTTCTATTGACTTATACACCTGCTTTGTAGGGTCTTCTACTGTGTCCTTCTACTCCCTTACACTGGGTTTATTTCAGCATCTTTGGAAATGAAAAGATCCCTTTTTTTTCAGAATTAGTATTTGACTGATGAAAAGAATGAACCCCAGGGGCTGTCTTTTCTAATCAGGCACTGTACAAGCACTTGAGCTGACCATGTTCTGCAGAACATTGAAAACATGGCATGCCCAGGAAATGTTTGCCATCACATTAGTGATGTTGTAATGGGCACCACAAATCACCTGGACATTAATAGAATGAAATCACTTACTGCCTCTGAAAGCAGCTTTATTCTCAGTTGGTGTCCTGAAGGCACCATGTGTGCAGTCTAGAGTTTCTATCGCAAAGGAGAATTTTTCAAATATCATAAAAGACCTGTTTTAGTTGCTGCTTTTGGAGTTTGTTTACGTCTCCACTGATTGTTTCTGATGGCAATCCTTTAAACACAACTAGTGTTGGGAAAAAAAGCATAAAAAATAAATTGGTTGTCTCACAAACTTTAAGTGATCTCTGATTTTTCTAAAAGCTGTAGCAGGACAGGATACACATGACTTCTAATGACTGCCCTTGCTCTCACTTAACTGCAATAACACATCAAATGTGTTTCTTTATCCTGTTATTGCTGGTTTGTAATTTGATCATCAGACAGATTTGAATTCTCCCCAAGCTGTTCCAACGTGTCTGTAACAGAAGCAGAGGTACCTACATGCACTTCCCATCTTGTTCAGAAAATAGAACAGCTTCAATGATCACAGCCCATGGGAAGCAAACAGCAGTGGCTAAATTAAAATGTTGTGATCAAAGAAATGGGCTGTTAAAAATACTTGATTTCCTATTAGGGAAGACTTTTTAATTGTGCTTCTGGTGCCTAGAACACGTTGAACTTTTTACGAGATAATTCAGGTAACAGTCCATTAGAAAGTGTATTTGATTTAGCCTGAGGAAGTCTGGGAAAAGAGAGAGCACTCCTGTGTGAGCAGTGGCTGCCCCCTGCCCCTGCCAGGGCTGCTGTCCTGGGCGGCAGAGCGAGTGGCATGTCCACCCCTCTCCCCTGCAATGCCCATCCACTGCATGGCTGCACCCTGAAATCAACTGTAGGCTGCATGAGCAGATCTAGGTGTGAGCTGCAGTGATTGAAACCCCGCTCTGGTTTTCTTGTTACAGGAGCAGTATCATCTGCAGCTAAATGCAAGAGATCTCAGGAGTCAAATGTTTTACTGTCCATACAATAAAATATCTGGCATCTCAGGCTTATCTTTCTGCTTTTAACTTATTTTCCCTTTGTATTAATAGAATGTTTGTTATACCACATTCAAGAAAGCATCTAGTTTCTCCAGTGCTACTCTAGCAATCAAACTGATAGCTGTAAACCAGATAAATAGGAGCTGTATACCGCCATTTCTGCTGGCTCATTTTTCATTTTTCAAAATAAACCCCTCAGAGTCTTTTTGAAGAATAAATTGAAGATAAAAAAGTAATCTTTTGATGTGGATAGTTTGAACATGTCAGATTTGTGAAGCATTTTCTTCGGCTAGCTTAGCACTCTGTCTTTTGAAAGACTTATAAGGCAAAGCATAGCTGTCAGAATGTTTAAAAGAGTAGTTGTGTAAGACAAAATTAAGTAGCTCTATTAAAAGCAGAGGATCTAGAAAGTAGGTTCTACTTGTTAATGCCAAGCAGCACTGCACTCTGTAAGTCTTCCTCACTGACATCAATGAAATTACTTGGGAAGGGGGGATAATGCTCAGTATAAGGAAACGCCTAAATACGGCTTTAACTCTAATGGTTTTGGTCGTGAAGCTGCCCTTACAACCTAGGATCCAGCAAATGCCCCTTGCTCTGTGTCCCTTGTTCCAAATAGGAGAGAAAAAAATAATCCTGCACAGAGCTGAACAGCAGGCTCATTGGTTACTAGGGACCTATTTATTTTGAGCAGTTCTTTTGCTTTAAATTATACTGTGGGAAGTTTTGGCTGAGATAGAAGCAATAAGGAAATCTGTTTTCCTTTCTCTTCCCTAGTTCCTCTGCAAAGCTAATGATCAAATATATTTTTTCAATATTTTTCTAGCAAAATACCAAGTTTAGGCATTGCAGAAGGGAGTATTCCTGAACACAATCCTAATTCATGGTAAGCTACAGAAACTTAATCACTTTCTCCTCTTGGAAGTCTGGTCAAATCTGAATCTGGAATAATAGAAATGAGATTATTAAAGTTAATTCTCAGTATTGTGCTGAGATTTTCATTTACTATGTGGGTCTTCGACACTTATGTTGCATCATTTCACCACTCATGTGCTGATCATCCTTTTCTTGCCCATACAGGCACTAACCCATGACCAGCTTCAGGCAAGTGCGTGCTTGCTCAGCATTGCCTGTGGAACTAGTTACAATGATTTTACATAGGGAAGCGATAAACTTAGTGCAGGTGTCCATGTCTTCTTCATCAGAGACTTTGCTACTAAGCCGCTCTGAATCAAGGGTTATGTCATCAGCGTGATAAGCAGCACCAAGTACAACAGGGCACTGACTAGAGCTTTTAAAAGCCTTAG
Organism: Calyptomena viridis; assembly: GCA_013390005.1. Taxonomy (NCBI): domain Eukaryota; kingdom Metazoa; phylum Chordata; class Aves; order Passeriformes; family Eurylaimidae; genus Calyptomena; species Calyptomena viridis. Next base: position 79,630 of record WEIV01020544.1, read on the forward strand.
TTAATATCATAAACAGTAAACATGATCAATTCTGCTCTGAGGTGCAAAGACCACTTTACAGGAAATGAAGAATGCAACTAGTCAAAGAAAATAAGAAAGAGGCATAGTTAAATTTTTGATCTTTCTGAAATTCATGCAAGGGACATACTGCTAATGACTTCTGATATTCATCTGCATATGCGTAGATTTAGAGATTGTCACATTGTTCCAGTAAAGAAGGAGGAAGTGTCTGAGTCAGAGAAACTATATTCTGCTGATTATCTGTTAATACTATGGAGTGGATGTAGTCAAATTCTCACACCATAAGAAAACCGACGTTAGATTGAAGTGATCAATGACCAGCCTGTATTTGAAGCCTGTGTATAGGAACATCCCCACTGCCACATATATAGAGCTGAACACTTCAGGTAAGACATGGGATAATGGATAGACTTGTGAAGAATCAGGATTTTTGCTTCCAAATTCACCCAGTCTGTAGGAGTTTGATATGACAACAGAAAAGGACAGGTTTGGTAGGCAAACAAGGTCCTAGAGAAAGGCAAAGAAGTCTGGATGATGGTTTTCCTTGAAAGCAGTGGAAAAGGCTCTAGCCTTGGTCTGTAGGTTCCTGCATACAGATATTTGAGCAAAAATAAATGGAACTACCCATGTAATAGAAATTGCCCTGCCTCTTATTGAATCACATTAAAAATGTTTCTATCTCAACTGGGTGAAAACCATCATTTTCAGCTTCATTTTCTCTCTGAACATCAGATTGAGGGTTTGTGAGGCAATGTCCTGTGAAAGGAATTTCCCTTAACTTAAAAAAATCAGCTAAATTGTCTCCTGACAAATATATTGAGTGAACCCAGTAATGATTTTCATTTGCTGATGTTCACCCAGTAAAGAAAGGAAGCGGCACCCTTCCTCTCAAAGGAAATGAACTCTGTTCTCAGTATGGGGGTGTATGGGGAAAGCTAATTACTTTTTCCATGTCAGGAGAGAAATGACATGTGGCTAGAAAGAAATGTGAATTCTGGTGACCCTGCAACCTCTGCAGAAACATGACCTTGTCGTGTTACGAACTGCTACATGGTGGGGCTGGTGCACAGTGCAGGGGCCATGGGCTCAAAGGTGAAGAGAAATAAGTACAGCTTGGGAACCTGAGAAAACCAGCACAGAGGAAGAGGCATGACATGAAGTAGTCCGTGTTCCTGTAAGGCCATGCTTCCTCAAGCCAGAAATTCATTATTGGGCCTGAAATTATTTTTACTTTTGCAAAGTTTGGTTGTGGCTTAACTGTTGTAAAATATTCTTTTCCAAAGTGGTACTTAGAACCACTTATAGCATAAGATGTAAAAAAGCATTGTTGTACCTGTTCCTTTGGCTCAAAAACATTATTTCTATCTTTTAATCATTATTTGAGAACATATTTCCCTACCACTGGCAATCATAATTTGTAAAACCCCCAAACCCCCTGTTTCTTAATTAGCTCCTAGGCACTGCTGCTCTTTTCCTCTCAGGTAGCTTCCAGGAACATTTTTTTCCCTTGGTAATAGGAAAGATACTTTTGCAGTCAGACACTTTTCTGCCCTCACAGTGATAAAAAGGCGGTTTAGTTAGGATTATCCACCATTTGTTGGATTATCGCATTTAAAATTCTAGGAAGAAATATCAACACAGGAAGAAAGCTTCACATGATAATTAAACAAGTATATAAAAAATATTTTTAAACTTCTGTTTAAATACAAAAAAATACAGAATGAATTACATTCTGAAATACAAAACTGATAACTCCAGAATGAAGGACATGGAGAGAAGAGAACACAGGAGGTAAAAATTAATTTTAAGAGAGTAAAATCACTATTTTACAGGAGGACAATAGTAATTCATCAAAATACTTATAAACACAACAAAATCTGTTATGCATAAAAAAGCATTGCAGGAATTTTCATAGGAACTACAGTATAGGGAATGCATTGTAAGCCCTTGTATTATTTATATATTTCCAGTGTTCTGCTTGGTTTTTAAGACTCATGTGTGTCACATGCCTAAGAACTAGACATTGCAGCTGTGTCCCCTAGCAAATCATCTTTATACTCTGCAAAAGATCAGTAAGTGAACAGTTTTTAAAATGAAGTAGTACACTGAAAAAAGAATTTAACTTTACAATAAATACTCTCTGCTTAAATGAAAACAAATTTAAAGCTTTGCAATTGATTCCATATCATCCAGTCCTCATTATTGCAAATGTATTTCTTTGTTACCCAAAACATAGAAAAAAATTCCATTTTCTCCTAGAATGAGTAAATATCTCTTTTCCATATTGTAGATACAAACATTGCTTATCTCCATTACAAAGAGAATTAACAGCAAAATTGCTTCCTGAAGCTGCTATATCAAGGGATACAGAAGATTCACTCAGGTGACTAGGTCTGAAAAAATCTGCTTCCAGATTGATCTCTGAGGCAATAACCCTTGTTTTCCCTCCTGAGCTTCAGCCACCTGTTGGGGGTCAAACATCTGTCCTATTGATCAAAGACTTTCTGGAGTTTTTACATACTGAAATATATATTCTTGTACTTTTGTGTATTACATTGATGAACTTGACTCCAGTGTTTAAAGTTACATATAAGCCCTTGCTAAACTAAGGTCTGCAAAAAACATCCACCAACCAAGAAAATCTGAAATAAACTGTTGCTGTGTTATGAGACAGTTATATTAAATGTGTGTGTTTGCTTTTAAAAGAGCATGAAAGTGTTCATGATAAATTAGACAAAAAGCCAAAGTTTAATTGAAAAACCCTAGAAACACAATCGCTAGACCTGTTTGGAGGTGGTCATTCAATGACTTGAACCTGTAGGACTGAGATAAATTACTTGTGGTAACATTTTCCTCTTGGAAAGTCACAGATGAGACTAAATGAGATGTTTTATATATATAGTAGCAAACAGTCATAAGTACATTTCATTTTGAAAGTCCCATCTGTCTTGCAGCCCAAACAGTTTTTGACACCACAGAATGATTGCTGCACTTCACATTATATGAAAAGGTAGTAAGAGTTGATATACACCAGGGCTCTAAACATCAGAGCTCCATTTTACTATACTGAGCATTTATTCTAAGGAACTGGTTAAAAAAAAATTATATGCATTGCCCTAACAATATGATTAAGACTTGATTTCAAGATTCTTATTTACCTAATCCTTAGAAGAATCACCTGATTCATAAATTCAAGATGTTGCTTTTTTTCATGGAAAAGTAAACAGAATGCATGCATGTGATTTGTCATTTCATCACATTTTAATTGACTACACTAAAGCTGCAAATAAGAAGAGAACTTTGCCTGTGTACTTGCTGGAGTCTGATTCAGCATGCATCCTAAAGCTAACTGCGTGTGGCAATCCAGAGTCAGGCAGGTTTAAATTAATAATATAGACATAAATGCTACCATCAAACCAAAGAGTTAATCGTTTTCCTATTTGGAGTATGACACTGAAATGCCACAGGAGCTCAAAATTATTGTTACTATTATCAGGAAAATAAGTGTAGACTTTACCCAAGATTAAAGAGGAATTACCGTGCTGTCTTACTGCTTAATAAAGAGCTACCAGCAGTATGCTCAGTCACAGCTACAATCACCTTCTTTATCAAAGCATTAGCAATTACTTTATCTACAGTATAAAGAAACACTTATTTCTAAGATTCAGGTTATGCCTCTGAGCAGACACTGATTGGACCCTATGCATTTTGCAGACAGACGCGTATTAGCTACAATTTCCCCAGAAGGATCACTTACATGACTCTGAAAGACTAACAGAAGATACAGTTTTCCTTTAAATGATTCATAAAATTCCACTATAGATGATTTAACCCATTGCATCCGTATAGGAAAGAATTGTGTACTGAATATGGAAGATGATTTTCTATCAGAAAAAATAATAATATTTTCTTTGTAATAATGGGTATCTCTTGAATGATTATATGGATGCAAAAGATTCCAAGACCCACTGTAGGGATAATTTCTGGTACTGGTCAGTTTGCTGCAGGAGTAAAGTCAACGTCTCACCCCACTTCTACCCTTCTATGGCTTTGTAGACTTCAGTTTGCCTCGGTATCATTACTACTAAGCCTTATGTGCTGCTGACTAAATGACAGTTGTTTTCTCCTTTTGGTCCCTGTGCTGCCAATTGGAGGAATTGATCAAAGCAGTTTGGATTGGAATGAAAGAACAATTGCATTGGTCTTCTCCGATTTCTGAAATGTTGTGTCTAGTGGTTGTTGGAACAATAGTTTTCCTTTGAAATTGTTGCTTGCATGTGCAAAGGATGGTAGTCAAGGAAAACCAACAAAACAGATCTGCCTCCTTAGCATTCTGGAAGCTTTGCAACAATGTTATGGAAGGGATTAAATCCCCATAGAAAAACAGAATAGGTAAAGATGAATTTTAGTATTTGATGTAATCCAAACCAGTGTAATCTGCTACAGCTCAACACGTTGTGGTAGCCTATAGCAGAACAAGTTATAAAGGAAGGCAGATACAACATCCGTTTTTCATATTCCTAATGAACAGTGTGAATTCCTCTTCTTCAGAATAACAGATGATTTAATTGAATCTGTATAATCTAATGCAATCAATCTCATTTAACTAAATGTCACACAGCCCTTTTCACCAAGAGGCAGTTTATGTACACACATCAAAGAGCAGGACCAATTTCTGAAACCCTTACTAATGTGAGATCAGTTTTTATGAATTGCCCAGAAAAACTATTTTGTTTCTAACTTAACTGCTAAAAACACTGCCTTCAAGAAACATCCAAAACGTTCTAACAGCAAAAACCTAGGGAATTATGGTCTGTTTAGCGTGGAAAAGAGGAGACTGAGGGGAAACCTCATTGCAGTTACAAATTCCTCGTGATGGGAAGAGGAGGGGCAGACATTGATCTCTTCTCTGTGGTGACCAGTGACAGGACCCAAGGGAATGGCCTTAAGTTGTGTCAGGGGAGGTTTAGGTTGGATATTAGAAAAATGTGCTTCACCCAGAAGGTAGTTGGACACTGGAACAGACTCCCCAGGAAAGTGGTCACAGCACCAAGTCTGACAGAACTCAAGAAGCATTTGGATGATACTCTCACACACATGGTGTGACTCTTGGGGATGGGCCTGTGCAGGACTAAGGGACTCGATGATCCTTGTGGGTCTCTTCCAACTCAACATAAAAAAAAAAAAGAAAAAAAATGACTTACTATACTCAACCTGAGTTTTAAGCACAGCAAAAGGTAGGACTGAATATCCTGTCAAGGCTTTTTTTCTCCCCCAATGAGTAAATTGCTGTTTTCCAGTGACCAAGCAGGTTTAAGTTTTGATATATAGCTAAATTTTCCATCATATATTTCATACAACTTGCAACACTCTATGGTGTGTTATGAGTATGGCTAAGCATTCGGTCCTTGTAGGTCAAATCTAGGTGGTTTATCTAACCAGGTCTCACATCAGCAGTGTTTGCAGTGTCTCCTTTCTGTAGAGAGGTGCAGGGCCTGGGGAGCAGCCCCCTCCCTGATCCCTGCCCCGACTCATATCTGCGCAGCTGCAAGGTACTCACTCTCACCACTTGCATCCTCTGCTTCTTTTCTGATTTCATTGCAAAACCTTTGTCAAATGACACACTGCAGGATATAGGGTGGAAGGCTCTGCCCAGGCAGGTTTGTAACCAAAGCTGCCTTGTGTCCTCCATGGGAACAGGCAGGTTTTTGATACCACCAGGAAGTAACGGGAATTACAACTTTTTCCTTTGCTGTGCCAGATTTATTATAAGATGCCAATGGCTGAGCACTGGCTTTCATCTAGCATGCACTCATGTTCATGTGCTTTATAGATGTATCATCCCCTGTCTCAGTAGCCAAGTAGTATTATTAACTGGTTTTGCAAAGCAGATGAATGTGACTGGTTATCTTGCAAAGACAACGTAAGGAGTGTTTCTTTGTTGCATTTTCCTGCAAAATAGAATTTGTAGGATGTTAAAACTTGAACTTATTTATCTGTGTTAATGCACTCAAAGAATTTCACTGATTCATGATGGTTTCAAAATTCATATAGTTTTAATTAGAAATTATTCCTATCAGAAAGATGTGAAGTGAGGGAAAATCCTTAAAATAGAAGTGATTCATAAGCTTAAATTTCTGGTCTCAAGAACCTGGTAGAGTAAAATATTTGAAGGCATTTTGACACCTAAATTCACTTTGCTTTAAAGATACAAAACCTACATTTATGTACCCTAAAATGCTGTAAAGTGCACAAGTATGTTTTCAAAAGAGATCTTGGAACCTAAATCTCATTATGGGAGAGAGTCACTTTTGAAAATAAAACACAAGATCTTTAAATCACTCTGTCATTTTGAAAATAAATACGAGATTGTAAGTGACCCCAATGGCCTTAAACCTCAACCTAGATAATTACACCACTAGTTGCAGTTTACAATTCTCCCTAATTAATTGTCATTTTGTGTCAATTCATAAGGAAGAACAAAACTTACAAAAGTCATCATTTTTGTGCTATGCCTTAATTAAGAGTTCTTTCATTTTCCAATCCCTACTTACCTTTTGAAATTTAACAGGCTCAGAGACTAAGAAAGTAGTAGGGAATATGTGATCAAAAGATGAAGATTTATGGTCTAAAGCATTTGAACATTTTTAAGACCTTCAAGAATACAATTTAACGTGTCCCCAGGTGACTTTAGTTTACACAGCCAACCCTTACAGCACAGATAATCTAGGCAGACGTTGTCTTTGGCAGCATTACAGGACTACATTTCACAAAACTGGCCTGTTTGTTAACTGGTTTTCACTCCTTTAGACAGCCACTCATGCATTATTTATGGGATCAGGCATTGCTATATGTTTTCTTTCACCTTCTATTTGATTACAGAAAGGCAATTGTGGTTAGCAGAAAAGCAATGGAAATATTGCATATATAGATTTAGTTCTCCTTTGTGTCTCTTATCTTTTTTTCAGGGTGTGTAGGAATACTTGGTTCAGGGGCTTGCTTGTTTTTTTTTTAATTCATTCACCTTTAAAAGTACAATCATACAGTATTTGATTCTTTGAAAGAACTTCTGAATCTCTGAATGGTAACTAACTGAATGGGCTATTAATCTCTGGAATGCTGAAATCCAGGATGTTTGCCCTGCAACCATCCCCTTATTTGCAGTTTACAGGTTAGGTTACCTGAATAAAATGTCTGGGATCCACTAACTTTCTTGCAGTCATTTACACACTTCCTACTCCCCTGCCTGGTCCTGCCACTAAAATTCAAAAAATATACATGGAAAAAAAATATGCTGGCATTAATCTGAGAAACACCTAAGGATTATTAGAACAAATAGAAGGAGAACTTTCACAGGCTATCAGCAGAATGACTTATCCATTTTTATCTACTTACCCAGTTTGTCGAGAACAAATTACACAGGGTGGGGGTGGTGTGTGTGTGCAAACTGAGTAAATTTGGGTTGATTCATCACCTGTCTTACTTTGCAGATCAATCAGTTAATAATTTCATTGACCTGGAGGATCATTCAGAACAATACATTTAATTCAGTCATGCATTTAGTTTAATTAAGGTTTGAAGTTACAGTGTTCTGCTGGTAAAGAGATATTAAATCTATTTTCTTTCCGCTTTTCATTCACCATATGAATTTCCTCTAGTGGCTATCATTTATAAAGGATCTTTTGTTTTAATTTATCTAAATTGTCTGCTTCTTCTGTGAAATTCTGCACCTTTCTTTGGAATAAAATCCACCTGAAAATCTCTCTGCATCATTTGATAAATGTGAGGGAAGTGTTAGGCTTCTTGGATATTAAGCAAACCAACAATTAACATTAATATGTCATTCAGCTGCTACGGAAACTGAGAGTAACAGGTCTGTGATAATCAATATGTACAATGAATACAGACAGAGCTCCACAAGCTGCCAATGCTGTATTTGGTCCCACAAATAATGCTAGAACATTTGGAGATACTTTGCTTTATTGTTTGCTCTTCTTACAGTGCTGTTTTTCCAGCAGCTACTATCTCTTTCTTCGTTGTGTAAATGACTTTCATGTTTCAAACCCCTGCAAGTTTGCCACAGGTTGAATCTTGTGCACTGCAGTGTCAACAATGTCACTTAGCCTGGCCTATGAGCCTCTGTGGTGTATCTGTGCCAGCCTTCCCAGTGACGGAGAAAAGATGGATTGACATCATGTTTCCCTGACTATGCCTATCAAGGGATAGTTTATCATCACCTTAACTTAATGGAAAGAATCTTACTGAAAAACTTGTTGATGCTGTCAACATGTCTTAACTTCTGAAGAGCAGGGGTTTGAGCTTTGCAGACCTATCTTTTAGGCCTGCCTTGAGGCCTAAACAGTCCATGCATGTTGCAAGACTGTGGTTGGGAATAGGACATGTTTTTTGCCCCCTGATTCCCTGGCATGATTTGACATGCTCTGGGATGTTCAGTCATACACTGGGCTACCAATCAGGACAGAACATTAAGATTTTTATCTGCTCTTGGTTTCTATGTAACTGGCCAGCCTCTTCTTTTGGTAAACTGCCTGGCTTGGCCATCCAAAAATGGTCCAGTAAGGCATGAATGGTCTTTACTACTTATGCTAGGGCCATTACAATCTCTGCATTGCATTTGTGTTAAGTAATATATTTCAAAGCAGTGAATAGCTGAGATACATGTAAGTTCCATATTTTAGAGAAGACCAGGTACCTGCAAAAGCAGGAGTATTCAGGAGGAAGAGTTAGTTGGACAGCTAGCCATTTCACTCTCACGTGTTTCCTCAATGTATTGACTTAAAAATCTAGTCACTAGATCTCTTCTGTTATTAAGGTGCAGTTATCCCTCTGGGACTTATAGCCAGAGGATCTAGGAATTCATTTGCTTTGAATTAAGGTTTTACTTCAGCAGCTATGGTTTCAACTAGCAAATTGGTTAATCGCTCTGTAGGCAGAGCCAGGACTCTGACAAGGCCCAATATGCATATCCATCATTCACGTGCCGTGATTGAAAACTTCTTGTTCTGGCAGTATGAAATGCAGTGCACATGATTTGATTATGCTAGTTTGCCTACTTTGTTTCTTTTCTATATTCTGCTTGAAGAGGCTGTTCTAACAATCCTGGATTCTCAGCTCTCATGGGGGAGACATCATAAAGGACAGGTCACATGCAGGTCTGGGATGCCCAAAAGGGCTGTATAGTGAAGCTTGTAGTTACTTTTATTCTTCACTTTGATTTATCAGGTACATGTGGATATCTCCACCATAGATCAGCCCAATTGTATCATGCACCTATATAATAAAAAATGACATTCCTATTGTTTTCAGTGTGCTACCTGAGAAATTTCAGGAAATTAATTGCCAGCTAAAGAAAATAGTTGCAAAATAATTTCACCTAAATGTTTGCGTCTTTGCTGTTAATGCAAATAAATTAACATTAACATGTTAATGTTANCAAATGTTTGCATCTTTGCTGTTAATGGCTGAGGCCATGAATTTTACCAAGAAACAGATGCATCTGATATTGGTATTTTGGTTTCAGAAGGATGAAGTTGAAGAGACACGGGTCTGGTTTGAGGGCACATGCTTGAAAAGTCCATTTGCTGTTTGAAAGTTATTTGTCCCAGTTTGGAGAAGGGCTGGGCAGCACATAATTCATGCTATGGCTAAATGTGACAGGGAATGTGTCTTTCTGAGTGATAATTAACTTTCCCCTTCACTTTTTTTTTTTTTTTAAATTTTAATTGGCTGAAAAACTTATTGGAGGACAGAAACCATGACTGAAAAGAATTTTACTGTGTATGGAAGCATAGGTAAAAATACCCATGTTTTTTCTCTTTGCAAATTGTGCAAAACCATTATTTTCAATTTTGCAATCTGCTCCATGAAAAATTATACTGGCTCTGTACTAGTTCTGCCCAGTAATATCTGAAAAAGCACTAAATATGTAGCTTTTTTCCTCTTCAGCTAAGCCTAGTTTTTCTGTTTTTGCTGTGCTGAACCTTCTGTTCGAGGTAGGTGTTTCTCTGTTTAGAGAACAAACTTGTCCCTTTACGTTTCGACGCATGCTCATCCAAGAAGACTCTTAGTTTTCAATAGCAAAAAGATACCTGAAAGGAAAAGATGTGTCTGGAGCACCTGGAGTACCACGGGACTGTCTCCCAGCTGTGGGCTTCTGGGGCAGAGACCCTCTCTCACTCAGGGTATATATACAATGTCATTGCTTCCGATTTAATGACCTCACATCTTCTTACTTCATCTCACTGTGAGTTTGTTCTTGTTAAGGGCCTGATCCATCAAAGCACTTAAGCTCACGGTTGTGGGTTATAAACCCACTAGGGTAAGTACCTTGACTTTTTATAACCCTGTAAAGTGTGTAAAGTGTGTACCTATGGCGCTATAAAAGATGGGTTTAAATGATGTCTGTGATAAGAGCTAACCTTTTCTGTTCAGCACTTATTCTTTGTAACACAAGAAGTTTCTGCAGTTTGTGTTGCATGTATTTCAAACAAGGCTGGTTTTGACAAATTGACTGTTTCTTTTTTAGTTCTGTCTTTTTTGCACTTGTCTGAAAGAGCATCTACACCTAATAAATTTTTGAGACATTCCTGTTTATCTATATTCCTCAAAAAACTTCTTAGATTCTGTTAGACACCCTGGAGGATTACTTAATACATAAAAAATTTTCAGTTCGGCTTCTTAAAACACTTAAACCAGATAAGAAAACAGGACCATCACAGTAGGCCTTTTCCTGCAAACACCACCCACAGGGTAAGTTTTAAGTTAAATCCCGTTGTGAGAATTGAATTTGGTCCAGTGTAGAATTTTAATTTTTGTAAGCACAGGAAATAAAAAGTAATTAAACCTCTGCATATTCCTTGTGTACTATAAATACATTAATAAAATAGGCAAAGGAAATCAACTCCTAAATTATTAGCAGTAGCAAAATGCTGAATATCGAAACACAGTTCAATTTATTAATTTAGAATTTTTATCAGCCTAAAATAGGCCTCCAGGAGCAATTTAGGCATTACAATAATGCAGTTGTTCAGTACAGGCAGCAGTTAGATACACGGCTGGTTCAGAGCCCACAGAAAAGGAGTCAAGCTCTAATTGTAACTTTTAAGTAACGAGTGTATCTCTAGGTTAGGATATTTAAAGTGTAAATCTCCAACTCCAAGACTTTGCTTTGGATGTATTTTAGAGAAAACTGGTTAAGTCCAACAAAAAACATAATTAATAAATGTCATATATTAATAGCAGAGACAACTGGAAATCTTTTAGCTTATGTATTAGACTGTACATTTGCAAAAGAAAGATTAAGAGAAGGTTTTTGCTGAGTATTTCCTTTTATGAAAAAGTGCTCTCAATTTGTCTGCTGTACAGGGCAGATGACATGCCTCACAATCATCATTAACGTAATACTAACCTACTGAGAAGTTCCCAAAGCGCAGACCCGATCTGTTTGAAATTTAACAACCTTTCTCAGCTTCCATCTGCAACTACAAGGAGCATGCATGGCTGAGGAAAAAGCCTGAAATATTGTGTATTCCATCCAACACAGTGCTGCTTTTCACATCTTAACGCTCTTCAAGCAGTACTTCTTTTCTGGAGCAGCACTCAAAGGTACTGGGAGGAGTGACCAGCTCTTGTTATACTCAAAGGCCTAACCATCTTTTAGAAGACTTTCAATATCAAAGCAGGGGAAAAATGAGTGGATCAGATTTCTGAATAATCTCCTTGGCAAAGCTGTAGCTTGAAATCCTACTAATGTCCAGTTTGGGAGGGTTTCCTCCAGAAATATAGGATCACAGGATAATGAAGGGGACTTCAGTGCTGCGGTGCCTTCCCTCAGGGTTGTCCCACAACCCTGCTCGTGCCCAGGCTAGCTGTTATTGAGGGCAGCGAAGCAGTTGTGTGGGCACTGGGGTAACAAACGTCTCTCCACAGGAGGGATTGGTTGCCCTGGCGACTCAGGAGCTGCTGGCCAAGCGGTAGGCCCTGCTGCACACCCCGCAAGGGGCTTCTTGAGTGCAGGTAGTTTGCCTGACCCCGACCAGAGCTCCAGAGAGGAGGACCTGTGGCCACTGCACGCTGAAAGAAGCAGAAAATGACTCCTGGAGTAGGTTGAACGATCCCACTTTATTGAGGTCTAGCCTCGAGGGGAGCCTACTCACAAGAGCAGCTTCGTGCCCTCAGGTGCGGCCTTATATAGGGGGAGGAACTGGGGGGCGGGGAAAGGGAACGGGCCAATCAGGGATAGAGGAAGGCGGGGTTTAGGGATGACAGGCAGGAGCAGAAGCCTGAGGCCTTCTACTCAAGCCTATCAGGGACCGAGTAACAGATGACTGACAGGGAATGGACTAGAAGAAGGGGAGGAGTCAGGGTACAAATATGGATTAAGGAAGGAGGGGCCCGAGAGGGGGACGCAACCGAGGGAGGGGTTAACAATTCAGGGAATAACCAAGTGGGAAGGGGAGGGGAACCGGAGCAGTCCATTTACAACTGATATAATAAGGGGATAACAGAACTGTACAGAAAACATTACGAATATACACAAAACCATAGAATACACTGCCACACTTCAGGAGGTCTCTACTGCAATTTTCTGAAAGAAGGATCAATTTTGAGATCAGATCAAATTACTCAGGGCTATGTATGGTCTGGTTTTGAAATGTCCACAGATGGAGCCTACACAACATCTGGCCAGCCTGCTCCACTGCATGACTGTCCTAATGCCATGTGAGTCCAAAGCCACTGTAGAGAATAGTGCTAAGCAAAAAATCTGATTTCCCAAACTGTCTCCAAATCACACTGAGGAAAGACCAGCACTGCCTGCTCTACAGCCCATATTTTCTTTCCATGAAGGAAGAGGAACGTCTGCTCAGACTGGAAATACAAATTAATATTGAGCTTTTCTTCTTAACCAAGAGAGCCAGCAAGAGTTATTTCCAATTAACTTTAAATTCTAAGGTCACCACTTGAGAGCTGAAGCATAAAGTTACTCATTTAGGCCTTAATCTAATCTGATTTCAAAAGCAGCTGTTTCCAGTGAAAATAGCAAAGCAATTTCTGGATATCAGCTGAACTCCTGCAGAATGTGCTGAGGGGCACCACATTTTGTGGGTGGAACATGTCCTCTGGACATTCCTGCAGTGTCATTCAGGTAAAGGTTTATGATATACATGTGTGCTGGTTTGGCTGGGATAGAGTTACTTCATAGTATCTTGTATGAGGCTGTGTTTGGGATTTGTGCTGAAAACAGTATTGATAACACAGAGATGTTTTAGTTACTGCTGAGCAGACTTAAGGCCTTTTCTGCTTCTCACACCACCCCACCAGTGAGGAGGCTGGGTGTGCATAGGAAGTTGGGGACACAGCTGGGACAGCTGATTCCAACTCACTGAAGGGTATCTCACACCGTATGCCATCATGCTCAGCGTGTTTCTTATAAACAACTATTTTTAGATTATCATTTTAAAAAAATTGCTTTAATTCAAGCTTTATTAAGTAATTTTCTATCTTACACTGCCTATCAGTCAGGTGTACTACAGGTTTATTACTCGGGGCTCAAACACAGAAAAACTGAATACTAAATAGCATTAAATACTAAGTGGTATTAAACTCGTTTCTAGAACAAAAAAATCTCATAAAATACATTATATCCTCATGGAACAGAATCTATTAAATGGACTTCAAACATGCTGAAAGATGCCATTAAGTTATTGACAAACTTAAATACCTATTGCACACAAAGAGGAACTTGTTTATTTGTATAGATTGCAAAATTTGTCTTTCCAAGGAATATAATAAAGCCTAACTGAGAAGGGTAATCAAGAAGTCTGTGAAACCCTGTTTCACTGTTTCCATAGTAACCTCCTTACTAAGCTAGTGGCCCTGGTTAGGGAAAATCCTATAACCACATATATCGTAAAAATTTCTCAGTCATAATGAATACACCCTCAAAGACTGGCTTTTTAAATCGCTTTCACAAATATCTTACTCTTTTATTAGTTTCCTTGTTACCTTTAAGAAGCAAAACTTGAAGCAAAATGTAACAACCTGCCCTACCCATGGCTCTCAGTATTTAAAAAGATATGTTTCAGGTACAGTACATTTAATTACAATTAACTATGTTGGTAGGGAAAATAAGGAAAACCAAACTCAAACTTTAAAGGAGTTGACTCGTGCATTTGCCCAGAAAATGAACAAAACCTTCTCAAGAATATTAAAACTGCAAATCTGGGAATTAAGACTAGCTGCGGAATCACTTGCCCAGCTCCCTGCTCCAAGCAGATCCAGCTCTCAGTTTTTGCAAAAGCAGCAGCTAAGAAAAGACAGAGCCACTTGATTTGGTTTTGCACAACCATAGAGAGAACACTGAAAAACTATGATTTGAATGAAAAGCTTTCCAAGTTCAGTGAAGTAAACACCACAGTTTGGGCTTGAACTGTTAGCATCTTTTTTTTGTCCTGGTGAGATGAGAAGCAGAGTGTCCTCAGACTGGCCTGCAGAGCCCCAGTCATGCTCAGCCAGCCACTGCAGGGCACAGCAATTGTGTACAGCTGTGTACAGCTGTGTGCATTGGTGGGGTGTCAGCCCCAGGTGGGGCCAGGGGCCCTAGTCCCACCCTGGCCAGGAGCAGGGCAACTGGGGGGGATTGTGACAGCCCCAGCCCCGGGCATCGGGCACCCTTTGGGGTCAGGGGCAGGTGAAGGCTGTGCTGGCATGTGGGACCATGAGAGGGCTCATGGGGAGCTGGAGACCAGCTTGTTATAGAGTCCTGCAGTATCTGAGTGCTTTGTAGTAGGTACCAGGCAAATATGGCAGGACATACATTCCTTGCTTGAATAGCTCATCCAGTTAAGGCCACAATTATGCACAAAATGCACATGCTTAACTTCAGTATCCTAAAGCAAGAATGTGACTAAATGCTGTAAGTTATGTAGTTTCTTTTTTTTATTCTGAGGAATTTAGAAATGGACAATGTACAAATATCATTTCAGTGGACACAAGATAGCTCAGCAGCTATGATACCACATACAATCCTTTTCAGTTAATAGTAATTATTTTTAACACGTCTTATTGACTTCTAAAAATCTCTGAGGGGATTAATAGCTAAGAAAGTATGTATGTGTTGATGATAGAAAGCAGAATGAAGTGTACTGATTTACTGCAACTCTTCATTACATTTAAAAGCATTCCACTGTGATGAAGACATCAACCATAGGCTGTGGTATTTTCACACTGCAAAGGAATAGTTAAGAGCAGGAAGACAAAAAAAGAAAGCAAACAATGTTTTAACTTGAATTCAAGCCAGATTTCAAAAAACAAGACCCTATTCAAATCTAATGAAGTAAACCACATTAAAAGTATACATCACTTTTCCCTGTTTAAAGGCATAGATGAAACATATCTGTCTATGTGTGTGCTAAAAATTTTACTAGGTAAAGTAATAGCAATTTACTATATTGCATAAAGATAAGTATGTAATTGAACTTCCTGTAAATAGTCAAATACGGGTTTTCATTTTCTATTACCCACAATGAAATAATTCTGTTGATTCTTATGGAATTAGATTTATAATCCTCTTGATTCTTATGGAATTAGATTTAAACCATCATTTTATGAGACGGAACAAGCAGAACCTTTCAATATTTTTTTGTTCAGTAAAATTCTGATTTAATTTTTTAACTAAAAGGGTAAGTTAAAATTCAAATAATAAGATCAAGAAAAAATGTGAAGTCTTAGTTTCTATAACATATGCTATGATAATGTTTCTTTTGGATCTTATATTTAATGAATTAACAGAAGAGAGCTGCATATTACAGCTGTGGGGTTTGGACACAGGCAGCACAGAATTAGAACAAAAAGTTGATCACTCTACCCAGAAAAATGGAGGTAATTTAAACTTCTAATAAAAAAAGAAAAATTCCTCTTATATACAATGGGATCAAATTTTTATTTTGTGTTCCTAATTATATCCTGGTGAGTTTTACACATGTGAATATTACCAGTAAAAGTAAAAAAAAATACAAGAAACTCAACATTGAAAAATACTGAATGCATGCTTGTTTCACAAATGACACGTGACCCTGCAGTCTGTGCATGCGTGTGTCCCCATGTAATAGAGCTGAAATTCTTCATAAGCATTATCATCAGTCATCTTTCTCAGAGGAAAATGAGCACAGTATGTCATTATGTCTAGGACTGTATCACAGTTTGGCTACTAATGGGCATTGGGCCAAACTCCTGGGAAAAAAAAAGGTAATATTTATTTTGGAAGCGTCTCAAAACAGGGGCTTTCTCTTTTGTGGTACTTAGCAATACTGTCAGCACTTACAAATAAAAAGAAAAAAATAAAATTCTGATATTCATTTTTGGCAAAATGTTCTGAATACTTACCTGAAGCAGATTAATTAGATAACTGCATCTTTTCCGACTTAGAGCCTGGGTCACTCTTGCCCTCAGCTTTTGATAACATATCATCTTCAGTGGGTCTCCTTGCCCCACAGACTTTCTCTCTAAAGTATGAGGTGTATTTTGCAGGATCTTCAAACATAAATGCTGCCTTGTGCTTATCCAGAACTTTTGCTAGCAAAACTGCCTCACCTTGATTAAACTTACCATTAAGTTATCATGTTTCCTACAGTTCTCCACAAAGGTCAGAGAGAAAGATTTAGGTGTGTTTGGGTTCTCTAAATAGAACATTGTTTCTCTAAGTGCTTTGCTAGCAGCATAGGTAGCATTTCCTTCTGTGGACTAACTGATCTCATAATCCTGGTCTTTGTGCTCCATATTTCTGTACTTTCTTATATCTCCTTGAGCCTTATAGAAATGTGTTTTTAGTATCTTTCTTGGGAGTGCTGAAGTGTGCAAGTCCAGTTTATTCAGACAAAATTGTCCTGAAAGTTTGCTGGACTTCATCCACATAGGTATGCTGCTCCTGACCATCCTAACATTTATCTCCATCTGCAGTCATATCCCATTCCCCCTGGAACCATTCCTAGGGAACACTCATTGCTTCCTCCAGTTGGCCACTATTATGCTTATTAGAGGATCTCAGCATATCTATGGGGCAGAGCTCAGCTTGCTGACTGGACTCAAGAGTGTTCCATTGAAGTAATTATATTTGTTGTCCAGGAGCCTTAATGGTTTTGGGATTATTTATGCAGGTGAGAACAGTTTTTGTGATTTCTTCCCAGTTGCGTAGGTTACAACTTCAACATTGGTGCATGAATGTGTATTTTTACTTCTTTTCAAACTTCATCAATGCATGCATTTTAACAATATTTTTACTTCTGGGTTCTGTTTACTGTCAGGTCTAATAGAACCTCTTATTTCTGTACCTCAGTTCAGAAAAGACACTTCTTTTGACTCTTAGGTCATCCTTGGATGAACAGTTGCTGTTAGAGCTACTTTGTGCCCTATATATGCAAATACATACTTACTGAGGTTTTTAGAATCATAATAAAATACTTGCAATATAGCAGTACAATCCCAGATTTTTATCTACAGGCTGTGCATCAAAATAGACATGAAATTCCTCCCTCTGTCTCATAACATTCCCTTGGAAAATACTAGATCACAAAAAAGTATTCCCAGGAGAGCAATCCTGCTATTTTTCTGCTGCTGTAGATGCTGTCTCAGTCATTCTGTTGCTTCTGGTTAATAAGTCATAAAACCTGTCATAAAGACTGTCATGATAAGTGTATATGTCTTTTCTGCCAAAATAGTTTATAGTTCCCAGAATAGAAAAATTACCTTGTGAGAAGTAACTATAGAAAGTTTCAATAGATCCTCTTTCAACTCAGCTGTGCTGAGGCTTCAGACGAGTAAGAGTCATCAGAGTCCTAGGCTAGACCTTTTTCTAGGCTTATTGCCTCAGGATGAATTTTTTTTTTTGCTTTCTGAGTACACTCCCTTGAAACTACTTTGCTATTGATCTTCAGTGCTAGGTTTCCATCCAAACTTCCTTTTGGTCCACTTTCTTATAGTTTTGGAGTCCTTAGTCACCGGTGGTTAGCAAGAGTCCTGGCAACTTGAGCAAATTCTCAATACATCTATCTTAAAAACCTCAGTTCTCCTCTTCTTTCAAATAATGGTATTGCGTAGACTATTGTATCTTATAGCTATTAAATAGAGTTTTAGGCTTTCATGTAATCTGCAGATAAGGTGTTTCCATTCCTGCCTTTAAGAACAGATTGGATAAAAAGATCTGGTAAAAATTACATGGGTGCTCCTGCTTTGCAGTAGGACTCATCCTAAGTGGACTTGCTCTAATTTTCTGTGTTTTAATTACCTTGACCAGCTCTCACCACCAATAACCAGTTTTATTCCTTCTCATGGATTGTTCCAGCAAGAAAGAAACATTGAATTTCAAGAGCAGACAGTGAGACCATGCAGTCCATGGCAATAAAACATTAAGGCCAGTATTATGCCCTGCCCAATTACCTCTGAGAAACATAGTTCAGACTTGGAGTAACATGTAATGAATACTTACAGGAAATTCTATGTAGTAAACTCACTAGAGTTAAAAAGAATTCCTGAATATGTTCAAGTAATGAGTAATATTTAAGATCTTTTTTTGTTGCTGGTTGTAAGCAGATCATGTTCAGATGAGATGTAGCCATTTGCGATAAATTTTCCATACTATTTTAGGACGAACAGCAAGCTAATCTTGAATGCTTTAGATTTTCTCTTTCTAAAAAAAAATATTTAGAGCTAAACAACACAAAATTTTGTTTTGGTTTAAAAATGTCTCCACTGAGCTTATTGTTTCTGTCAGTCATCACTATGAAGGATCTAGAAATATAGGAATAGAAAGAAACTTGAGAAAGGTAAAAGTATACAGTGATGGCCCTGAAAACAAACTAGCAACAGTACCTCTAACTTAACAAAAACATTATTTATATTGGAAAAAAAAAAAGAAAATCTGCTTATAATTCTGCCACTATTACTAGGGAAAATTAAATTATCTTATTTGGTAAACTGCTTTACTTGAAGAAGGACCTGTGCCTACCTGACATAGCTACTTTGCAAAATTAATAGCACACTTCCAGGCACATAGGCAAATTTTCTAATACCATGAGTTAATTTTAGCAAGGAATTGAGTATTTCTCTAACTTCCATTTAATAAATTTAGAAACTGGAAAATTCTAAAAGTTGTGTTAACATTAGATTGTAAGATTGTGAGATTGTAAGACTCAATACATGTGATGTTCAGCACATGGAAGTAAATCTTTCTACTTTCTTGTTTGTATCAATTATTTCTCTCTACTAAATGTACAATGGAACTGTGAAAACAAGGAGGATCTAAACCATAAAATGAAGGATGGCAATTTGCCTGATATTGTATCAGATTATGAAAGGATATGGACTAAGCATTAATTCCAGATATTGGAGTAAAAAAGTTATTCATACAGGTTGTGATTGCGTGATTTTGCTCTAGACTGTACCAGTATTCTGGAGAAGAAAATTCCATCATAAGTGGAATGGAAACTATTCACTCTTGCTCTGTCCTGGCAGATAGCCCATTAGCTTTAAATTAAATAAATATCAGCAGTAATATTAAATAAAATTTAAATGTTGCCATAAAATGTCAGCTATCATTTATTTTATGATTGCTACTCAAAATAATGGTTATTGTTTTAACTCTGTCAGAGGGAGGTATTTCTCTCTCTCCTAATTATCTGTATCAGAAGGAAACTTCTAGTTTATATTAGGGAACAAGTTTTCATTTGAGATCAAGAGCACTGAGCTGGTGTTGGACTTAGCAATCTCCCAGACTTCTGGCAAAATTGTTTTAATTAGCCTTCTCCTAACAGTGTTTAAACAAATCCTATGCTGCCAAGGAAGGAAGAAATGACTTCTCAGTCAGATAGTTTACTTAGTTCTTTTTCTTCACTGCTATAAATCTTGGTGTGGAGATTATTAGTGACTCGACTACTTTTTTTTAAACAATGAACTGTGACCACTTTACCCACTGAAAAGCTCACACATCATTCAAGTATAAATGTCCTGTTTCTGCATGGTTTATTTTCACACTATTGTTGGGTGCTAAAATAGTTTTACACCATTTATAAATCACAGACATTTTAGCTAACCTGTCCAGTCTGTTACAGGTATGCCGAAGCAGAAAAACTAGTAGTAGCAACTGTGTAGATATGCAGAGCTGCAAGTACATCTGCTGGAGCCAGACATGTTCGGCTAATGCTAACAGAGAAATTGAGTGACAAATTGACTGGTAGTCATGAATTCTGTGAATTCCATGATACATACATAAGTTCAGAAAATACCTTGATTTGAACATGTGAAGGGATCAAAAACACCTCTTCTTCCAAGAGAATTTACTTAGACATTTGTGGGCCAAGGAACTCACTCACCTACAGTCTACAAACACCCTGTGTAAGGTTTGGCTTTGGCCCTGCATGCTTTCTTCACAAAAGAATTGTTGTCTGTTTCCTGAGTGGGAATGTGAACTCCCGAGAGCGAGCTCACGAGGTGCGTGTGTGCGTGTTGCCCCAGCGTTTCCAGCCGCGACAGCCCAGCGCTCCATGCGGTTAAGTAAACACAGCATGGCTGGTGGGGCATGCAGCCAAGGCTGAGGCCGGGAGGAGGGGATGAGGCTGGGAGGAAATAAGAGCAAATTCCTCTGAAATGATCTGACAGGAAATGACAGAGTGTCAGCCTTATACAACCACACTGCGCGCAAGAGAGAGAGGGCGGGAGAAGTTCTTCCTAAACACAGAGTGGTGCCAGATCTCAGTAGGTGAGGATGATGAAATAATAAAGCATTTCCCGTGTATGTTTTTCATTAGTCCTGTTTTGTTTTTCTTCCAAGTGCTGTGGAAACAGAACAGAAGCCCATGTTTCAGCCATGACTGCAATGGCCTCTTCCCATGGGAATAACAGCTGCATAAATAGGAGGGAAGCCCTCAGTGGAATTGCTTCCAACACCTTTCTAATGGAAATAATGATTTGCAAAGCCCAGTTTATACCTTTGCCACGTAATTAGTAGCCAAGATTAAAAACATTGTTCCAACTCCCAGCATCCTTCAAATCTGGCAAGACCTTAAATATTCCACTGTGTTCCAAAAAGGTAGCTCATAAGTGATCATTGTAAGGACAGTCCTGGCCAGCTGAGTCAAGCCCTTGAATCAATCAACACTTATTATATGGAAATTAACCAGTTTGATGTCAATTAGTGGAAATTTGTTAGCAGACATAACCTATGAGACACTTTATTTTGAATTCCCAGCTCTCCTCATTGAAGTTAGCTGAGATGGGGTTGAGCACCAAACCACAGATTTCTTAATACTCAGAGTGGAATCAATTAAAAAAGGGTGTGGAGGGAAACTGTCTCAACATATGCAAAACTTTTCCTGTTTATTAGGTCCAAAAAGAACAAGGAACTGGAGAATGGATTTTTCCCTATAAAGAATCAATTTCTAGTTACAGATTTGAGTCCAAAACAGTCTATTCTATATGTGTCAATATTGAGTACAGAAGAAAAAAGTGTTGCTAGACTAATGGCAAGACGTACCATCACTCCATACTACTTTTAAATTGGAATTCTTTTTCCATCCTATATTCTCATATTAGGAAAGTAGAAGTTTCTAAATTAAATTTTCTGACTTGATCATTAATTTTCCTCCTAAGAATAACTAAAAATCAAATTTTTGGCTAGCTGTTTGAACCAGAAGAGGTGACAAAATATTTCCTTAAGGCTTAAGGACATTAAGGACATTACCTGTCTGGCCTCTGATTTTACTGTGAATTCCACCTTTCATTTAAAATTAATAAAGTATCCTCACATAACATTTTAGCTGTGTATAGCAGCATATATTGTGACAGCCTGCTGATACACCATTCAAATTAAATATTAGAACTGTGGGTTCAATCTCAAAGCTTTATAGCAATTCTAAAACCCTCACATATAAGAAGTGAATACAAGATCAGAATCTTGCTATAACATCAAAAAATCCTGACAGTTTTGAAGTCAGGGTTTTCACATGGCTTGTGGAAACTCCTCTGTAACTCCTATTAACTGACTATGACATATACAGCATGTTACTCTCGCATAAAAATGGGTGTTCCTAAAATAATTGAGCCTGATATTGCCTTCTAGAGTGCACATTCACTATTCATTATTCACAATAACATTGGCCAACATTACTGCAACATCCATAGTTCAAACTTTTACCTAATTTGAAGTTTCTCTTAAAACTAAGAGTCCTAAAAATTCTCTCAAGCATTTTAAGTTGCTAGGAATAATTTTTCTGCTTGTTTAATTTATAAACAGTTATTAAATGAGCCATTCAATGTAGTGGAATACAATACTTCCAGAAGCTGACAATGGAGATACCACTGTCAAACTATAATGTCTTTCCTTTGGTACTGATAGAGGTTCTGTAACCTACATGATCAATGCAATTTATCACCAGATTCAGGCAGTGACAGTACTCACTTGAGAACAGACTGATAAAGTTCCAATTATTTCTTGATACTGTTGACCATCCAAGCTTCTATAATTTTGCCAGTGAGAAGTGCTTCTAAGGCCAGCAGTCTCTTTTGGAAGGGTCATAGCTATGCATGATCACACGGCTACATCTAGTACCTTGTAATATCATTGGAAAAAATATGCTAACATAAAATTGTCTTTCTCTACCCTTCTTTAAGTCAATTTAAATCTTAACAATAAGCATACTTCACTCCACACATTTAGTAAATTAGACATTATTTTAAAATATGAGCAGACCTTGTTTTTCTCAAATAAAGAGAGCAGTGCCAGAAATGTTAAAATATTAGAAATGTGTAAAATTTATTACAGGCAGCCTAGAGATTGCTTATTTACTAATGGGTCTGTACATTGCTGCTGAAACAAATGCATAAATGGTAGTGGGGTAAAATCAATTTAGGAAAGAACATATTTCAATTATGAACAGTATGTTTTGCATAAAAGTTTTAAGTATATGGTAAAAAAAGTATAGATCACACTTTGAGGTACTTTTCATCTCTGTAGATGGTGTCAGAGACTACAGTTTAGATTAAGTATCTGGATAAATCCTTGACTATTGGACTTTATGGGAATTATGCTACCCACTATAGTGGATGCAAGACTTTAATTCCAGAATTTCTTTTTAGCAGCAATAGAAAATGTACTTTCAATCTCAGTAGCCTAGCGGCATGTTCCTCTGCCAACAGAGGTATATTTACTGTGGAACTTCTAAGATAGTTATGAGAACTGAACTTTTCTTAGTTTCCAGAAGCTGTTAACTTGGGCCTGCATTTCTAAAATGAAGACCCTCCAGGACTCAAATACTTTGTGTTGCTAAAAACCTTCTCAGTTCACATGTTAACATGGATAATTATGAAATACTCAACAAAGTGTTCCAAAAGTAAGGATTAACTTTTTGAAAGAAGTCTTTAACAAAACAATTTCTGCTAAAGAAAATAACATCATCAGGTTACTGATTTCACAGCCTCTCACTGGCTTTAAAAGAGGCATGATTATGCACAGTCACACAGCTACATTCAGTACCCTGCAATATCATCTTGGTTTTGCAAATTTTAATCTTAATAATAAATATTATATTAAAAAAACCCTTAAATTTGTAGAGAGCAGCTTATTGATTCCTAAGATGATGAAAAGGTCTACCTGTAAATATGGGACCAAATTATAACAGTGTATTTTGAGTTCCTAGGAGGTGTAAGGCAGCTCTTAGGAGAGTTCCTGGGCTTACAAATTCATGTACAAGCTGCAAACTCAAGGGTAGAACTATTATATTACCAAATTTTCCGTCCTGGTTTCCAACTAGCCAAGTACATTAAAAGCCCTTAAGGACCTTCAAGACCTCAGAGTACAGAACTCGAGGTCCAGGAGACATTGCCAACCACCAGAAACAGACCCTTTTCTTTCTTCTGTCATGACATCAGCAGGTACTGCAAATCATTTACAAAAGCTGTTCATGTAATGAAAGAACAGATCTATCTTCCTGTGTCCTTTAGTGCTCTAACTACTTCTTGACGACATAATACCCTGCTTTTGAGACAGTATGTAATTTTCTCTGACTCTTAAAAATAGTTTTTCTATTTATATGAACTAAGATAACTGGAAACTGTGGAACTCAGTGTATTTAGTCACGGAATCACAGTATCTAATGGTTTTACACTGTACAATTTGCATGTTTCTATAATTTGCAGCTCAAATTAGTATGTAAATTCTGGACACAAAGGCAAACTAAAAACCTGTTCTGCAGTTCTTTTTGTGTAGAAGCTTGATAGTGATGAAGAGGAGTACAGAACAAAGCTACTATTTTTTTATTCTGTGAGTTCAAGAAGTATTTGAACAATGTTCTCAGGCACATGGTGTGATTCTTGGGGCCAGGACTTTGATGATGATCCTAGTGGGCTCTTTCCAACTCGAAATATTCTGTGATTCTGTGATATTACTGAGCACCTACTTGCCACAAAGTGACAATATCTCTGCAGCAGCTGAACGAGGATGTACAACACTAAAATCCTGAATCACTTTTGGTTAGAGCATTTCAAATTAGAATATAATTGGACACATTCCATTTAAGTATTGTATTAGCTTGAAAATCTTAGAGGAGCTGTCTCTTTTCACCTGATCTTCACATGGGATTCGGCGTTTTCTGATGACTGAAACCAGCTTTAGGTGAACTTAGTGACTAATTCTTAGGAAATAGAAGTAAACAGGTCTGGTGAACTAGGCTGGCTATATTACTTGTTTCAGTCTCTGCAACTGGTTTCCATCTTAGAGCACCAACAGGAAGCCTGACATTTCATAATGATCTGCAGCTTTAAGGAGAAAACCACTTGCACTATCAATTGAACCTGGTGGGTGTTGCTGGCAGAGATAATAAGCCTCTATATTCAGTCATATCTGTATGCATTGTATTACGTACTTGCTATTAACTGGGATAAGAAAAAAAATCTCTAACATTTCATATTTTAGTTGTGTGGAATGTTTTCCTGAAGATGTAAACACCATGTCATTGATGGCACACACACAAGATCTTAGCCTTCTCCTCATGTAATTTGAGTGGCACTTCATTACATTTTTTCAAATGAAGTGCCATTTCATTACAGTTTTTCCATAGGGCAGATGTTTCAGGGTATATCTATATCGCATTATAAGAACACATACATTTATCTTACAGATAAACAGCATCTCTCAAAGATGTACCTTTATACAAGGAAAGGATAGATACTCTGAAGAGAGAAAAAGATCATTTTGGGGCCCTTAGGATGCAAGCTAATAACCCTGAGGTATCCTTTGGGTTTCTCCCATCCTCATTGTGCTTCTGAATTTTTGTCATATCAGAGTACAGAAGACAGGACACCAGAAGTTGTGTGTGTCAGTATAAAAAACCAAATTAAAACTATAAAAAAATTCCCAATCACATATGCAAGGCCCTCTGATATTGAGAAAATGCACAAAGATTTTTTCCATACTCATTAATTATCTGCTTTGACAACTCTATTTTGACTCATTGCCTCAGACAGCACATATCAACAAATTTGGTCTGAAAAATTCAGTGGATTATATGTCTTTAAGCATCTTTTCCTCCCAGTTTAATGATTTCTATAATTTTGCAGCCCAACTATTCTGATATTACTTTGATAATGTTACAAAGGCAAGCACAACAAAGAATAATGGAAGTCTGTATAAAACTACTTCAAACCTCTCACATGTATGCACATAATCAAAATCTCTAGTTACATGACTGCATGCTACTTTTGACACAAGTTCCACAACATTTTTCTGAAGTTCCGGGATGAGGTAATAATATAGAGGATGAGCAGTGACCATTATATAAGAAGCTCTTGAATCATCAGTTGCCAGTGTATGGCCCCATGAATGTCTTCGTATGAACTGTTCAAAGCATGTTCTGAAGACAAAGTCCACATTTTATCAGGCCTGTGGTCCTCATCAATACAGCACTTACTTTCTGTGAAGCACTTATCTGCCTACTGTATCTTTGAGGGAAACGGGTATTGCCTCTAATTCACAGCTGTTGACTTAAGGTACATTGATATAGAATCGCAGAACTATAGAATATCCTGAGTTGGAAGGGACCCACAGGGATCATCGAGTCCAACTCCTGGCCTTGCACAGGACAACCCCAAGAATCACAGTATGTTTAATAATTCTCAGACAATTGTCCAAATGGTTCTTGGTATTGTGACCACTTCCCTGGGGAGCCTGTTCCAGTGGCCAACAATGCTCTGGGTAAAGAACCTTTTTCCAATATCCAATCTAAACCTCTCCTGGCTAAACTTCACGCAGTTCCTGTGAGCAATCTTTAGTGCTGAAAGTCACAGCACGTAAGAATTACTGACCGTGCACAAATTTGCTGCAGAGCAAGATACATGGCATCACTAAGACATTGTGTGGTAGAGATGAACCCAGGAAGATCTATGGAGAGTTTTCTTTGTTTAACCATAATTCAAATTCCTAATTTTTGATCACTGATTTCAGATATAGCCCTGGTCTGGAGCCCTAATCTTGGGAGAATTGTGATAAATGAAGTATCAGCTGAGGCTCATGTTCTTCAAACATCTGTGCTGAAGGATGATCAACTAGGTTGAAGATTTAGTATACATCTGAGCCAACTGGATATGGAATAAAAAAATTTCCACAAGGCTATTCCTTGAATAGTAGCAACAGCCCATTGTAAGTTCACCTGCCCCCAGGACACACCAATTGCCATAGTAACAACTTTCATTCATAGCTCAATGCATCACATTTTCCAAAGGCAAGTCAGTGTCACTCTCATTTTTTCTGATTCCCAGAGCATTTGGGAGATAGTTTGTAATTCCTGTGGCAAATTATTAACTAGGCAGCAAGTGAGGGTCATGGACTCACTACAGGGGTCTGGAATTCAGCTCACTCAGCATAAAGAAAGAGACCAAAATAGCACAATACCATTGATGTCTTGAGTGGATTCACTGAAATGAGAGCTCTGTTAGATTAAAAGGCATCCAGATATCTACACCCTTAAAAGCCATTACAGCAGTCAAAAACCTGCATACTGCTGCCATTAATCTGAGCACACTGTGTTGTCTGGAGTTAGTTATAGCTCTAGGTCCCTTGAGATTTTCTCCTCTGCTCTGGGAACAAACTACTGCCAAAGTCCTAAGGGCTGTGACTCTAATCTGCCACAACCTGTGGGCAGGAGGATGTGGAAGAAATACAACTTCTTTAAGGTGAAGTGTCAGTGCAGGACAAGCCATGCTGAGTTTTCTTGTCTTTACAAAGAAAGGTCTTGGGAGGATATACAGACTCTTAGTGCTGGCTGCTTTGTACTCAAAGGAGAAAATTATTATTCTACTGCACCAAAGTACATGTAAGCTCTGGCCAAACAACAAAAGATTTACTGCTTCTTCAATTTGTTTTTAAATATAGCTTGACAAATTTAACCAAAGCCCACATACTAGCAGAATATCTTATGGAAAAATCCTTTTAATGCCTTGGATTTATTAAGTATGTGTATTATATTAGTCAGGAACAGCATAATAGAGGAGCTGTATTTGAGTGCTAGATATTGCAGTCTTTTTTACCACTTAGCTAAAATGATATTAGCTATTATAACAGCTAATGTTAATTACTATAAAGTGGAATGCAATCTCCTGCATTTTAGTTTATAGTCACCACTCTTACATAGGTATTATCATTCTTATCTGGATCTGAAACTCAAATATATTTTATGTTTAAAGCAGCACAAGTGAAACAACAGTCATAGTGCATTGTAGAGGGAACAAAATATCCTCACATATCTTCTGATGTTGTAAATACTTAGACCTAGAAAGAGCTGGGGAGGGTCTGAAACAACTACCCATCGTGCTTATCTATACACTGAGATAAAGCTCAAAAAATTCCAGTTATGATGTCTGGATGTTACAAAGAAGTAAAATCCCTTGTTTTCCCCCTGAAAATACAGCAGCAAGTTTTTGACATGGAAAGAATGAACAGCTTCATATTCCAAGCAAATATTTAGTGTAAAGATATGAAGAAACAGTAAATACAAAATTAAGTAGACAAGTGATGAGAAGACAATGCAAGATAGGGAAGACACGTAGAAACTGTCACAGCAGGTTGTTCTTCAGTGGGTGGGAGAGATGGAAGACACCTGTAAGGCTCTAAGCATGGTTTGTAGCACCTCTGAAAGAGACCCTGAAAAGCAAAGAGCTGAAACCTTTTCTGCCTTGTAAACCATTCTTATAATCAGAAGCATCCAAATGCTGCATCAGCTTAGAGGTCTGTCATTTATTCTGTCAGTGACACAGTGAAGGTCTGTGTCGTATAGGATGCAGAAAAGCCTATAGACACATCGCCATATTTGGAGATTACTCCAAGCCAGAGAAGTTTCCAAGCTGCTAGTCTACACCAAAAGTGGGGTTTTTTTAGATAGTACAAAGCATGCTGAGTAATGACCAGGTTTTACCCTGAACACAAGCCTTCTTGTGAAGTGCACCATTCCTTTTCCCTGATTAAATTCCTCAAGAAACAAAAATGCTGAACTCATCCAAAGGCTACTTTACATCCCTGTAAGTTGTCCTTTGGTGCTTTCTAAATTAGGCAGCAAATACACATCCTAATTTGCACACAAAGGATCTATGGCAAAAATCATATTTCTTTCATGTAATTGGTTTTCTTTTAATCCTGACCTTAATGTATATCATTCTTGATGAACTGCTTCAAGTAGACTTTGAACTAGGATTTATAAAAAAAAGTTAAATAATGAAAGAATGCCGTCTTATTTTACTGCTTACTTCGAGAATCAGAGAGATGAAGAACAGTGACAGCATAGCTGTTCACCCATAACCCTGGGACAGCAGGTAAACTGACAGTGTGTAATTACTAAGAGGTGATATTAAGTTAAAACATATAGCCAAAGTAGTGCTATTACATATGCATCCCTTGGTTTTCAAGGCACTGTTTAAAATAAAAAACCTTCACTGAGACAGAAAAACTGCTATAGTTATATCATAGCACACTGAGTTGCAAACCTTTTAATGAAAGACATAATTCTTCTACTGTCTGCATCATACTATATTCTCATGCAAAACACTTTAATGCATCGTGTAAATTATCTAAGACTTTCTTAGTATGTATTACATTTCTTAATCATAGATATTGGATGTAAAAAAAAGAGAATTATGTGACATGCTGCAAAACAAATTGCTTGGTGTTAGCATATACTAGCGGGGTCTATATCTGAAAAATGCATACATAGAAGGGTTGGATTTTTCTTTTTTTTAATGTGCAGAACTTGCTTCTAAGTGCATACGTTATCAATGAAGCAAAAATGACTAATTTGAAATGATGGTGGTCTGATTTTCAGCCAATATCATCAGTTTAAAAGCAAGGGATCTAGATTACAGTCTGGATGATCTATTCCTTCTGAATTTCAGAAAAGGCTTCAGGTCTGGAAGTGGACGTACATAAATAAACCAAATGTTTTCAACCACTTTCTCCATTCAATTACATTCAGTTTATCTATAAATAAGTTTTAAATGCAAATCTCATTTTTCATCAATAAAATGCTTTTGTTTCCAAGTTAGCAGAGAGGTTAGTTTTCCTGATGTCTCGCCAGCTGAACACTACTTCTGTGTGACAGTCTCATCACCTTGTAAGCTATGAGTTTCTCATAGATGTCCCTTTTGAGAACAGGATCTGACAAGACATGCTGTCTAATTATCTGTCCAGTTTGATTGAAGATAAAGCTCATTTGCATTATAATACTTGTTATGAATATTTGTGAGTACTAAGCAGAGGTTAGAACTTAACATATTCTATATTATTTATTTAATAAAATTTCATTCAAACAAATGAGACAGCTGCTTTGAATGTAACCTGAAATCCATGTGCCAAACACCATCAAATAAACTAGAATTTGTGAAAGTTAAACTCTTGTGGCTTTTGCAAAAATATAAATGTATATTGCAGTTCTGAGTACAGAGGAATAGGCCACCTTTTAACGTTGGCTTATGGGAATAAGGCATATAGATATACACGCTAAGAAAATCATGATCTGGCAGTTCGAATGGATTGATTGCAATTATCACATGTATTCATTACAGATATGTTGTTCTATGTGTAAGCTCTTGGCTGGCTAAAGATCAGGTTTCATGATGGTTTTTTTATGTGTTCTTTGTCACTAATATTCAAATAGTGGTGCACATTTTAAGAGACGTTGACTACCTGGAGGCAGTGTTCTTCAAATCTTAGTAGCTTTTGAATTATGTTCATAATCCAGGGCAAGGGTGGAGGGGACACACATACATAAGAATGGCAATGATAACAAACTATGCCTCCCACTGTGTCATATGACCAATTTCTTTAAATGTACTACACTATAAGAATATTGTGAACTATATTACTAAATGCAAAGTATTACAGGTTAAAAATAAACACGGAAATATATGCAATGAATTGTTAATCAAAACATTCATGCTAAAATGCATAACAAACAAACCCTCCCAATTTTAATTAACATAGACATTAAAAATAACTTTTGCCTTTCGTGAAATGTAAATAGAAGCAGTGTGGTAAAATAGACAACATCAAAGGACAGTAACACATTTTTAATAGAATGCAAAAGGATCNTTTTCAGTCATAAATAGGTTAATAGTCATAAACAGTCATTTTCATTCAGAAATAGGTTAACATCAGGAAACGGTCACCTGCATTTCTTCTTAGTTGTCCTGATGTGTGTAGGTGCCCACAGCATTTCAAAGATTTCTTCCTTGAGCTTACAGTTACATTGCAGCATGTGGCTTGTTCTTAGGCAATTATCCTCCACAT
>WEIV01020544.1:111062-124861 GCA_013390005.1 Calyptomena viridis
TGTAAATAGAAGCAGTGTGGTAAAATAGACAACATCAAAGGACAGTAACACATTTTTAATAGAATACAAAAGGATCTAAAAAAATGCTTGTATATCTTCTGGGTTTTTATTCATACCATGGATGAAACACTAGCTGATGTTTGTGGTGATTATTCATGACATGTCTGGTTGTGTTATGACCTTCCCTTTTTTATTGGTTTATTTGATGTTTGTGGTATTTTATATAATTGATTTATGCCTTGTGACATCTTTGGGAGCTTTCTAGTAATATACAACAGTGATTGTATGTCTGTAGTGATGTTACATATTGCTGTTTGTGAGTTTTCTTGGCCAGGTCGCCATTGTAAATAAAACTTGTTCTCAATAGATTTTTCTATGGTTAAAGATTTTGACTACTTGAGTGACTGATTGATGGACTGGAAAACACTTGCTAGCAGGACAACAGGGTATCATAAAAAAATGTGTAATTTGTATTTCTGATTCAAAACACTCACCATTTTCAGTCATAAATAGGTTAATAGTCATAAACAGTCATTTTCATTCAGAAATAGGTTAACATCAGGAAACGGTCACCTGCATTTCTTCTTAGTTGTCCTGATGTGTGTAGGTGCCCACAGCATTTCAAAGATTTCTTCCTTGAGCTTACAGTTACATTGCAGCATGTGGCTTGTTCTTAGGTAATTATCCTCCACATGCTTTCTCTCTTAGTCTAATGAGTTCTTTAGTCAAAACTCTATCAGGAAGTATATGGGAATTGTCTTTTTCCCTCTCTCTCAGTTTCTCTTTGCCTTTGTTTCTCTCTTTCTTTCTAATTAATAGCACATAAAAACTATTTTGGACTGTCCAGACTAGGAAAAGACCAATAGTTTTTAGTTCACGACCATCCACGAACTTGTCCTAATGAGCACATGCAACTTCCATTCAGATGAAGAATAGTTCTGATGACAAATAACATAGATCTCTCTTTGTTACACAGCAACCTATTAGTAGTGACTCTGTTGTAAGAGTAGTTGTCACTACTATTAGTAGTGACTCTTATTAGCATTTCCTGAGTCTGATTAATAGATATTGGAGGATCTTGGTTGGACATGGTTGGATTCTATTTAGAGTCAGGACCTTGGCTTGACATCACATCCCAAAGTAACGCTCAGTGTTGCTCATTTACTGCTGCTCTGACTGAATGGGAGCTCAGCACAGGGTGCAGACAGAAATTAATATAACTAGCTTTGTTTTTTTAAGAAAAAAGAAGAGGAGTGAGTGATCTCATATGACCAGCCTTCTTTGTCTAAAGAAACTTGATAAGATCAAAGCACAAAACCTTGAAAGTAATGCCATTTAACATTAACCACTTTTTTCCATTTTCAGACATCTTCAGTCATGCTAAACACCATGGCTGAAATACTGAAACTTACTGCCAATAAAGACACTGTTGTACAACCCACTAATTTCTCCCAGTTCCATCCTGCAGCTCTCCTTGTTCCGTTACCTCATTCAGTTCACAAAATGAATAAAAAAGATACAGTTTTTCTTCTTAAGCTAGTTTTCTGTTGGCTCACTATTTCGAATGGGCTCACAAGGTAGTCAGAAGCCACCAAAGGCAGCACCAGAAGGGGACTATGGTATTCCTTACAACTCTCTGTGGCAACAGTGACCTAGAAAAGCTCAGGCATAACTTTTGGTGCACTGATTAGTCAGAGAGGATGTGCAAAACAAGGGAGGAGAAAAGAAACTCAAAACTCATAGACTTTTTGAAACTGGATTTCAGCATATACACACAAGACACTGACAGCAGTATCAGAACATACATAGATAAGATACAAGCACAAGTTCTTATCTAATTTTTGTCTTCTAGCTTCAGAAATAGCATTTTTTAACTTTTTGAATTGAAACCACTTGATAGGACTTTCGGGAACTAGTATTACTTCTGATTTTTCTGCCAGATTATAACCAGTTGGGATTGTGAAGAAGAAAAGACCCAAGGAAATGAAATATCTGCAGGAACTTTATCATGATCGTAAGGTAACATTGTTTTTTTTTTACTTCCCTCAAACTCTGATACAAAGCTTTAAGCAAAGATGTCAATTCATTTCCCATCCAACTTTGGAAAACCTCTAACTATTCATGTTAGATGCTTCAAAGAAAACAGCTGGTTAATTATGCAGTGTTCTACTTGGCAGAAAGAGATGAGAGGACTATTTCCTATCCCAGTGATCAGCTTACATTCCTGAAGTATGAATTTGATGGCCCTTCCTAGTACATAAAGTTATAAATTATACAATTGGTCATAAAATTAAGAAGTCCCTTTAAAAATCCCATTACAATATTTAAGCCTTTGACCTCTGTAGGGTAACAACTATTCATACTGTATAAAAACTATTTCATTCTTATTTTTTAAATACTACAGTAAGTTTCTTTAAGTCATTAAGGCTAATGATGGAAATACATCCTATGTAATGACTATAAATTATACTCTTAAGTTCCTGATGTCTTGAAGTCTTGAAAAATATTTGGCATTATTAAAAGAAGTTATGTAAACAAGCTACTTAGTTATCTAAGTACTACAGCAAAGCTGAAGTTAATTCAGTGGGGCAAATCACAAGTTGATAGGTTTTAATCCAATTCATGTTATCTTATCTTTAAAGTGTTCTTATTCCCACATAAATTTCTTTTTACCCTTCCTTATTTTTAGTGCATGTGCTTTAGGCATTGAAAGCAGCCTTTCTCTCTTAGCTCTGCTAAGGTGCTGTGCCTACATGCCATCCTACCCTGCAGGACCTGGGTATGCTTATTACCAAGTCTATCCACAATAACAATTATGCAAACATCATCAGTGATTTTGGAATACAAACAAATGTACATTGAATACTGCACTGAGAAAGTCAAATTACCACTGACACCTTTTTTTTTTCCTAAAGTCGTAAGCCTTTGAATCAAAACACTTTGCTGAAAATTGTTTAATAAGCATCTTTTACCAAAATAGAAAACATGAGGAAAGAAGGAACAACACATCTTTAATTAGAAAAATTCAAATCAGCTCTTAATTTAATTCACCATACCAGCAGCCATGATTAGATCTGCATCATGATATATCTCCAATACTATCAATTTTCATAAATGCAAACTTTCCTGAATATGGTTCTGATGTATCCTGACATTTTAAAATATGTCCTATTGTCCTTTTCTGTGCAGCAGACCAAGCACAGAGTGTTCAGTCCTATATCACTGTCACAGTGGTATTAGACCAGATGGCTGCTTCCTTGCAGAATCAAGAATTAGAGATAATTTATGCTGTTCACTGTTATTAGAATGTAAAAATATAAAGAGTTTGCAGCATGCATACATGAAAAGCTGCTCAGATCCATCAGTGGCATCCTGGTGAAAAGGCAGGTGAAAAGGTGAAAGGCACTCTTAAAGTCTTTGATGAAGCTATGGACTTCTGCTAAGCCTATTGACTGCTCTGCACAGGGATACAAAACAGGGGTCTATCTTGTCGAGGTTACAGGGCTGCTTTGGTGGGGAAAGAACATTCTGAGTTGGAAAAAATGTCCTTCTTTCCTGTCTTGTAAAATAATTCCACCACACGATCATTTCCATTAATATCTGACAGTTATTTTTGTGCCATGAAGAATGAAGTTAAAAATGGAAGCTTTCTTCATTCATTCTGTTAATCAGTACAGGAGAATACTTTTCAGTAAGAACTCATACCAAAGGGCATGAAAGTTACATAAATTTGCTCCTGTGCCAGTGAGGGGAGAGAGTTTTTCTTATCAGGGCATCATTGCAAACTCTAAGTACCTCTGCTCTACCTGTATGTATAGGTGCACCACAATGTGTGTCAAAATACTGAAAAGAAACCATGTCAGCCTACCCATTTATTGAGTCTGAGTTCGTTATGGTTAAGAATCTTGTTGTCTGTATTTCAAACAGCTGAATCATTTGATAAAGATATATTATTAATGCAGCTGATTCATTAGGACGGACTTGTCAACGCATTCAGGAACTAAAATCTCTCAGGTTCCTAAAACAAGGGAGAGAAATTAAGAGAGAGAGAACCTCATCAGCCTGCTTGTATTGCTGCAATAAATTGTATAAAAACAGAAATAAAAAGGATGTAAGGACAACCAGGTACAAATATTATTTGCAAGTAGCAATAGTTTCTTGCTTTATCTTTCCAGCTCAGGAAGTTTAGCAAAGTACTCCCTATGAATGATGTCAGAGTTGTAGCCAGAATACAGACAAACACTGTCATCAGTATTTAGGAATATTATAGGAGAAGAAATTTTACTGACATTCACTGAAATGACACACTTACTCTATGTAATTTTGGAGAAAGTGTATCACTGAGAGAATTATTTGATTCACTTTAATCTTTAAATTATACTAAGGAACATTACTAGGGACAGATTTGCTTTCAGCCCTCTGTGAGCATATCATTTGTATTTATGGCATACAGTGGAAGTATTGTGACTTTGAATGACTGACTAGCACCTTATGAAAGTCATTAATTTTGTATCAAGAATAGTATTTGTAACATAATGTGTTCTTAAACTGATCAGGACAGCAGGAAGCAGCTAAGTGGATCACTTATCTTTATTTTGCAATTTAACCTCTGTTGTGACAGGGAACAAAAAAATTAGATAATTTATAATTTTCTGTCAGTGTTGCATACTTTGGTTAAGATTGTGACATCTTGGTATAACTGAGGAGTAAGGAGATTTGTCTGCCAAATAAAACAGAAGAAAGATTACTTTAGAGGCAATGAATTAGTAGTTGACTGTTACAACCAGATCACAAAGATTTCTTGAATTTTTGTTTCCTGATGACGGAATTTTACCTCTGTAAAAATTCCAGTAATAGTTTTATTAAAATGAAGCCTATCAGAATAGAAGATAGTTGTTATGCAGGAGCAGTAACTCACATAATATGAGATGGCATTTCTTTCCAACTCTTGCTGCTCCACTGGTTCTAATAGCAACCTGGAGCTCAATTTCCTCCTCAAGAACATTGCATTTCATGTGGAATGTCAATTATTAAAATGCAGTGTCCCGTGTCTTACTTTTCACTAGACGAACTCATTTGCAAATTTGTTAATTTATGTAAATGATCCTTAACCTGTAACTGCCTGGTGTGTATTTCTGAGTGCCTCTTTTCAATTCGGAAATACATGCAATGGTGCCAAAAGAATGTATTAATTACTTTGTGTCACTGTTTCAAACCCCAAAGATTTAATTTCAGAGTAACCCAGAAAGAGTACCTGATGCTTCTTTCCACTGTTGCATTTTCAATAACATTAGACCACTGAAAATAGGTAAATGATCTTTAATAGATCATCTCTAGTCATTATCATTGGTGGTAAGTATTGTTTTATTACAATATTTTTTGTGAGAAGATATCACAGAATCACAGAATAACTAGGTTGGAAGAGACCTCCAAGATCATTGATTCCAACCCAAAACAAAGAAAACATATATATATATATATGAGTTGAAACTCCTTGAATTTTCAATTTGATTTTCAGCTTTCCATTTTTTTCAGAGGGTTAGTGTTACTTACAATGGGCTAAATCACAGCTCCTAAAATTTGATCATTCCTAAACTTCAGATTTTTGCAGCTAAGTCTCTCCTTTGCATTTCAGAAGTTAAACGACAGATGCAGAATTTCCTTCAGGTAGTCAGTGGTCCAGCTGCAACTCTGATCTGTGCATTCTAGATGCCATTCTAGATTTGTCACTTCATTTCTGGTTTCACCATGAACACAACCTCTGTGCACCCATAAATGTTAATTTCACTCTCCAAATGATCTCAGGAAATTCAAACTCCTGTCTGTCTGAAGTTCTAACGAATGGACAATCAGAAAAACCCAGCTGAAGACACAATTTTTTCCTGACTTCTCCTTGTTGTCCACCCAAACTGCTCCAATGGTTTCAGGCACCAATGATGGTTTAGAACCTTTCAATGAACCTGATGCAAGTCAGGGATTTTAACAGAACCTAAAATGAGGTAATTTTCCTCCATGTTGCTACTGTTCCATAACTTCCCACAGTCCAAATAAAAAGATCCAGATTCCCTGTGGTGTAATTGCAGTCACAACTCCATTGATTTCAGTGACCTGTGAATGGCAGACACGACCATGGCCCAAGGCCTCCTTTTGACAAACCAGCTACAGCTTGCTTTCTCTTGACTATTATCTGATTTACATGTTTTAGATGCCCGTCACAAGGGGTAGGAGAACAAAGCTCGGTTTCAGAGCCAGCTACGGAGATCATTCCCAGCCAGCATGGAGCTCCCATGACCAGGACTCGGCTCTGAGCCTGAGCTGCAGGGCACATGTCCTTCATGGTGCTCCTGTGCAACTGGCCACCCCTGGGGCCTTTGCAGGAGGCTGATGCTGTCTTTAGAAAACCTGAGGTTTTGTTTCCCCAGGGTGTAAGGGAGGGCAAGAGAGATGAGGTGCCTCCAGCTGACAGGGCAACATGCTGTCAGCCCAACCCCAGCATGCTCTTCCAGATCTGGAGGGGTCTTGTGTCTCACTGTTTAGATTGGCTTTAGAAAGTGCAAAGCCAAGAAATGTTTGGCTGCCTTATCCCTGTTTCAGCATTCAGATTGCTAAGAGAAAATCTCAAAAGGACACTTGCTGTGTGTTCTGCAGACATTTTAGCACAAAATCGGCATCTCCAGTATCACCCAGTCACAATACCCTGAGGTCTCGGGTATTTGATTTAATTTCTGCTTGGATAGCAGCAGGGAAGATTAACTAATAGAGTTGTAATTTTAGAATTAAAAAGTCTTTCACTGTATTTTGTTGCACTGATTACTTGCAAAAATTTTTATATCTGAGATTCAAAGTAGCCTTTAAGCTACTGCTTGCTTTTCTCCACAAAGAACATACTTTACAGGAAAATGTCTCTTTAAATCTACCCTGAAGATATTCCTCCTGGCCCCAAAGATGCCAAAATGACTTGATGATTTATTTATGTGGAGCTTGGCAGACCATATTCCAGATTGTGGCTGAGGCTGAATTTTATGAGCATCCCCCCTGGTGAGCATATTTAAAAACTGAAAAAAAAAGGAAAAAAAAAGAGGTCTTCATAGATCTTGGCATTAGAATCAAACAAATATTATCAGGAAGAAGAATGGCAAGGAACAAAGTTTTAGGACAGAATATACATATTAATTTATTAATAATATTTTATGTTTAGAAGATTATATTTCTTTTGATCTTCAAAAAATTAGAAAGGTGAAGTAGGCATTTCTCATCTCAGCAGAAGCTAATGTTTGGTCTGGAAGTTTTTTAGTCATATACCATTCAGCATTCTGTACTAGCACTGGCATATTTTTCCACAGAAAGATGGATGTCTCATTGTCATTCCAGACCATACAAGCAGCATGTTGGTGCAATGATGTAAGAAAGCAATTTTCTGCCCTATTTTATTGATTTATAGTATTTTAGTAAAGTGATAAAAACTTAATACTAGGGATAAAAAGGAGACTCATCTGATGTAGAGGCAGTAGAAAAGAATAGAGAATGAGGAAGATCCAGCATTGATACATATTTGCCATGTTTTCTCAGCCCTCTCTTGTACTATACCATTAACTAAGTTGTAAAACCATGTTTAAACTTTTTGACTAAGATGTTTTCTAGGCATTAATTCCTTCTTTCAAGGCACAAGTTGGTGCAGGATTCTGGCTTTTTGAAGCACACACACACACAAGCATAGGCAAATCCTAAAGGCCACAGCAGCAAGGACAAATGTCACTAATCCTGACTCCTTTGGGCTGGGAGGCTCAGTGCTAGGGAAACAGATTCAAGGGCACTTTTGCATAGCAGGAATCAGCAACAAGCAAGAATATTAACTCTATAACATTTCATCTGCTTCACAGCAGTTCCCTGGGCAGCCTGTCCAAAGGGTGTTACACAACTCTATGCTAAATTCACATTCTTGCTTGCTGCAGGGGAACTCCTGAAGCAGACAAGCCCTGAGGTAGAAACTCCAACATCCGTCGGGAAACCTTCTGTTGGGATACTCCCTCATCCTTGTGATTCAGCATAGAGGCTCTGGCTACACCCATGAGAGAAGCATAGCTTTGATCCTGTCTCCTTTTCTAACACCAGGAAATAAGCTCCCTCAACTCCAGATCCATAAAAACTGAGCTTGTGCCAATTTATAGGCAGGTCTAATTGCGCTGGAAATCAATTCAGCTGAAAAGTGTATTAGGATGTTGTATACAAGTGAATATATGGGAGATGTCAATGGAATGGAAGCTGAAGCATGCTAGGAAGCAGCATCTTCATTCACAATGGCATCCTCCACTTTTCTCCAAACAATACGGGTAGTATTCCTGAAGCTCCCCTCAAAGGCAGCTCAAAGGAAATTCAAAGGCATTCAGGACATTTTTATGCTGTTGATAAATCAAGGTCAACAGGAAAGTATTCACAGTGGCTCATGCTTTTATGGAGTTGTTTGGGCTTTTTTAGTTATATTAGGGAACTTCTCACATTACAAACATAATGGGAGAAGGGTATTTTACAGCCAAGCACCAAAAGAACCTTCTGAAGTCAGGTCTATTCTAATTCAATAAGTGAATTATTTATTTGTCCTTGGAAAGTGCCTGGGTATGAACTAAGCTGTACACACCATGGGTATCTTCAGGACTAGGAGTCCCATGTGAAAGAAAGGGAATGTCAGTATGACAGCCTAGAGCAGCCGAATATTAAAGCTCTCACAGGGAAAATGCTTTCTAGATCTTAGAGCTGCTCGGAAACCCTAAGCTGATGCACTAAAAGCACTGATACACTTCTAAGCAGTTATTTTGAAAGGCTACAGTTGGAATGGTCAGAATATATGTTTATTCCTGAAAAAATTTCAGAGGACTGAAAATTATGTCAAAATGTGTGGTGAGAAACGCACGACATGGAATACACAGAGCTGGTAATGCTGACAGGGATGCAGATTAAAAACCAGAAGGAAACAATAAAAGACATCTTTGATTTCAAATGGTAGACTGCCGGGGCCTTTTACCTTTGGAGAACTGCAGTGTAAATTCAGCCACTGACACCAGGTGAGAAACAATGGAAACAAAACAAATGTTAATTTAACTTCAGTCTCACCATTTTATTTCATAATTTCACTCTGTTATGTATTGAACCTAGTCCTTGTACTTGACTCAATTTTCTGTATTTTAATGACCTGTCAAAAGCTCAGTCAGGGCTTATTGTATTTATATTTTTAATTAGTTTACTAAGGAGATTGACTGCTTATACTTGATTTTTTTAATTAACTGTGAAAATTTCTGTACCAAGATGATATCATGCACATTGATACCTGTGCTTCTGTTATGTTGGCTTTGCTGTGTGATATATTGGAGGCAGAAGAAGTGTCAAAGGAAAGGCATGCCTAAATAGTGTTTCACAGGTTGCTGGAGCACTGATGAGAGCTGGTTCTGTATCATGTAATTATGTCATTATATTCTAGCATGCAACTCAGGCCAGCATTAAAGACAATCATGTCTGGTCATGTCATATCCCTAGCATTATTTTGTTACACTGTGGATGTGTACACTTTATTGCTTTTGCAAAAAGTCACACCTTGTCATCTCTGGTGACTCGCAGAGATTTGTTCTTTGTCCACAGAAATCATTATTCATTGGCTGTGGCTTTTGGATGTATTTTGATCGGTATCGATACATAACCACAGCCTTCTTCGAATCCTTCCATCTTTCACTGTTTCACCAAACTCATGTCTGTCTTGTTCAAAATTCATAACTTGTGAGTGTGGGAGTGAATTCAGGATGCCTAATTCATTTCAGAAGTCACCACACAGCAACTGGGTGAGAGTGAAGTCTATTCCATGTAATAACCAGCTTGATTTCAATGAAGGTGCTAAAAATGTAGGTACAGCTGCTCATACAGACAAATTTAACCTCTGTCCCTGTAATCGGTTTTTTGCTGATAAGTTCCATACAGAAAGCAATGCATTGCTCTTGTGGGCTTCAATCCACATACCCTGCTGAGATACCATCCATGTCCTAACTTGAAATTGTTGCAAGAAGGTAAAAGAGAAAAATTATCCAGCAATTTTGATTTGCACAAGTGACCTGGAATAATTACACCATTACCAAACAATAGCACAGGAGGATTAACACAATTTACTCTGTAATCACCACTGTTCACAGTGAAGTTACTCTATGGACAACCATGTAATAAGATGTGTTATTTCACAGTAACTATGCAAGGACTTAAGTCAACAGAGTATGCTACACAAACAGAGCAAATCATTAAAGAGGTCTAAGTTAAAGAGGTCTAAGTGTTCCAAGGATGCACATGGGTTTTATTAGATGGATGATTTTCAGGGTTTTATTAATAGACTCAGAGGTTTGGAGAAGAGGTTTAACACTGCTGGACGAGCTAAGGAAGAAGCTCTCAAGTCTATTCAAATAGCTTCCAAGCCCAGAGCCATTGGCTCTCATGGGTACATTTATAACTCTTTATAACAGTCCCACTGCACAAGGCAATGCTGAAAGCAGATAGTTCTTGTGTTCCCTCAGAGAAGGCATCAAATTTTGGTTGGACTGGAGGAAGACTTTTAAGCCCTTGTGTTGTGCAGGCAGCAGGACTAACTTCAGATCTACAAAATACAGACCTTGTACTCTGCCTAAAAATGCACTGACTCATGCTCCAGACACCAGGGACATGAACACAAAGTACCAAAGAAAATGAGAGAGATTACTCAGCCAATCAAGCACAGACCATGGATGACTTGCAGTCCTGCAAACTGAGGGTGCATTTTCAAACAGTCTTGGACAAGGAAACCATTAAGAGATGCAAAATAAGGAGGTATTGCTCTATAGTTAATGTAATGGAGAACAGTGTTTTGATTAATGCCTTCCCATTAGTGTATGGACAAGCTAGATTGTGTTACAGGATTATGTCCTGAGTTGGTAACACAAAAGAAAAAAACACGCTCAAAACTTGAGTAACAATAATTGTGGTTCATGGGGGATATCACTAGAGACAGCTGAGAGACAATATTATGTACTGGAGCTCTCTAAAAAATCATTAATACCTAATTGTTCATATATATTTAAATTTTTAAATTAATCTATTTTCATGCTCCTTTTTTTGTTGAGTTTCATCACTGAAGTAATGGAATATCTGCTTGTTAAAACATTCACAGAAAAAAAACACATTGAGAAAACTGAAATTTTGAGTTTCAGATACTGATCATTCAGGACCATCTGCTCACCGTCTGTGGGGCAGGAAGTTACAGAAGTAATTTGACAAAATTTCAGTTAGCAATTAAATTTGTGAAAATCTCAAGACAATTGGCAACAATCTGCAAGCTGCAAAATACAGCAGTTTAACAAAAGCAGTATACAGATAATATTTTGGGGGCTGTTTGACTAGCAAAGGAATGGACCCAATATAATGACCCAGGAGGTCTCTGAGTATTATATGTCCTGATCATCCTGAATTATGGGCTCTGTTCCGTATGCAACAGCACACAATGCTGTATTTTAAAATGCTTCTCTTAATCTTCTGCAAGGGAAGCGTCTGCCAGAGCATCTAAAACAAATGGTTCTAAATCTTGCCTTGATTAGACTTAACTGCACCTACAACCCACCTCCCCCTATGTTCGTCTATTACTGTTTCAATCTGTACACATTATTCTCATTGCTGGAAAGACACAGTAATGCTTTGTGATGCTTTTTCTACTCTCATGCTGCATAGCAGTTGCCTTCTTCAGGCCCCAGCTCTTACCTACATCTGTGCTTACTGAAGTGAGACTTTAATTTGCTACACCACGCCAAGGTATTAATAGACAATTATTTATTGCAAATCTGAACCATTTATACTGTTTACTGGCTGACACAATGTAAAATTTTGATCCAAATGTTAATGTGTCCATGACATTGCATAATTCTATTCCACGCCATGATTTTTTCTTTTTCGAAATGACTCGAACTTGTAATATGAGGAAATAGAGTTTTTAATGGATGAATGATTTACACTCTCAAACTTATAAGACTGCTTACTTATACAGATAAGGGAAAATCGTCTAATTAAAATAGTGCAGCAAATTAGAAAAATGTAGGATTTTACCAGAGGCAAAACTAAGGGAGAAAAAAAATGGAAATAAGTTGCAAAGTGC
The DNA here is from genome assembly GCA_013390005.1 of Calyptomena viridis. Classification (NCBI taxonomy): domain Eukaryota; kingdom Metazoa; phylum Chordata; class Aves; order Passeriformes; family Eurylaimidae; genus Calyptomena; species Calyptomena viridis. The sequence continues at coordinate 123,211 of WEIV01020544.1, forward strand.
TTAAAGGGCAAATGAATAAATCTTATGTCAGTCATTTCAAGGCAATTATATTTTTTAGCAGGCATCTTTGAGACCAAACAGTCTTATAAACATTCCATTGAATAGAGCACAGATAAAAATTACGAATTCATAGAAAACTATATGTATAGAAAAGCTTCAAAATGTCTGTTGAAACTATCTTTAGAAATATTTTTTGCAATAAGGAAAAAAATCCCAAACCCAGAAAAAGAGCTTTATAGATAGGCAAATTTCATTATACAGAAGACATCAAGTGTTTATCTCCTTAAGTCTAAATATCATGTTTTTAATGCCATCTAGACATGATATCTTCTTTAATTGATACATGTAGGAATCTTCAAAATACAGATGTTTGAATTACAGTGATGTTTTTCTAGATCTCATTACTCTTGGCTTTTTCCCCTGAACCTATTAAGTTAATCTTTTCCACTTGTTATGATAAAGGGTTATACAACAGTTCTAATTAAATCTCACATAAATATATTCAAATAGTAATACCCAAAACCTCTGGTCAACTCAGCCTACAAAAGACATTCAAAGCCTTTGTAATATTTCAGCTTAAATGGGCAAGATTACCCTGGAAAGAACTCTACCAGACAGAGTAAACCTCATTCAGTAGCAGAATAACTGGATAGATGCCCTTATTAAAGACTTCATCTGGGGAATGGCAGAACAGCTCCATTCCTCACCTTCCCTTGCTAGCTGTTTGTTTTGGTGGGTTTTATTTGTTTTTTGGTTTGGTTCTTTCAGACTTGGCAAGTGCATAAAGTGCCACAGATATCATTCCAGGATATCAGAAACATGAATAATGAGACAACATCAGTACTGGGTTTATCACCATGGCACAGATTTGTGGCTAACGAGCTGTGACCTTGTGGAAGCAATGGTAGCAGGTAAGAGGTAGGGAGATGCATTTCCATACACTACAGCAGAATAACATTAGCCAGTGTGATGTTGCACAGTGCATAAAGGAACACGGACACCCTGAACAGGTCTGAGATCCATGAAATAAGTGGAAATGGGAGCACACCTGTACATCACAAGCCAGTGTTGATACAAATTTTTTTCAAGAACATTAAGAGGCTTTTTTTGCATCTGTAGTGCAAAAATCAGACTGAAGTGGGAAAACTGTTAAATTACTTCCTTTCTAGTTACTAATTTAAGAAAAAATAATATATAGATGTGGTTTCATGTCTGAACGGCCTCCATCAGCCTAACCATTCCATGTGGTGCTGTCCAAAGCTTAGCACATCAGCAAGGCATTTCAGTAGCAGCGAGGCTGCTCACACATCAGTTACTTCTTTGGAGCTCTTTAGAAAACAACTATAAGAACAGTTATTTTGAGGCCTATTACAGTATGTTGTAAAATATGATATAGGAACTAGCATGCAGGTAATGACTCCAGTGGCGAAGATAATGCCACTGAGAAGCTGAAAAAAATGAAGAATAAGCAAGATTTTGTTTACTATCCCTCCCTCCAAATACAACAATCAGAGCTGTCCTGAACAGTCCCTGTTCCTGCTGTGAATTAGATAACTTTCTCTCTTTGTTTAACATGCATTCACATTGAGATGTCTTTCTGAGCTACCAGGATACATGCTGTTGATGTATATTAATGACAGGATGTAATTTT
>WEIV01020544.1:124907-167237 GCA_013390005.1 Calyptomena viridis
TCTAACTACATTTTGTTTATTATTCATAATACACAGTGAGAGGAGACACCAGAATGGCTCTTTAGGAGACTTCACATGCTAGGCTGCAAATGTGTATTAACAATAGTACACATTTATGTGTTATGGTTTCATAAAATGCATTTGCATAATATGAAATCATAATCCCAAATGTAAAGTAAAAAGCCTATGAAAAATAGTTACTTCTCATATACTACCCAATGGTTGATTTTAATCTTCACTGTCTCAAATGTGGAACTGGTTATTAGGAATTTTTTTATAATAGGAAAAATACCTAGCCCATCCTACAGAATTAAGTCTTGCAAAATGAACCAATCCAACAAGAACCTTCTTTAAAATGGAAAAGATGGTTTGCTAGTAATTTGCATTCACACTTCATTTAATACACTTCCAGGCTGAGATGTTACTTTCAATATCATACCAGAGACTGAAATAAACAGGCAACGCTGGCAGGTCTGACTGCACAGCACTCCAGGGGCCTATGAATGCAAAAATGTGCAGTGGGAGTGGAGCAGAAATTAGCTCGAGCAGAAGTCACTGGCACTATGAAACCAGCTCAGAGGGAACCCTTGCAAGAATGTGATGCTTTCAAACTCCATTGTCCAATGAATCCCAAGAATTTTCTCACAATTTGATTGCAGAGATGGATAAGAGTGTTTTAGTGTTGCTTCCACTAAACTGCAGCCACTTGTAGGAAAAGATTGACTACCTTGACATAATTCTCAGTGTCATAACGACAGCTGTGTGTATGCCACAGCTACAATTTCTGTAAGGAGAAACAATGATTTCTACTTTTCTTCTTTCAAGAAGCATTTTTCTTGAAATGTGGTATTTTTCACTTTGACTGGCTACTGTGCTATTTATTTAGACAATACTACTTTTGAACTGCTTTTGCTCCATATACATTGTCAAATGATTAATGGTTAATTAGCATGTTACAGGTATGAGTGTGTGCCATTACATTTTCCCTTTTAGTTCAAATTATCGTATTTGCATTTTTATCAATAAAAATCAAGGTAATTTCTTTTTCCTAAGCCAAATGAACAGTCTTCATTATATTTAAGGCTCCAGTTCTTCAACAGATATTGTTTGGTACCCTGCTGCACCCACACCTGTCTATCACACCTTGCCAGCTCTAAAATTGTCTTTCCTTCCTTAAAGCGTAATTTCTAGGTATATGGAAAATATCAATACTTAGTTATCTACAAGAATTTCTGAGCTCTGACTCCTGTAAGGCCTATGGTGCTTGTTCAGACAGTTAGCTCTTTGCAGATGAATGTATTTGGAATTACTAGGAGGAACTGTTTGATGGGCAGAAGTGGAGAAATACTAAGAGTATCACTAACATTTTTACGGAATGAGTGGCTTGAAAACTAAAGGAGATGTAGGTCTTCAGGAAAATAAATACAAAACTTTTCTGTTTGAGACTTCTACTGATTCTCAAGCCATCAGGAAAAGGTACTTCGTATGGCTGCTAAGGATCACAGCTTGTCTAGTCACAATCCAGTACTCCCGATTTCAGCTGAAACTGAAAACAGAAAAAGAGACTCTTCCTACAACAATGTATGATAGAGAGAGCTATTATTTCCATTCACCTGTCCTTTATATCAATACAGACAGCTAATCCACATGAATCTACCCACATTTGTAATTGCCAGTTAACTTAAAACATATAGAATTCACACAAAGGAGCATAATTCCACCTTTGTTAAGTTTCATTATGTTATAATTTATTTTTCTGGAAAGTGGAATTTTCAGACATGACTATTAGTGCCATGCTGTGGCTACTAGTAATCAGTGAATGAGAAAGTCAGGAGAAATGGGAGGGGAGAACGCATTTTAGCAGTTATTATTTCTTTATTATGATTTGTTTGTGCTACTCACCAGAGACATGCCAAGCTATTTTCTGAAGCAGTCCAGTGTCATCTTCTTACAGATTACAGAAAGAGAGTAATTTACAGCAGTGGACATGGGAGCTGAATAATTTAAATGTTTATCTAAAATGAATACTTTCAAAGCTTTCACCTCTCTCTTGCCCCTGCCAATTTCTTTCATCAGTTGCCTTGTTTGGGGAAAGATCAAAATTGAAACTGCCCAGCTCCTGGGAGCATTCAGTCACATGAATATTTCATCCTAATTTTCACAGCTGAGAAGAGTGACACGAACTGAGTGGCACCAGAGAAATGGCACCACCCAGGGTCTGCAGAAAGCCTGGAACAATACTTGAGAGAAGTGGAACATTTCTGTCTTTCAATAGATGGGAACCTTTGCTATTGCCCAGGGTGAGAAAGGACAGATGCCACCCCTCACTGTGATTGCTGGAGAATCTACACTGTCTGAGCTCTGTCTGGAAGCATTGACTAACATAACTATTGCTCCAAGTGACATTTACATATATTTCTTCAAGGATAATATCCTATCCAACTACTGCTCCAAAGAGGAGACAGAGCTTTAAAGGTGGAGGGAGGAGGGAAGTATCGCATTCACATAACCTTACTGGTCCTGATGTTGCCAAGGGAGAAAACACTGGGGGAAGGGGATGCAACGAAAACATGATTTTTTTTCATTCATGCTGACATTGACATCAAGAATGGCATCTTTTTCACACATCTAAGGAACACTGAAACTTGTGTATTTTGTTGTAGGGCATCTGACTTGGTGCTAAATGTCTTTCACATCATGTTCCCTTCATGATTTAGCAAAGGCGTTTTTCTTTTTTTCCTCTCCAACATTGGTAGAGCTGTAACAGTGGGGGGAATTCTGATCTGCCTAACTGGAATGCAGCCATTATGAAATCAGCAGAGTTTACAGGAAAGTAGAATTTGGCTGTACAGCAGACAACAGCACTGAACTTTCAAACCTGACGTGCTTCAAACCTGTTGCCAGCAGAATTCTGAGTTTGAGAAAGAAGAGTCCCTTTTTGAACATGAAAACCGTGGGAGTAATACTGGCACTTACACTTCCAGCTCCCTCATTTGTAGGCCCAAGAGGTAGTTAGACATCTAAGCATCTAAGTAGCAATTACCAAGAGCACAAAATTGCTGGCACAAAAGGGAGTTTAAAAAAATTAGGCCATTAAGATACATGACAAAGACTCAAAATGAGGGAGATGATTAAAAATGGCAGACAATAAAAAAAACCCTAGAAATGGATGAAGTTTTCCATAACCTCAATTTTAAGTTCAGTTTTTTAAATGGCAATAACTTACAAGAATAAACAAGTAGAAATGTGATCTATAGAAATAAATTCATACCTAAAAATAGCAAATGAACTTTGTCACAAAATACAGTTGAGAAGTATATTGCTACCTTTAAATATTAAACTATTCCTGTAAGGTGCTTTTTTAAGGTGTGATATAATTTTTTTCCTATTTTAATAGAAATAATAAAAATGAGATATTAAAAAGACATCATTAGTCAGAGGAGTAAGATCTCCTGCTCTTAACAGAAGAGAACACCCTGCCAGAACTGCTGGTGTACCTGATATCATCAAGTCACCATTTATTTGGTTATTTTTAACCACATGGGTTGAAAAGCAGTGACCTGCATTTCAGGTGAGACTGATATACATGTGAACTCTGCATGTGTATACTGTTGCTGGCAAAAGTAAATAGCTGGCAGTAACTGAACTCCCTCTTCGTTGAAAGAATGCTATAGGGCTGGATACAGCCACTGCAATAGTGCAATAAAATGAGATGAGCTTAACACCACCAGATGGTACCCTGTACAGTGCCTGAAATAAAATGGAGAATTAGGGTGCCCTAAGGTGTGCACAGGAAAGGCATTTACATGAAATAAATGGGCCTCAGACCTAGATGATGCTCAAGTATACTACACAGGAGACAGATAGTACATCTGGTGAACAGCTTTTATCACACACTGGAAAGCTATAAAGCATGCCGCTGAATTTCAGATCTGGGCTTTACAATGACATTTTACCTGTGTTGGTATTCGGTGCTGTTTATTTTTAAAGGTGCTGTAATCTCAATGATGTGTTTTAAAAGCCTTCTTAACACTGTTTTCTGATGTGTCCCATTTTTTTGGACAGATTGATGTAACCCGATGCTTTGTCATGGATAAAATACAAACTACTTTGGCTGTAGATGATCATGTTTTTATTTAATATATCATGTTCCTGATGTGATTTTAGTAATACAGTTATACTTGTCAGCACTCACTGCTTGGGAGAAAGCCAGTATGTTTTTAAAGTTAACTCCCACTTCTCCGTTTCGTTGCAAGATCTCACTGTCTATAAACCAGGACAAATTCCTTGAGCTTTGAAGCAAACATATCAGATTATGTGACAAAATCTACTAGAGTAAAACAAAGCAGTATTTTATCTCTAGAAAATTCTCTTGGTTTTGTAAAATTTCTGCTCCATTTGACATTCAGATCTTTTTAAGTTTACATTTATATTTTAAGTTTACATTTACCAGATTTAAACTGTCAAAGGTCCTGATTAGAGCAACATTCGGTCTGTGGTGCTGTGATTTTTTTAATGGGGAAATAATTTAGACCTTTCCTCAGATTTCACTGGTTTTGGTATCTCTTTATCTAATTCCTCTCCTAGCACCTCTCTCATATAAAGGTATCCAGGGGAGCTAAAAATGCTACCAAAGTTGCACAAAAGAAAAAAAATTTGAGAGACTGCGAGGTGAATATTGCTGACAGAAAGATCTATGGGCTGTGTAATAGTGTCTCTATGGAAATTGTGAAAGCTCCATTCCCTTGAGACATTTAAAATTAGAAGAAACAAAGCACTATTACACTATGAGGATATAATCCTGTTCTGGCCCCTTGTGAACAGACTAAATATTTCTAATATCTGAAACTCTGTATACTATTACCGTTCATAATGCAAAACTACAATTTTCATAATATAAGGGTTTGACTTGAGGCTTACTTATACAAGAAAATGTACTCATATTACTAATCTGGTAAAATTATATCACTGTAGTTCTATCAGTATAATCAGTATCTCTCAGTGCTACCTCTCTAATAAGTGCCTTATTTGAGTTATTGCATTCCAGTTCCAGAAGCCACAGAAGTACAAGAATATGAGTAAATTTTCTATTCTAAGCTCACCTTGCCAGCTGCTGGGAATTATTATGTTCTAGTTGAAGAGGAAATGCATAAATAAAGGCATGATGTATCAAATGCACACTGAAGTTTATTTTCAGCTGTATGTGCCACAGATGATGGATATTGATGGCAAAAGTGAAGTGTCACTTAAAACTCACAACAGTAGCCTCACTTGCAAAATGCAAGCAAAACTTGTGTTCAGGGCATGGACAAATTCACTCTCTGTTTTTTGCTTATGTCTAAACAGCGTCAAAACAGGGCTGCTTCTAACGTGCTCTTCAACACTTTGGAATTTTTTTGCTATTATTATTGTAAGTTAGTACCAAAAGACAGGAAAATGATAGGAAAGGTTTATATGATTTTCTCTGAAGTAAAGTAGTTACTTCACCAGAGATCTTCCACTGAGAGTATATCTACTGCATAAAATCATGTAATACTTCTGGTCCATAATCTGAAGCAATAGGCAGCAGCATTTTGAGAAGACCACCTGGGAGTTTTCCTAGTTCTAGGGAATTCACCACAGCCACTACTGAAAGGAAGCAGGAGTTTGGAATATTTTCATAGTTCAAATAAAATTGTGGCACCAACTTCGACTTTTTGCTATCAGCCTAAACTAATTTTCAAGGCCAACAAAGGTTTATAAATATATACAATGACAAGTTACTAAATAGAGCAGTGCAATAGGCCAATACTCTGTGTACAATTAGCACTGCCAAATAGTCCTTTCAACCATCAGTTATTCAAGAGCTCTGTCCTGCTATGCCTGCAGTTCTGTATTTCACAAGTGACAGTCCTGAACAGATCTTGAATAGGCTGCTGAATAGGAACAGTTCTTTAGCTAAGCAAGAAAGGAAGAGATGAAGAAAATAAATGTGGGGAAGGGAAAAACAAAAAGAAGGAAGAGAAAGATCCTCAGATTGCACAGACATTCACATTGGCCAGCTGCACAGCTTTGCAAATCCCTCCTCCCAAACACACAGTCCTCAGCCAGAGAGGAGCCTCATACACCAGAGTTCCTGTTATGTAGTTTCAGTCTACAAAACTAACTTACCTTTTAAGTGGCAGTGACCTTTATTCAGCATCGGTACAGCTAAAGAAATCACTAAAGAACAAGAGCAAGACCCCCCAGAGAGAGAACACGGGTGAATATGCCTCTTTACCAGCTAAGTGCTGATTTAACTAAAGACAGAGGGCCAAATCCCGTTGTAGTGTAAACTATGTAAGCCTCGGTACACTCAGTGAAAGTATGCCAGTCCACAGCTATTAAGGATCTTGTCCTCAGGGCTTTTCGAATTGCAGCAATCTTCCAACTCACTGAGGGCTAAGGGTGGGATTCAGGTGGATATAGGATCCAGCTTCCATTGTACACATCGAAGTTCAAAGCTTAGATCCTCAGTTGCCCACATCCACCCACAGCATTCGAGGCACGGAAATCCCAGGACACCTAAGTTTTCACGTTTACCTGTGCTCAAGTTAAGCACTTCATGTTGATGTTGATCATGCTCAGCACATTAAAACCACTCCAGTGCCAAAGCCCTACAGGGTCTCCAGCACCAGGATTACCCCATGCTTCTGCAGCTTCATCAAACACCCAGGTGACATTATTATGCATGTGGCAGATGCTGTACGAGCGGGAGAGACAGGTGATGGGAATAGCTCTGTTTTAACCACCCAGTGGCTGGCAGACACATGCAGCACTGAAAGACTTTGTGTCTGCCTGACAATGCTCCATCAGTGACACGCAGCAGGTCTTTCTCTGGTTTTCAGGTTTTTTCATCATTTGTGTTTAGGTAACACAAACTACTCAGCATCTGAGGGCTGAGCTGCACTACCTAGACATGTCTGAGCCTGTTACACTTTCTTTGCTTCTTGGGTGGCCAACACTAGTCAGCTGTGCATAGCAGTGCCAAATTGAGCCTAGGACAGAAGACTTTACATTTCGTGTGGGCCTGTGACATTCAACTGATTAGTGGCAATTGTTGATAGTGAGCACAAAAGCGATATAATGATAACTGTAATTAATTCCTATAGAAAGTAATGTAACTATTCAAAGAATTTTTAAGTCATTTTTCATGCACACCTTCTTGGCTGTTACAGCTATGTGATTCATATTTGTATGATTTAAATATGGTGCAGCTCACTCAGTGGAAACACTATTCCAAAAATGTTCTTTGCCAAAAGACCAAGCTCTAAAATGAGTTTACTGCTACATTAATATCCCAAGTTATCTTAAAAAGAGTATTTACAAACTTGCAAATAAGTTGTTTTGAAGGATTTGGGTTTTAATCATGATGGAATAGTGTAAATAAGTGAAATAGCAATACGAATAATTGCCATACAATCAAGACAGCATTGATGATTATTGCAAAGAATAGGATACCTTTCAGTAAGGTTATGGAAAATTAGAATCACTTCACTGTGTTACTGATATTTAAAATGTATCCTTTCAGGAACTTCACATTTATCAGTTTGGAATCCACAACATATAAGATAATAGAAATATCTAGAAGGAAAGCAGAGGTAAATGGGCATTGGATTGCCCTGCTCTCTGAATAGAAAAAAGAACTGAACATGCTCTTGTTTATTTGGACTCACAGTGCATTAAAGGAGAGCACTTCTTTGAAAATATGTTTACATATTACTTACAAATCACGATTAACCTATAGAAATGCAATGTGACAATAAGGCAAAAGGAAATAAATGTGTATTGGTTGTTTTCTGCATGATTAATGGTTCTTTCCATCAGACACATACATTTCTTTTTATTAAAGATCACATTTCTGATTGCAAGAACTTGATCATAAATAAAGCATGCAAGTGCAAGTTGAAAATCTTCTAATATTAATGAAAAGAAAAATGGATTTATTGAATAGTCACCTGCAGTTCATACATACATAAGCACATAAAATGATAACCCAGCAGAGGTACCATCTCCAACTTGGGAGAAGAATTTCTGTTTTTTAAATAGCTTAATAATAATAGCAGTACATTTAGGGAAAATACTTTCTGTCTTCTGTGTCTAAAAAGAACAGAATAACAGCAATTTATCAGCTACTTTCTACCTTGTAACTCTATCTAGGAATGATAAAGTTTGTCTTCACTCATTCAATTCTGAATCCAGCACTGGGGGACTTCAGTGTAATAGTTCTGAATTCATGCATTCTTTGAAAATTTCGAAATCGGCAAAAAAAAGAAAAATTAAATGGAATTTTTTTGTCCAAACAGCTGACAGGTGAAAAATCCAGTGTATTATTGAAAACATGTATAGTTCTGGGGAAAAAAAATTAACATGTCAATAAAGAAACATAATTGAAACACGGCTAATAGCCTTCACATAAGATAGTACAGTGCTGCTCAGGAAATATCAGCAGTACAGGGCTGATCAGGGTGTAAGCAATTAGAAAATTCCTCCCTGAAGCTGGTGGGCAGCAGAAATAACACAGTTGTACTGTGGAAAATGCCTGTCAGAAAATTTCACTTTGTGAATCTTCCAGTAGCTTTCCCCATATGAGGCTGCCTGACAGTTTAGCGCCACATAGAAAGGAACATCTGAGCAAATAATCTGCAGCTTCGTGTCCTACAAATGACACTCTGGGCTGGCTCACAAGTCCTGGAGCTGCTGGTGCCTTACCAGCCATTTACTCCATCAAAGCTGCTCACTGTGCCCCAGCTCTGCTGGCCAACCACCCTTTCAGTTACCACCAGGTCAGTATCTCTTGCTTGGTCAGTGTCAAAAAGAACTGGGTTGTTGCAGATGTCCATTACTCTTGGCACACATTGGTAAATTACAGGACAGAGAGGGCAGAGCTGAGAGATTCAGAGGTATAAGTAGCAGGTAGAGAAAACCTGACCATGAGCACCCAACTGTTTTGGAAAGAGCAGCTGTGGAATGTCAGCTGCTTCTATGTCTCCAGCAAGCAGGGCAGCTGCCCCAGCTGGCGTGGGACACATCCTCCAGAGGATGCTCAGTGCATCCAGGGATGCTGAGAGCCAAAAGGAAAAGAGGTGTTTCTCACATAAACATTCTTGCAGAATCTAGCCAAGCTTATGACTTGTCAAATAAATTCTTTTTAAAATAAATGATAGCACTTACAAAAAGTACAAGTTGGATTTCTGTTCCCTACTCCTTTTCACACAACTCACATAGAAATTTAAAGACAAATCTACTCTAAAAAAATGCCCTCCAGACAAGGTAATGGAAGTCACACATGCAGCTATGAGAAGGATAGGAGCTATCACAGAAAGCAGACAATATCTCTTGTGCTCAAACAAAAATAATTAACTGGGGGATGATACATGTCTCATAACAATAGCAAATGAACAGCTCCTTGAAAACCAATTAAATCAACCTCTTACTTCCAAGACTTAGAAAGAAATGAATATAACCTTAATAAATGACATATAATTAAAACTTTACGAAGCCATTCATGTAAAAACAACATCAAGTTGTCATATGAACCCACAGAAAATAATTATAGTCTAAATATTTCCAATTCTGATTTGGGAGATCAAGAGTGAGATCTCTGTATTTCTGAATGGGTGCTTGCATTACACAGACTACAGATAGGAAGGGGGTTAGGCCAATTTACAAGTTTAAATCCCAGTTTAAAAACACTATCTCAAAAGATTATACAGATAGAATCAAAGTTGGCAGAATTCTCATAATTCCATTTCCCAAAATGAATCTATTTTCCTTGGTTTAATTATCCAGATACATATCTTTAACCAAAACCACACACAAGTCCTCCTTTCTAGCCATCTCCTCTGGCTGTTTTTGACAGGACCAGATCCAGCAATATCTTGCATATTAGTAGCCACCTCCAATGCCTGCTTCCAGGCCTTTGTCCTCAGTTCCCATGCCAAGCACCATAACCAGGAGAGGAAAAAAAAGTACTTGCACAAGTGCCTGCTTGCACATGTGTGTTCTCACACACACATCCTTCCCCTCCCCTCACCAGATAACACATATATGTAGGGAGAAATATTTAATCTCTTATTTTATGCTTGTCAAAAATTGGGGAACAGGTGCATTGATGGGAGCTTATTGTATTCTAATGTACTTCCAGTGAATTAATCATTCCTCTATTTTTTTCTTATATTTATAAACTAAATTTCTGGTGCCAGGTCTTTTATAGCTTATAGAGCTATAGTCTCTAATGATTTTCAGTGACAATTCCAGAGTAAGGAACTCCTTCTCCCTGTGCTCACAACACACATTCCTGCTCCATCCTTTCCATTGTGCTGACATTATTGTTTTCAGGGATACACAGGAACTGGCTCAAGGAACTGGGTTTTAATTTAAAATAGCACTTTTAAAGGATATAAAAGCAGAGGACTATTTTAATCTGAACCTGCTCCCTTACCTATTTTCTTACACCTCTTTAAAAAAATTTATATCAAAACAACTAAGAGAGGCAGGTGTAGGTCAGGAAAAACCAGCTGAGGACAGAAACTGTCTAAACATGGTCGCTGAAAAAGAAGAATGTGAAACTGCACTGTTAAAATGTACCAAGTATTTATTTAGCTAGTTAAAGCAGATGGAATACAGGGCTTGGGAGGTAAGGTTAAAGTCCTGTTTGCCAATAACTACAAAGCAATGCAAAGAGAGAGTTCAAGTCAATCTTTGAGTGTGCCATGGGTATTTGAAATGTATTCTTTAAGCACAGGAACTGCAGGAATTGTAAGTACATTTCAAATAATTACCAGTTTTAATGCTATTTTCTTTCAGAATTTTTCATACTTATGATAAATTTATTTGGTTTAAGGGCTGCAAGGGACTGTTTTACTTCACAGTTTTATTAATTATATGTTCTTGCTTTAGTGCAATAACATGATTTTTGCGCTTTTTTTGTTTGTTTGAAGGCTTTTTTCACTGAAAAAAAATTATTGTTTTGATGGAATTATCCACCTGTAGCTAACTCACTTTTGTGGGAGAAAATTTGCATTAAATTGTACTTTGAGATAAGAACACACAATCTACCCCTTAAAGAAGGATGAAAGTAGTTGTATGGGAAACTTTTGGCAGAGAACAAAGGTTTTCCTAGAAAAACCTGGTCTACAAAGATGATCCTTTGCTGTTTCTTCAGTTTTTTCTATCATTTCTTCATAATTATTTGTCAGTAAGAAAATATAGATCAAATTCAGAGACACTTTATTTCACAGTTAATTCATCATTTACTTAAACAAAGTTCTCAGAGTTTGGCTCCATTAGAAGAGCATATTTAGGATTTTTACACAGTACTATTAATCAATAATTACTTAGCTGCTCAGCCCTTATTTTTCAAAATCTAAATCTATATTTGGCTACATTTTAAAACACCTAATATTCTCCTAGGATACCTCATAGAAGTGTTAAAATCCAAGGTAGCAAGAAGGAAGTGTCCTACTGGTTTTGTGAATATGTTAGTTACTTCATAATACAGAAAAAACCTTTTCCAGAAAAATACAGAGAACATAATTTTACAGCTTTCTATATCAAATTAATTTAATTGGAGCACAACATCACTAACATAAAATTTTAGTGAAATTTTTTATTTAATGGTATTCAGAGAGTTAATCCTGTTGAAATTCTCTCAAAGACTAAAACAATAGCTAAAATTGTCTGACATTTAGGAACCTCTAGGTTCATTTCTGTCAAAGGGAGGCATTTATATTGTTCAGAATATATTGTTCCAAACAGCCACACTTATGAAGAACTAATCCCAAATCAGCAGAATAAGAACAAACACTTTCTTTGTGCACTTTTTTCTAATCTGGCCTTCCATTCAGTTCCCTGCCCCAAGGGGTTCTGCTTCTGAGCTCGCTCTCAGTGTCTGCCTGCATCTTTCCTTGCTGGTTTCCTTTTGCTAACATACCTGATTAGGAAACTATTACCTAGAATCTGGATTTATGACTGGTGTCTCTATGGCTTAGATTTTCCTGAGTATTGCCATTTGCCCCAAATATCAGTTTCTCTCTCTTTTTAAATATGTCTGTCAATATCCATAGGTTGGTTTAGATGGTGTTAATGAGAAGGTTCATAAAATCTTCATTTTGACTCTAAATTCCTATTCAGCTAGTTCCAGCTCTCATAATGGGTAGTGCCCTGTTTTTATTCGGACAAATATCACATCATGCTTCTTTCTCTGTTTATTAAATCTACAAGGATCTGAGATAGGGATCCAAAACTGTCTTAGAGTTTCATATTGCCATGTATCACAGCAGCTTCAAAGCACTTGGGTTTAGAAAGCAGCTTCTGTTCTCATCCAGGAGCAAATGAGCACAAGTGGGGCAATGCCTTGGACTCTGATTTTATTTTTTTGCCATTGTTGCTTGGAATTGGAAAACTTATGTTACAGCTTTTCCTGCAATATGACTAAGCCTAAAGACTTAATCCAATATTACATCCTAAGTTATATTATAAATATTACTTGATTTGTTATTTTTGGAGCCTGTATGACAGCATTGGTTTTCATTCCAGATTACATCTAAAATAAGAAAGAGAAAAAGGCAGACAGATTTCCTAACAAGCAATATCTGTTTATCATCAGTTGCCAAGAAACTGTATAGTAGCTTAGAGAAATTGAGTGCTTTTTTTCTATGGCTTAGGAGTCCAAACCATCACAGGAACTTATGAAACTGGGAATCCACATGTTTTACAAAATCTCTCTCTTGGAAATAAAAATTTGGTTTAAATTTATTTAATGTTAAAGGTAACACAAAATATTTTTTCAGGCTAAAATCCTTAAAGAGGCATTCATGTGATGAGAGTTTTTTGTCATATCTGTAACATTCTTTCTCTGTTCACAAAGATCACAATCTATCAGCTATTTGCTTGTCTCTCTTAGAGAGTACAAGAGATAGAACAAGAGATAGCCTTTCCTGTACTATGATCAGCTGTGTATCATTAAATAATCACAAATTAGAAGTCATTACTGATGCTTCTGTATATAATATTCCTGAGCAATATCTAAAAAACAATTGTTTCTATAGGAGCTTTGTAAATATGAGCCCAAAGTAACTATGAAGTATAATCAATTTATTGAACTTAATGAAATCATGGACTCAACAAAATCCTTCATCAAAAAAATGTGCAGGTTAGAAGATCTGAATATAGGTCAGCAGTTGTTCTTGTATTTTCAGTAATTGAACCATTTCTCTAACTCTGCAGAAATATAGAGGAACGATAAAGAGACATGAAATTTTCTTTCTGGCATTGTAATCACTGTAATCATTGCAATCAATTTAAATCCGAGCTACTATCAAGGTTAATCAAAGGAGCAGGCTTCAATACAACTATTAACTGTAATTTTAAACACCCTGCAATAAAATCAGGGGTTAACTTTCATAATCTTTCAAAACTATGGCTATGTCCCTGGAAAAAGCTGTGTACCTGCAGATGCAATAACTAAAGCTAAAGCTATTTAAATAACTGTATTTAAGAGCTTTCTGAAACAGTTCTGTAATATTTGATAAAGAAAAACCTTAAAAACTATTTTCTTCATAATCAGTTGAGCCTACTAATTTAACTAATTTAACAACCTCTGCCTCAAGATTTATATACAGGAATACTTTAGTGTTTTTCCTGTAGCTGATTCACAACCATTCACTGAAGAATAGAAGTCCCCTCTTAGTCAGGAATTCTTTGAGATGGGATATGCTTTGACCTCCTGCATAACAACAGATAGGTGAAGCTTGCAAAATATCTCAGAAAAGGTAGCTCAAGGCAATGGTTTTTCTTTGTGTCCAGCACACACATGTGACAATCACAGATACCACGCACACACTGCTGATGTTCCCAGGCTGCCATCTCTGGTGTCAAGATCCTGGTGAGAGATGACACAAGTGATGGATCTCTACACAGTTAATGTAACAAATGAAGCAAACATTACATTATCTGATTCAGACTCTGGGCCCCAAATGTTCAAGCTTTTCACAAAAATTGCAGTTTTGGGACTAGAATTCCCAAAGTATATACCCGTTTTTTAAAAAAATCTCAGTTCTCAGCTCACCAAGTGTACCTGAAAACACATCCATGTATGTCCATAGGTGAGGCACAATTAGTCCGGAAGAACTTCCCCTGGTAATGAGTATTTGGAAATAGTTCTAGTAGGTATAATGGTGAGATGAAGTCTTCTCTCAGCTGAGGCTCAGAATAAACTCTCCACTTTCCTTATAAAACATGCAATTGCAAACAAATTCTGATCTCCTTTTCTGGGATCCTTTTGAGAAATTACTGTCCAACTTGTTTAATAACAGACAATAGTTAAGGAACAGATACAAGAGATACATTGGTCATTTCAAGCAAATGAACCATCTCAACAAGTTTAGAGGAGAAAGCCCTAAGGTACATACTCAGATACAAAATTATAATCACAGACAGAAATACAGCATAAGTCCCCAGCTACCAAAAAGTTCCAGACTGAAGAGACCTATTTTTACTCCTGCTTTAATATCCATCATCTTGACATGTAAAGATGATGTAAAAAAATAGTCTTTAGACTTTTTAGCCAGTATGTTAGTTTGCTACTCCGCTCAGTGTTTTAAAGTTTTGAGTCCATTGGTTTCACTTCCAAAAGGGTCAGAGTAGAGGAAGCCAAACACAGAAGATGGATTTTTACTTTGTTCTGTTTATTTCCAGTATAAAATATAACATAAATAAAATGTGCCAGGCCCAGTCTCTTTGAAGTTCTTACAGGGAAGTCATATACATCCTCACAAACTCTCACATCCCTCACAGAACAGGGAGAACAAGAATAAGTAAATAAAGGGAGCTATGGGCTGGGGAACTTAATGCCACATCTGTCCTTACCTCCTAAAACATACCTATTCGGCTATAGACAGTCAAGGAGTCTGAAGCTGCTCTGAATTATGTCTGGGACTCGTTCCAGAAAAGAAACTGCTGAAGTGACATGAACTGTTTCTCTCCTTCTCAGCTATGCCAATGATTTCTCTGTTGCAGGCTTATTCTTACTGGGACTCACTGAAGAATCCCAGGCATCATGTTGTAAAAAAAGGAGAGACACTGTTATTCCTTGTAGAATTACCAGGCCACACCACCTTTATCTTTAAGATTCCAAGTAGACTGTCCCCATTTCTTTCTGAAGTGACACAGAAGGAGGCATACACTCAAAAACACTGTCTCTGAAATGAACATTGCACACTAGCAAATGAGATCAGCAGAGAATAGAACTAATGAGAGAAAAATTACACATTAAGTTTAATTTTTATTTGTCTGCAGAAAATATTGTTCCAACACTAATTAAGAATATTCTCAGGATTACAAAAAATGAAGATAAAAAAGCAGTACTGTCAACAATACCTCTCTGAACACTGAAGATGTGAGGGTAGCCTTGAATTAAATTTCACTCAGTGGAGTCAGAATAAAGAGTAGAGCACTTCAGAATGTTTTCCCATCTCTCTTTTCTCCTCAGCAGTCAACTGTGCTTGAGCTACCAATACTGCTGTAGGTTCTAGCAAGTGACTACAGCTGTAAACCAGCTTTGGAGAAAAAATAGTCTTTAAAAGGAAATTCTCCTGCACATTGTCACAATCATTCTTTTAATAGATATATTGGCAGGCCGAGGTCTTACAACTAGCTATTTATCATAGCCCATATCCATGTCATAAAGCCTTTCTCTAGTTTCCTCTAATTTCATTTTATATTATTAGGAGATATCTCTCTGCTTCTATATTGACCACTAAGAATATCAAAGTATTTCTTTCCCATTTTATTTTTGTAAACTAGTTGCAGCAATGGAAATTAAACCTGATCAATGTATTTTCTTTAGCAGGTATAAAGTTCTTCATTTAGGCAATATTACTGAAGTGCCTACTATGAACTCTAAAGCACCTGAGAGTTTAATTGATTCCTAGAAGTGCAATGAAAGTACAGGAGATAAAAAATGACAGAGTTGTTGTTGATGCAAATGAAAATGTTACAGCAAAGCAGCTGGGGAGAATACTGTAGATGTTTACATTTTCACAACATGCTTACATTGTTTCTTCCAAATTTCCCAGGCAAAGCTCACCTGGTTTTGCTCAAGGCCTGGAATGCAGCAAATTGTGTACAGCACCTAATATTTATTCATGCCATTGTCAAGAACATCTTTGCAGCTCCTGCCAAAGTCTGTCACTGAATGTGTTTGTTCAGCTGCATGGCAAAAACATAATACACACTCATCATTTTTACTTCATCACCTACTCAATTTTTTTCTTCTCCAATTAAATTAACTCATAAATACTGTGTTTTGCATGTCAAAAAAAAATCTTACTACATCCATTCAACTAACTTCCATTTGTACATTTTTATGTTCTTGAACATTTAGCTACTTCAACAATTAGTTCTCAAACAATGGCAAAGCCAAATGCTCTAATTTACTGGGAACTCTGGAAACTCTAATCACAATTCCAAAAGATTGTATATTCAGTCAAAACTTTCTGTTGAACTAAATTTCATCATTATTTACTATCAACCATACAATGATGCATAGGAGTGGAGAAAACACAAGGATAGTAAAGGACTTGGTAAAAAAAATGGTAAAAAAATATCACTCTGTATTTACTCACTTGGTAAAAAACCATCACTCTGCATTTCCACAGGAAAAAGATTGATTGTACAAGATTGTACAAGAGAACCTGACTGACTGCAGTACAGGTGACAGAGAATAGTGTCAGGTAATGAGACTAAAACCAGAGCACATGAGGGAACCTGGCCAGACACTTCAGCTTCCAGCTCAATGGGGTATCACCTTAGTTGCTGTTTCTACCCATGGTAGGTAAAGCACGGATATTCTCCTGCACTGCAAAAAGATCTCCTACCCCAGGTGGCACAGAAACCACAGCTCACAGACATTTGACTTTGTGTCCAGGAATCATTGGAAAATAAGATTCCCTTGGAGGTCTCTGCCCTTTCTCTAGGCAGGTATAATTTGAGAGATGTTCCTCTTAAAACCATTCTTAAACATTTACATTGATGAAGACTCCACAGCCCTCTCAAAAAATCAGCTCTGCCATCTTTAGATTCAGAAAGCTGTTTCCCAAGCTCTAATTTGAATTTGCCAGAGTAAATCTTTTCTATCTACCACAGAGAACAAATAATTCCTGTAAAAGGCTGCTGTAAATAAAATCAAAGGCTGTTCTCATAGCCCATCAGTCTTCTTTATTCTAGAGAAGGAAATACAATACATTTAGTCCAATTTTTCATATATGTCATGTTGTTGTGACCTGGTTATTCTCCCCTGGACTCTAACTACCTTTATGTCTTTCTAGGAGTTTGGTGCCCCAAAACTTGACATAATACACAAGCTCAGGCCTTAAACAGTACTGAGATGGTTGCTCAAGACAATGTCATACAACATGGTATCAAACAGTCAGAATACCTGTGACCTACCATTTTTCCTCTTTACTTGTGACCTGTTACCCTGTTTTAAGAGGAAGTGAAATTGATTTGACATGATTAGTTACTGACAAATTCTTATTCATCAAGTGGATGAATTTCACAGATTTGTATCAGCTGCTACTTATTTCCTTTTCATGTTTTGGGCTTGAATTTCATTATGAATTATGGAAAAATTATTTTGGACAACTAGTCATGTAGCTAGCCAGAATTCCTTTTCTCTTCCTCTTCTTTTCTGAAAGAACTGGTGACACATTCGATTTTTTACAATTTTTCTCATTGGTCTTCCCTGTGTATTCCAAATAATTTCTAGCAAATTTGAGGTGGCCATGATGAACTTGATTCTGGGATAATTAAGAGTGTGTCAAGAAAACGAAAAACATTTGTCCTGCCCTTATGTTATCCTAGGAGAAGGCTTTACCCTTTTTAGCTGGTGTTAATTACACTATCCAGCTGCTACAGTTGATGCCTTTAGTAGAGTCTGATCCAGTAAAAAGGTATAAAATATTTCAGCTGTTACAGCATCATATATCCCTTTCTCTTGAGCTTGTTTTCCAATTATCTAAATTCAGAAGACTATCTTTCTGAAGACTATTATTTTACTTTTGCTGCTTTACCTTTTTCTCTTCCTATGCATTGTAACTTCTAAGAATCACATCACCCAAGTGCTGCTGCCCTCAATGTTCTACAATGGAATAGTGTCACATCTTATGCACATTCTTCAGACCTTGGTTTCTTACTATTTACACAGAGTAAAGTATTAAACATTTGCTCAGGCTCTTTGAATGTCCAAGAAAAGTACTTTACTGAGTGAAACAAGAACTCATAAGCATTCAAAATTAACTGTCTGACAATGTCTCTCTGAGACATTACACCTCACAAGATTTTAAAGAGTTAAAGCACAGTCACAGTGAGTATCCCTGATCAGTGTACAGAATGTATTGAGACTGCCTGCAAATGTGAGCAAAACAAAGGAAGTAATGTGGAATAGGCCCCCAATCAGCAAATTGAGAAAGGTGAGTTGTCTAGTCCTGGCTGAGATGTCTAGTTAAGTTACAGGACTAAAAAATAAGTCTGACTCTGAATATAATGTCCAAACACAAGGACTCTGCAGTTAAGCTGAATCCATATTAAAACGAGCCTGATCTTCACTGAGCTTTAAACAGTCCTCACACTTTCATTATTCAGTGCAATGGTGCTAGGGAAGGTGGATTCCCTGTTGTCTTTGCTGTCCTTTCTTCAAGCAAAGCACAGGTATCATCAGACCTGAGAGAATGCTTAAAACCTGTTCAGCAAGTCCAAAAGATACTTTTGCCAAAGTAAAAAGTGAGTATCTGAGAAAGTCTCTGAAAGATTGGAAAACAGTCCCTAGGAAGAAACTCACAAGCCTCAATTCTTTTGGAACACTGATTCACCTTTAGTTCCTCCCTTTTAACTAACACTAACCAAGAATTTACTGAACAATGTTTTTACCAACAGTTTAACAGTTAAAGAACATAGATTTCAGGGCCTTAGAAGATTCTGCTACGTAATTATAAAAATTATCCTTCTCTTGAACTTCCAGATTTAACACTTTGTAGGAGACCCTAACTCTGATATTGCCTATGTCTGCTTCTTTATCATCATGCATGTGTTTTGAGCTTGATTTTGGACATCTGAGCATGTGATAACCTTCCTTGCTTTTAACCTGCTTCTCCTTCCTGAAGAATCTATATCCTTTATATTAATATTCCAGCCATATGAATTCTCCCATCAAGTCTCTGTTATTCCAATTCAGCTGTAATAATAGTCAAGTATTAAGATTTTTGGTTTTCCTTGTTTATTCTTTATATTTTGCAATATGATTATTAATAATACTCATGACTGACATGCTGTTTCATTTCTTGTCCTTGTGACTTTATTAGGAGCAAACATCTCTCTATTACATGCAGTTTTTTAACCTCATGCAAGTTGGTGGTGATTATTTTAGTACATGGAGTTTTGCCAGCTCTCTCCTTAACTCTTAGATTAAAGTCATTCTTTTCAGGCTAGGAAACGACTGTTGAAGGATTTTTTTAATTATTTTAGTGTGGGCTCAATATTTGCCCAGTGACTTATAGAGTATCACTAATGGTCAAGGTAAACTAACATCCTTCCACTGTCATAGGCATAGCTACAAGCTCATCTTCAGGCTGTGGCTTGACTGTGAAATCGGAGGTTTTGCAGGGGTTCCACCTGAGTTTCTGATCTCCATATCTCTGTCCTGTTTCTGCAAATGCTTTGATCTCTGCCTAGCATTGCTTCCAGCAGCATCTCTGTGACAGGAGAGGAGGATGCAATAGAAGAGATCAATGAGGCAGACGAGTTGCAGAAATACTGATATTTTGACCCAGATTTCTGGGAAGCAGTATGTCTTTGAGGACATTCAGGAGATGTTAACACTGCCCTGAAAGTGATGGTACTAACTTGCCACTAATTTTTTTCCCTTTTTGGCAAAGTGGCTGCCTGTCCATGAATCCCACAGCTCTTGATGGCTTTGGCTTTTCTCCCATTATCACTGAGACAATCTTATTGTGGTCAGAAGAGGCTCATTCTCAATGTTAGTGGGTGGCTGGCATGGGGTCAGACACTTTGCCTACAAAATGCAATAGACTAGTCATTCCCTCCTTCAGTACTGGACATCACCTAATCTAGTTTACAATGTCTATTTCTCTAGTTTCTTCAGAGGTGATTCTATGTATCCTTTTATGATAAGAGATGCATCTCTGCCTGACTACTTGCAGCTCTTTTCCCTGCTTCATAAGAGATTTTAGTAGCAACCACAATCCAAACCAGATGTTCTTTCCTACCCAGCCTTCTTTGGAAGAAAATGTAGGTCACACTCCCTACAAATCTAATGCAGGACTGGAGCCAAGGCATACAGGATCAGGTCCCCATCTGGGCATGACATTCAGTTTCCTAATTGCTTGCACAAACCAGGATGTTATATGTATAAAGAATTACATTATTTGCTGCACTTCACCAAAGCATAGTAGAAAACCTGTAGATTCAGGGTGGAAGAGAAAAGGGGGAGGAAGAGCAAGACAGAGGCAGCTTTAAATCATATATGTGCCTTTGTGGGATGCTTCAAGAGACCAAGTAACTAAATTATGGTGCACCCTGAGGTGTTAATGGGCTGCCCCAAAGTCAACAGCAACTGAAAATCCATGTAATTAGGCAATGGAAACACTCCCTTCAGTCTCAACTTAGCCCCATGCCAGTCAGAAGCTTTTTCCTCAGCTATTCCTCAGCTATTGTTTTTTCAAGATGTTACCCTGCCTAGATTTATTAAACTGCTCCTTATACTGTAGCTGGAGTACAGAAACCACAGCCCAGGCAAGAATATGCCCCACTTTTTCCTGCAGAAGGCTGACATTCTCTTTGTCAAAGATGGAATAGTCTTTTTTTTTTTTTTTTTTTTCAATCGTATGACCAGAATATGGGTATCACCTGGCTAAAATGCTGCCTGGATGATATGTACCTACCACCTGAGCAGCACCCTTGACATGTGGCAGCCATGCCTTTAGTCACCAGTCAAATGAAAACTGGAGGTGACTATTCAGCTGCCAGAGATAGGGCAGAAAACTAATGGGGGAAGAACAGGTCCTCGATCGTTATCTCTTTGAAGTTTTATTACAGCAGCACTTCCTTCTGAATATTTGACTGGCTGCAGCAGGAGTGCTGCACTTCAGTGGGCCTCTGTGAGACTCCCTCTGACGAACATTAACATGGAGACTTGGGAAAAACCTCTGTACTCCAGAACACACTGCTAAATAACCCAAGACTCGCCTCTGCTAAGTGTTGTACATACTGGGGAAGGAAGCCTTTTGTTACAGGTTTTACAGCTATTATTTGCTTTGGGGTTTGCTTTGTTTTCAAAGAAAGGAAAATAAAATGAATTTAACAAGTAGGTTTCAGATCTTTTACAAGATAAATGGATAGGTTTTGTGCAGTGATTCTCATGTTTTTACATTATAGCACCCATTTAAATAACCCTGTTATTCCCAGTGTTGGAAAACCTAGTGAATACATATGGAAACCTTAACTTGTCTCTGCAACTATTTGAAGCATTTAGGAATCCATCAACCAGAAAAGAGAACAGCATAGTGCAACTGCCATATGGGCATTAAATGTGATCTTGTCAAAAGAAAAGAAAATTAACCACTTTTTACATTCCTCATGGCACAAATTTTTTTCTTTCAGAATATGAACTGTTTCTAGCCATGTTTTGTTTTTGAAAACTCATTACAAGCCAAGGAAGTATCCAGGTTACTAAAAAACCTCAGCAGGTTTATGGTCTTCTCCAATGATTACCTAATACATTTGTCTCATCTGCTTTCCTTGTTGTGTGAAAACACACTGAGGAAATGTGTAAATGTAGTGAATTGTTCCCAACTCTTTTATTCATCTTTCAGCATTCTAGTTCCTTCCCTTGGCATTGATATCATTATGCATTTGTCAAAGACAGACTGTCACTTTAGAGCTTCTATTATGTGCAAGATTTGGCAGCACATTTTACCTTTGGGATTTGCTTATATCCTTTGCATGTTATTGTACTGCTTTGGCATTCAGCAAATTCAGTACACCCACTTCTTTGATGTTCATTCCAGCCCCTAAATGTGGAAACAATGACTGAAATTTTGGATCAAAGCATCCCATAGATGGCAGGCAACATAATTTTGTGATAATGTACATGAACAGAAAGAAATCCCATAGCTAGAATCTAAGTCTGTGACTGTTCTACAATTTATGTACTCTAACATTCAAGAAAAGGAAAAAGAACGGGAATAAAGAACACAGAGATCCAGTAGAATTCATACTCATGGTCAATTTCTCAATATAATCAAAAGAAAACTTGTTTTTCCCAGTATCAAATGCACATTCTTACAGAACCATAAGAATTCACAGGTTAAGAACAGAATTGAACAAGAAATTACAAGGTATGCTTCATATTTGTTCTAGAATTGAGGAAAACCCCTTATTTTTTTCTGTTTTGTAAATGCCAATAGCAAGCACAGATGCAATAGCCAATGAAGTTCTATGCAATATTTCATCTGTCATTTAAAATAAAAGAAGCAAAAAATATTTAAAAGAGTAAATTATTTTCAAAACCACTAGTCCCATTTGTATTTGTAGTAAAAATGAAAATGTCTTGGTCTAGTTTGTTTAAATTAGGCCCCACTGACAATGAGTCAATCCAAATTCAGCCTCCTCACCATTCATGTGAGCAGACAAAGGTGTGCAGAAGAATAGAAATCTTTGGGTTTACTGGTGTTTCTTTTTACATAAACCCAAATTAATTTAGATTAAAATAAATAAAACAAAATCGATCATAAAATATGCAGGAGGGAGGTCGTTTGGTTGCTGGATTTTTTAAAATTATTGTTATTTTGGGTTGGTTTTTTTTTATATCAAGGGCATATGCAAGTGCTAGGACAGCTACTGGGGGCATTAGAGTAATTTATTGGCACACAGGCTTTGACATCTCTGCTGGTGCAGTTTGCGTGGCCGGTAACCCCACACCCACAGGTGCGTGCGGTTGCCCCAACCCGTTTTCCAACCGGGGCTTCCAGGGGTCAGTTTTCTTGCCAGCCATGTGCAACAGTGCCATCCAGTGGCACCTCTCCCTACTCACATTCGGACAAAACCTAGGAATCCCGCAAAATTATTATTAAAATAAAATAAATTAACACTTTTTTTTTTTTTTTTAGCCTTGGGGTTAAATGTTAACTACTGAGAATCAGAGCAACACATCTTGAGTGGCTGTAGAATCCTCTCATTATATCCATGGGGAGATTTTAACCATACAAACCAGAGAGCCCTTTTCTGTGTTTGGGGGGCTGTGCAGGGGTTGGGGCAGTGTCCCATGGAGTGGAGAGCACTGAGCTCCAGGCTGGGAGCCTTCTCGAGTGTGCAGAGCTGCACAGGTCTGATACTGGATCACACCTTACCTGAAGTATGTATTCACCAGTGAAACAAGACTGACTCATCTTGGCATCAATTGCCATTTAGGGCTGCTGGTTCAGGACCCTAAAGTCCCACCCCTCCGTCTCCTATATGGTACTGAGTTTCTTTCAAGTGAGAGCAACAGCTGTACTTTGTACTAAGATAACACTTGATTGCTGGATTTAAAACTCTAATATTCATATGCAAATAAACACTCCCCAGACTGATACACGTGTATGCATTCCATACAAAGCTAAACAGAATAAAGCGTTGCCATAGTAATTCATTCAGCAGAGCATTAAGTACTCCCCACTGCTTAAAAAAGTTGTACCAAGATGCACAACAGACTTTGTGGGTTTGATAATTCTCAGCCTTGCACAGTTTCTTTGTTGTGACACAACCTGCTAAAGGTCTTTAACCATTTAATTCCCATGTGACAACTGCTGACAGATGCGCTTACTATTTTAATCAGTTTAAGGATGGATAGACTAAAATACAGAAAGTCTAAATGACTTGCCTAAGATCATGTCACACAGCACAAAGCCAAGGAACTGATCATGCAGAACTGACTAGTCTCGAATACAGGCTACTCTAGCCCATAGTAGAGACTGTAATTCTCTTTCTTATTCTAAGCAAGAAAATACAACCCTGTTATTTTAAATGTAAGAAAAGTCATCGAGAGTGTGTCAGGAAAAAAGCTGCAAATGGTTAAAGTTTCAAGACTGAGGCAGCATCTGCTCAGGGGAAAAATCGCATTAAACTTTTGTCTAAAATGTACATCAAGGAAAAAAAAAATCAATCCCTATCTTCTGAGACCAGATGCTTTTCAGCCAATGATCAGCACAGTGGAGTTGCTCTTTCAGACCCTGGCCCAGCAGATCTTGTTGCAGGAGTGCTGTATTAGGCTTATGAGCAACACTTTGGAACATATGCATAGTTCCTTGCTTAAAGTTATAACCGTGTTCAACCATCCTTTTGAAAAGGAACTTAATGATAAATAACCATGAATATTCTAGTGCCTTCTCTAAAGAGAACGGCATATTTCAGAGACCAGAAGCTAGTAACACGCTTTGGCAGAGGAGCTCTCCCGACTGACATCACGTTCTGCCTCTCCATTCCCTCCAATACAGGGAAAGGGCCATCTCGGCATCCATGGAAGAAAATTTTGGTATCCTCCACCTTCCTCACCTCAGGCTGTGCTTTCCTTCCTTGATGCCCCGTGCCCATGTGCCATCTCTGAAGCTGGGCACGGCTGGGCTGGTCCCCCAGGTGCCCGGTGGCTCCTCTCGGGCACGTCGGACCCGCCGCAGCGCTACCGCGTCCTGCCAGCCTGAGGAGCAAGAGACCGGCACTGGGAACACACGCTGGGCTCCCCCTCACAGCCCAAAGCCCGGACCTGTTTTGGTGACTTTCGGTGGGGTTTGCAGTACGGTAAAGAGGTCGTCCATGGTGGGACATGTATGTTTGCTCATAGCGTTCAGCAGGTAACTGTCCTTTCATCTATTGCTTAATCTAACACTGCATTACATTTCTTGAGGATACTTTATACTTAAAGGCAATGGTTTTATGGGATCATGCACAATAAACCTGCCTGACCAAATCCAGATTTTGGAATGCAGAAGGAAAATTTGTTTTACATGGTCGATTGGTCATTTTTTGTATCTCAGAACATATCAGACTGTCCATAAGAAAACATAAATTCTATGAAGTCGTAGCAGGTTTCTGATTTACTGACAGTGGCTGGTTTGAGTATTACACAAAAATATTTAGCTATAGGACAGTGTATTAGGCGTATTCTTAAAGGTAAATAACTGCAGCCAATAAAAGTTCAGCCTATAAAGGGTCCCATCTTCTAGGAGTTTTCTGCACCGAGAATTACTACCAGCATAATCATGGCTCCCTGCACACTAATATTTCCTCTGATACAGTATGATCAATGTTGTGGAAAAACATTTATTATATTTCTTCTAGCTACTTAAAGGCATTACTGAATTATGAGCATCGCAAAACGAATCCACTGTGCATTTTTTCTTTATGTGACGTTTTTACAATCTTCATTTTCTGCTTTGCAGCCACTGAGCTATAGTGATCACACTATGCACCCTCTTACAACTGACACAGGGGCCAGGAACTCCTTTCTGCTTTATTACATTTGAAATGCACTTCATATGACAACATTCATTCTCATTCTGCATTCGACCCTTATTTAAACAGAGAAGCCATTTTTTTTTACTGGACTGTACTTAAAGAGAGAAGTTATGGAAGAAATTAAAATGAGAGAAGAGGGTTTAAACAGCTGTTTCAAATATGTCTAGGTGACAAAGTTTTGACTCAAAAGGGACAAAAATGGACAAGGATGTATCAGAGCTGTTCTTAAAATGTTAATAATTGTAAAGACAGCAGTTTATTTTCTTTTATTTTACATGTTTAGAGGCATTACTGGGGATACTTTAATTTCACTGGAACAAGAAATACATGACTAAGGAAGGAAGAAATGAAAGCTGAGTCAGGAATAAGATTCAGCTGCATAGGATACAAACTTGCAGAGGCAGTCCACCTAATGGTTACCACTCACAGCAGTTGTAGACTCATTAAAACCTTGTGGTAGGAAGTCAGTTAGGATGGAAATAGTAGCTGGTTCATTGAAATTATATTTTCCTTTGGTAGAAGAAAATAGAATGTAACTCTTAAGAAAATAAGCCTAATAAGTCATATGTAAATGTATTATTCTCTATAGGGATGAAAGAATTATTCACTCTTCCTGCCTTCAATTCAGTGATTCATCCAAATCAAAGTATAAATAGAAAGAGAGAGTGAGGCAAGAGAGAAATGTATACGTCTGAGCACTTGAATCTGTGATTTATGGCCTAGAATTACAGCCAACTTTATTAAAAAACGAACTTCACCTATTATAAGCTTACCCTGGGCTCTCCAGACATGGGAGGGTGTTGAGCAGCATTAGAATACGAAGGGGTGTTCACAAACAATTCCAGTCTCATTCTCACTTCCCTTTCCTCTCTTCCTTAATGCATACATATCATCTGTTGCCTCCTTTCCTGCACCTTGATGTAGGCAGATCATGGTACTTCTCTGTCTTCCTGTGGGAATTGGCCGTGGCCTCTCATTTGTCATGAGCTCTGACTGAATGGTTCCTCTCACACTTTTCTCTCCTCTTGTCTGAAGGACAGCAAAATTCTGACAGTGACCCCTTTGGTAACCCTTGAAATTTGCTAATGATTGTTTTCTGCACATTCCAGCTGATGCTGAACACTGGAACACCATCTTTGAACCACTGCATAACACACCAACTAGGCTTTGATTTTGTGAAACTATTGCATCAATTTCCAGCAAATGTTTTATTAAATATAGATCTGTACCTGTTTTTGGAAATTAGATGCCCGTTTGTATTACTGCAAAACTCTCTCTTTAAGTTGTCTAGTGATGATCCTACTTAACACAAATTAATACTCTCTAAATGGCATTAGAAACAGAATTTTGTTTCACAAATGCAGCCAAAATAGTAGAGCCCACAACAGATGATTTGCAAGGGCAGTCGCACCACTAATTATGGTTTATCACAGGAAACCTGAAGTCATTAAAGGAGATGACATTTCTTCAAGTGAACAGAGATGCTGCAAGCCTTACTCTAAAGAACTTCATTGTCAGTCATGACAAAACTTCCTGTGGCATGAATGGAAGTGACACAGAGTGCCATGCTAGTATCCCGGGGGGGTTGCAAATTACCGAGGACCTGTGTGTTCAGCATAAATCAACATCAAAGCTACAGGACGTTACCTCTTCAAGTAGCTTAGGTTGTTTCTCTCCAAAACAGTAGGTATTTTGATGGTATACAAGAAACACAAGACTGGCTGCCAGCCAGATTTTAAAGCATAAATAAGCCATGATCTCATTTGCGTACAGCCTTTACAGGCGACAGTAGCATGTATGAGTGACTGCTATATTTAGGAATGACAAGATGGGCATTATTAATAGCTTAATTGACATTAATGCAATTACCCCTATTCTTATTACAGTTAGTAGAATTACATAGAAAGCACTGGCTGAGGCTTCATTTTCCCTAGAGCTACTCAAGGATACGACATTTTCCACCACACCAAATCTAGTCTTTGACATTAGATACTTAGCTACAGAATCATTCCAGTATATCATTATAAATGCATTATAATAAAGATGTTATGAGCTATTGGATATTAACCCCCAGCCCCTGAAGAGAGATAAATACACTGGTTGCAATATTTCTGCTTTTGTTTTGCAATGAAGAAAGAGGTTTGCTTACAACTGAAGAATTATAAATTTTTATGCTGATAATTAATAAGCAGACTTTACCTTCTCAAGTCAGAAACACTACATCAATATAAAAAATAATATATCCATTGGATATGAACAACCAAATTTTTGGTCCATCACAATCGATTTACTATCAATTTACAGATACATATTTGTGTGTACACTGTTTGGGGACACAACAATGCAAATATCTCCATTTAAACATCTGATAGCTGTGCCTTATCTACAGGAATTTTGCTTCCTCTTTAAATTCTGTTTGTTTGTTTGTTTGTTTCGTGCTCTTGGTCTTTCTTCAATATAGAAACACAAGATATTCCAGCCTCAGGACTGCCTAATGTTAAACTTTCATCAACTGTACATGGAGTCATGAATTTAAACAGCACAAATAGAAACAGAGAAATAGAAGCATCATGACCATACATTAATTATACTGAAGTAGCATACAGCAGCATTTAGGACCACCATGCTGGGTCTGGATGATATAATAAAGCAATGGTGCATTGCTTCATCTACAAAGGAATTGCATTGCAATACAAGAAAAGTAAACACAGAGCACCAATCAATATATGTCAGTCATTATGCAAACCAAGAAAATAATTATCACAGCAGAGTACATAAAAACCCAAACTGGGATCAGAAATTTAATTTTCAAACCAAATATAAAGTTTTTCCAAAAAAAAAGTTAAATACCCATATAGCGTCATGGTTTTGCTGGGTTTAGTTTTTTCAAATTCATTGAATCCAGTTGATTGTGATGTTGTTTGATAAAGTCTAAATTCCACTGCAATAAATACTATAATATGTAGTTATAATTTTATATACACATATGAGTTTCTATGTCATGCAAGTGTGTATATTGGTAACCACATGTGTAGAGGAAGGCTTTGTTGTCTTCTCCTTTTTTATTATCTCCTGTGGGAAACCTGTAGGCACACAGATTATAAACTTTTAAAAGTCATATATCATTGTGGTGCATTCCATTTTTAGTGAGCCTTTCTTGGAGGTGACTGAGAATAAATTCAGCTTGAATTAGTTCCTGAAAGAGATCTGTCTTCAGTATAACTGACTGCTCAGCTGTGGTAGTTTGTCAACTTTCAGGCCAGGGTTCATGTGCCTTATCTGTCCTGGCTATGCTCCTGATCACAGCTCACAGTCCCAGAGAGAACTCCCATAATAAAGAATGAATTAAAAATGAAGCTTTAGCACCAACTAGGCACTTCTTATCTTGTAAAGTCTTAAGTCAGGTACTTCATTATACTTCAGCTCTTCTAAAACAAATAAAGATCTGGCATCTGGTGAAAACACTTCCTGAGAAGGTTTTATCTGTTCTAAAGTGGAACTTGAGACAAGGCTATAGGATATAATTTAGTGTTTTAATCGAATCCTCAGTTCACAGTATGCACTGCATATTTTTTGAGGATAACATTTAAGTGTTTGCAAAGTCTCTATATATTTTACAGAAAACATTTATTTTTGGATACCAAATTGTTAATCACTGACATTATCAGCTACAGGGGCAAAATAATCAGGACAGTGGTGGATGTCTTGCCTATTGATCTCTCCAAAGCAGAGCTGGAAGCCTATGGGGGAGATCTCATGGTTCACTACAAGGTGTGAGACAATGTCAGGAGAGATGAAATTTCACAGTCTGTAGAAATAAACACATAATCTAATGTTAGCCTTCAAGGCTAACATCATTTAGGTTTATAATACACACGGAAGGTTTTAGAGAAGAAAAGATCTAAGTCTGTTATTTAGTCCATTGTTTGACATCACAGAGCAAAGAAAAATAGGCAAAAGTAGCGCTAGTTAGGTACTATCCTAATTAGCTGAGATCCAACATTATGAATCTGCGCTCTCCTCTCAGAGGAGAGGACAGGAGCTTCTTCAGCATCAGGGGATCTGCAGTTATGGGGCAGTCTGAAGTCCCTGCACTGACTAGTTTGTACGGTGGATGTCTGAGGCCCAACGCATTGAATTCAAGTCTAGCTTCGGAAAATACCTCTGGTATTAAAGGGTGTAACATAGCTCAGAAGACGTAGATATGTTTCCTGGCTCTGCCTCAGATTTCCTGTACAATGGATAGTTTACGGAACTATTTTTATAAGTAAGTTGCCTTAAGAGAAAAGGATTCTTCAGTCTTTGTCCAGACGACCTCTTGGCTCTGCTTCACAGTCCCTTTTGGAATAAGCTGCAGCAGCTAAAGAAATCTCTATTCTGTAGAAATTATTGAAACTACAACCAACTCACTCTCTGAAGAACGTGTAGAGCCCATAAAAGACGTACAGAGAGGTAGAATGTAAATTTCCCAGCTGCTGCAATTTATTGCCTTATACATTAATATCTTGAAAACAACAAAACCAACAACAACAAAAGCAAATGGTGGCTTTGGGCTTTGACAACCCTACTTGGACTTGGCTGCAGCAGTAGAAGAAGTTACTGCCCCTCTTTGGCAGTTACTCAATCACTGCAGCTAAAATGGTGAAAGATGACCAGTCTATAATCCAATTCTGGTTTTCAGGCTATAATCTAATACCGATTTTTAGCCAGCCATGGAACTGTCATTACCAAATGTCTGCAAAGTGAGTGATCAAACATTCTAGATAAAAGTGAAAGTTAACAGAGGTAAAAAAAGAAAGAGAAGCTGCAGATTGGCTATATTTTTTGAATTACCTTGATGGCACCTTTACAAGAATAGAGAAGGAGGAGGGAAATAATAGCCTTAAAGTTTGCTCCCTCACCTCAGTATCAGACACCAACAGTCCAAGAAAAGCAAGTCCCAGGAATGACATTTAATGCATTTCTGACAAGAACTGCATGGCTACAGTACAGCAGACCCACTAGTCAAAGCCAACAGTGAAGAGGTTATTGGATGCTACCTGTAGATTTAGTCAAAATTTTGTTTAAGAAGGTTCGAACCTTGCTGTTGTGGAAACATCTTGTACAAGCTCAGCTTTGAATCCAAGCCGGAAAGGGGCAGAAGAAATTCCTTTTCTGCTATGCTATTACCACGAAAATTATAAGCATCCTTTCCCAGATCCTAGGATAAAGGACAGTTCCTGAACATCACCTTAAGAAACATATCCACACTTTTGTTCATAGTCTCAGTCCTGTCTGAGGCTTCTCAGACTTATCATAATAAGATAAGATAGCCTAATGTGCTGCTTTGCATTCTCAAAAATAAACTTTATGTGCATTTTTATAGGATTTTAAACTTTTATATAGAGGAAGCATCACCAGCATGTATTGAATCGAAATTATCCTTTTTAAAACAAATTAAACAAGAAGTAGTTCGGAGAGGAGGGTGCTACTTCTAACCACTGTTGATTACATCAACTCCAGTTTTATTGCTATTCTCTGTTTTGTTTCTTTTGCGTGTCAAGACATTGTTCATACCCAGCTCTTTATGAAATGACACCCTGAATGTGCACCAGGCTTTTCCAGCAAACAAAGTGACTTTCATACAAGCTCCCTCTCAACTTCAAAAGTAAAAAATTTGTGTAGTTATTAATGATCCATTCTTGTGACTATCCATGGGTGAAGGACATTTGCCTCGCTCACATCTTTAATAGCAAATAATTAATGAGGTGTTGGAAATTAACAACAATTAACAATGCCTGGGAACAACAGCAGAAGGTGTTTGATTCTCTTTAGATAAAGTTGAGAGAATTTGTTTGTCAGGCAAGGGCTTCTGCCTGCAAGGAGGGAGAGACGGAGGGGGATTTCTAATGCGATCCTCCTTCTTCTGCATTATCTTGTTGAAAGTCATTACAGTGACTCATCAAGTTGAAAAGAGAACAGAAAGGCCTGTCTCTGTGATACAGGCACATCAATTCTATCTTCCACAGGGACTTCAAACCTCAAGTTCTGAGCCTTCAACAAGACAAATCAGAAGTTTCTAAGTGGGATCATAAGCCCAGACGTTTTGCAGTAATTATGAAATTTCTATAGTAAACACAACATTCTGGTCTATTATATGCAATTACTCATGGTGACATCGTGACTGTAGAATGTTTGCACGTGTTTTGAAAGGTTAGATACGCTTGTGGAAGATGTACCACAGCTCAGGCAGTACAGCAAGAGTATTCTGGAAATATCCATTGCAGGGTTTTTTGTCCTTTTGGTCCTACCCAGGCACAGACAAGATACTTGATCTAATGTAATACAGACAGTCCATTTCTTCTTATGTTATATACAAATAAATCACTTTAATAAACAGGCAAAATAGTCATAAAAATGTGTAAGATAGTCATAAGCACACACAGGAAGAGGAATAGGACTATTCCCCTCTGAGTGATATCTTTGCCATCCCTCAGAAATTAAAAGCGGATGAAGAAGTTCAGTTATGTTTTTCCCTAACTGCTCATGCTCCACTCAGTACAGAAAACAGGAAGATAAAAACTTCAAGATAAACAGTCCAATCCTCACTCCAACTCCTCATCATGATTTTGCAGGAAAATCTGCTAGAATTGAACTGAAGAACTTAAACTCTGTCTGTTCACTGTCTCTCTAAATTTGAACAAGCAGCTGTGGAAATAGCTAGGGTTCACCTTTTGCCTTATTGGAAAGCAAAAGAAGTACAGAAATGTTTCAGGAACCTGCCCAAAAAACACAAAGTTTCTTCAGCCTTCTAGCTTGGAATTCTTTGCTTTTAGCCTGTGGGATGTAGTTTAAAGTGTTGCCCAAAGCCCAAGAAAGATCTACAGAATACAGCAAGAAAACAGATAGAGGAAAAATTCTTTCACCTGAATAAATGAAATCAAATGATGTTCAAATATCTTGATTTAAATATGAAATAGACAATGTCTCATTTCTAAGAATGAAACTATATAGTAGAACAGAATTAATGGTACATGACATTCTGCCTCTCACCTTTGCCAAGGTGAACAGAAAACATTTCAACAAATAATGCTCTAGCTGTAACATATCAATTTTCTCTTATCATGAGTTCAATCAGTGATCCAAATTTACAAACTATTAGTGATTCACCCCTGAATTTCCACATTTTTGTAACATGGTATTACTACTGGCATTTCTATACTCAATGGGGAATTTTAGAAAGGATAAGAAGAAAGAATATATTTTTTTGCATTTGTTTAATGTTGGAGGTTTAAGACACTGACACCAGAAGTAATTTTTTCTATTCTCTGTCTATTTATTGTGTTGCAAAGACTGGAGTTGATAATTCCACATTCAAATACAAATTCCATATTCAGGAAATTTAATAGAATGCACATCAATTGTTTGTTGCCTTTGGTGTCACACTGTGGAGGTGATTTCTTGCCCTGTGGAGAAGTTGATCAGTAAAAGATAATGAGCGTACATATCACTTCTCAATATTATATTCACAACTTTATATTTCAGTCAGGCACTACCATGTTCTACAATATATTACTTATAATATATATGCAATGGGAAAGCATTTAAGTAACATTGTAAACACTGTGGCATGACAAAAAATATGCATAGAATGTGTATCTTGAAATACATGAAATGAAAATTTAAAAAAATGAGTTTGTTTGACTCAAGAAAATAGCACAAACTCAAGCAAAGAATGGTGGATATTATTCCATCCTTTTTCTCCAGAGCCACATAATACGAAAAACACAAAATAGGAGTATAACAGAATATAAAATCCAGAACCCAGGTCTGGAACTATGGAAGTCTTGTCTGTAAAGAATAAGATGGAGAAAGACTGGAGAATGTTTACAGAGATAAAGCAGATACAAGAAACTTCAGAGGCTTCCATGCGAGGTTAAGCCTCCACTTTTCAGGTCAACTGCTGTGGACAAATTTGTCATTCAGTGCATTGTGACTTAAGTGATGGGAACTCTATATCTACAAGTAAGGGTCAAACACTGTAAGCCCGAACTGATAGCAGGCAGTTTCAGCTGAGCAAACCAGGTAGAGAAGGAATGCACTTCAACTGTTTTTAGCATCCCGTTGGCTTTATCTGCACTTCCAGGCATGACAGCATGCATGGTATTTATGGCTTAAAAGAATTTCCGTCTCTAAGTTTATCACCTTGTAAAAATCAGTGAGGAAACAACTTAGATACACCCAAAACAGCTTACAACAGGGCAGATAGATTTTATTCTCACTTTGTACACCAGAAAATCTATTAGCATGTTGTTATTTAAAGGTTTCATTGTTAGAGCTCTGCTGTGTTTCAGAAGAGCTGAACTGCTTCAGCTCAGCAGGTCCAGCTACTGCTTTACTCTGCCTCCAAGGTCAAAAGCAGATGTCTATAGAAGAACAAGAGAGGAAACATACTCTCACATTCTGTAGCCTCTTCCTCCTTCCAGCTTGAGGACATTCTGAAGGAGACATTGTTCATTTACTAACCATCAATGAACCTCTCCACCCCCTTTTCTAGCCACTGTAAAACGCAAATATCTACAAGATGCTCTGGCAACAATTTCCAAAGATCTGACATCCACAGCACAAAGGATTCCCTATCCTTTGGTTTCTGCTACTGAATACTATTAACAATCTATTTTCCTACTAATCTTATCACAGTTTTCTTAGTTGTTTCATATAAAGCCAGGGTATGCAGTTGTCTTGGGGTGACTTTATGATTATCCCATATTCGTCTCCTCTATGCCAGGAGAAAAAAAAATGAATCTTGTGCTTTTAAAACAGAGCCCCAAGAGCAGAGAGAAAAAAACTAGCTAGAGAAATCTTTTCAAAACAATTCTAGTGTCTCAAGGTCAATTTTGCTATGCTGCTGTACAGTTTTGGTTTTGTTTTTTTTCCGGCAGCCTGGCTGAAAAGGGGGGGGGCCTTCTAGGGTTTTTTTTCAGTGAGGGTGCTGGGGTTTTTTTCCTCGTGAGGAAGAGACTTGGACCTCTGCATTTTCCTGGACTTTTGATTTCTTCTTCTTCTCTNCTTCCTTCATGCAGCATTTTCACTGACTCCAGGTATTGCACATTTGGGAGCTGAGTTGTTAGCCCTGAATATGTCAGAGTTACACCAAACCAGTGTATTTCTCTGACGGCTTTTTTCTGCAGAATACCAAGCATATGAAGCTGGTACTGTAAACCATATTATTGGAACGAAGAGAATCATAGAATCATTTTGGTTGGAAAAGATCTTAAGATCATTGAGTCCAACCATTAACCTGAATGGTTAGAAGCAACTGGCACTACAGAATTAGTCTTGTCATCAACTGATGAACTTTTATGCAAAGGTAGGTGCATTGCTAGGTTTTAAATAGAACAAAAAAACCCCATGTGATAGATCTAGATATATAGCAGAAAATACTATCTATAAGGAGAGTACATAAATTTAGACATACAAAAAATATGTGACTTTGGAAGTAAATGCAAATCTTATGAATTTAATTTATAGAATCCCTTCTTCCTTTCCTTCATGTAATACACTCCCTTTAAAGAATCCAAAGCATTTCTTTTAAGAGCAACTTTCCACAGCAACCTCTTCTAGAGCCACTAGAGAAAATTAACTTCACCATACCATACTGCCTTAAAACCTTAATGATGGGCAGATCTTGGGCATAGATTCTCCACAGTAAATGTTCCAGCCCTACTTGCATAGGAATAGCAGTGTTGAAAGTGTCGAGTGTCAAAATTACTTAAAAATTACAAGATAAGTTAAAAATTATTTGAACACTAAGCTGGCAAAAAAAATTTAAAAAAACAGATTTACAAGGAGAAATAAAGGACTTAGAAGGGCTTTCTTCCACTCTTTAGCACACCATGCAGTGGCATGGTCTTCCTTTTCCCCATTTCAATTGGAATGGCATTCCAACTAAGAGACATCCTTTCCTTTCTAGAAAATTGAACAAAAGCAAAAGAACAAGTAAATTCAAACACGTTCATTCACTTTCTTCCTTAACTAGTTAGCAAAATGTCATCCCAGTTTTGTTTATTGTCTTATGTCCCACTGAGACCTACATAGGACCCTCAGTTAAATGTATTCTTACACAATGAAGTTCTTCCAGATAAAATGCTCTACAGAAAGCAGGTAAATATAACATGATATGCTGGGTATTGTACTAGAAATGGTACAAAGCCATCTGTTATTGAACCATCTAATAGTATTGATGATGTCATTCACACTAAAAATGCGAGGATTGTCAACGAAGTCATAAAATGGAATTATAGTCCCACAATGTCAAGCAGAATCTAATTGCACACATTCCCTGCTTATGTGTCCCCTCCCCATTGCAGCTGTTTGCTTACGTTCTCTGCAGATGGTTCAGATCATTTTGTCTCCTCCAAAGCCTCTTCTATTCCTGCCCACTCAAGACTTTCAATGATACTGAAGCTGTTGCACACTCTTTGCACAAACAGAATGTGTTCTCAAAGCTTATACATGGCACAAAAATTAGTTTGCATGAGCCAAACTTTCTGATAGAAGTACTGAAGTCTTATACCTAGTTGACAAGAGGGGTAGTGTAAGATCAGGACTTGAGGAGAGAGGCACCCTTATTGCAATCCTCTTTTCTCTCATCAAGCCCAATGCTGTCACAGATCAGGACATTTGTATAGGGATGTACAGGACAGAAGTCTCAAATACATAAACATGTGTAAACATGGATAGAGTCAGTCAATGCTTCATGTGTAACTCCACATGAATGTCAAGAGAGGTTCCAAAGTTCAATCAAAAGGGTAGAGTAGGACTCTTCTACTTTTTGCCCACAGACGTATTATCTGATGAAAGATTTGCAGCAAATTAAATGTCATATTTGACATAATATTTTAACTGTCAATGATATGTCTCTGGGTTTCCTACAATAAATGCTTTTCTTTTTACTATTGGTTGAAAGATTCTAAAGTTAAAAAAGGAATGACAACTTCATGGGAAAAAAAGGGTAGAGGGTTTTAAAATTTATGAGAAAACTTTTAGTAGCTTGCAAATTACAACACAAATATTTACTCCTCAAAGGCAGATTGGTCAAAAAGGAAGGCAAACCACTATGCACTGATTTAAGCCCTTTAGTATATCACCTTTCCAACTGTTTCATTTGACAGGAGATTTTACAGTAGTAGCTTGCTTTCTGAATGTAATCCTGCATTACAAATATTGTCTGAACCCTTCCAAGAGGAATCTGTTTTACTACCATTTCCTATCAGACTGGAACTGGACAGGTCTGTAAAATGCACGGTTACTACTCAGCAACTTCAAGTTCTAGTAAGCAAAGACAAAACAATCACTAGCTCAATGGATCTGACAGTTTTACACACAAATCTAAGTTCAAAAAGGATGCAAATCCAAAGTCAAAATTGTTATAGAAATTTTTTGTTAGTGGAAAAAATCCAATCCAAATAATCCATCTAAAAATCAACAGTAGTATTAAGCAGATACAAAAAATTAGTTTAAAGGTCAAATTTTCATCTAGGTTTGGTCCTCAATTCATACTCATATCATTACAGTTTACTCAATTTACACTGGAATCTCATGAAAAATAGGCCACATAGAGCCGCAATATGATGTGGCACTTAAACACCATGTACATATTTATAGTCCTTAAATATGTACATGGTTAGTCCTCTGCTTCTCGTAGCAAACGGACTGCCCCTGGTATTAAAGATTTCAGTAAATACTAGACTTCAGATATCCTAGCAGTGCATTCAGATGCAGAGCATGTTCTCATGTAAGGCTGTTCTTACCACTACTACTGATTTCTTCCTGTGTTAAGCAAGAGATTGTAACAGCAAAAAAACCCCTTTACTCTAAAATATATTGTGTACATACCACAGGATTAATATTTAAACTCTTAGTCATGATTCATATCCCAGATCAGAAAAGATTTTCACAACAGTTGGTAGCAGTTAGGGGACTAAACACTGTCACAGTCTTGCACTCGGAGCAAGTCTGAGCAAAGTTAACTCTTTAAAAAGGGTTGACAGTAAGGCATCTGTGTGCCATGACTCTTACAGTATCTATGTCAGGGTTGCTAAGGAATTCTGAATTCTTGAATATCTAAACAAGAGAGGATGTTCTTAAGGAGAGGAGGGGGGAATGAAGTACATTTATTCTCCACAAATGGGAGTTCTCTGTGATGAAGGAACTGATTAGACAACAAAGAGAAATGAGACAGCATCCTTGCAACTATTAAACAGAAATCACCAATTCCATGTCACCTTCCTGCCTCCCATTACCTAAGAGTAAAGCCACGTACTGCAACTGCAATGTAGTCTTCCTTCCAAGTTACTTCCACCACATGCTGCATTATGCAAAGTGATTTTGATACATCACAGAAAAGCAGGTGAGTAGAGGATCAGTCTACACTGCATAAGATAGTTGGAGGAAATGGCATTTTCCAAACCTCTCTTTTTTAAATGAAAGGAGAAAGAGAGACGAGTTAGGTATCTCTCTTCAGCGTAATTTAAAATACTTTCTTATCACTAATATCAATTATAAGCCTTTATTCTAATTTATGAACACCTACTAGATAGCAACAGAACTGACACACCCCTCCAATTACTTTTGTTATATGATAGCATATTTATTTCACTCTGATGAGATGAGGCTTTTCTAATTTCCTGTATAACCACCCCCAGCTCTCTGTATATCTCCCATTAAATTGTGAACAGGCTTCACACATATTTTTAGATGTTTGAAAACTGCAGGAAGAGCTTTTTGATGTTTCAGAACATGTTCAGTCGCAGTGTCTCAATATTGTTTGCTTGCTAACTCCTCAAGCTTATGTCATCCATATGAATGGACTTCAGGCTTTTGAGAAAGGTTACCATATCATTACCATCTGCCTAAACTGCTGCAGTCAGAGGTCTCTCCTTCTAATGTCAATGGCACTTTGAAAACAAAGTTGCAGGATTCCTCTGTATCTTGGAGCATATTTAGAAGTCAATGCCTTATTTTCTATGATTAGTCTGTAACAATGTCAAGTGTGAAATTTAAATTAATGAGCGCTTCACTTATTGAAATGACTTCAGCACTTTTGCTACTTTCATTGATTTCTATTTACTTTGGCAACCACAAATATGAAGAACATATTTCTAGATGTGACTAAACAGACTAATAATATGCTAGTATAGATGCACCTACTGATCGAACACTACACTTAACTCTAAACTTATTTTGAAAAATTAACATAATAGGGGAAATATATTATTTATAAAGCACTGTCCATTTCCTGCATTTCAGACAGTGTCACCTTTATTTTCTTCCAGCTCTCTCCACACTAATGATTGGCCTATGCTACTGAAATACAGCAGTAAATATGGCATCAACATTACCCTTCTATAGGATCAATTTAAATTTTAGCTAATATATTCATCATCCAGTAAATACTATCTCAGCAGCAGATAAAGCTGTAGCTAACCTTCAGGGTATTTTAGCCTCCTGGTAGAGGCCAATTTGAAGGAACAAGCTGTATTTAATTCGTAAGAGGTAGAGAAAAATCTTTCATTCCCCTCTGTCCTTCCCCACACATCAAATTGTCATTTATTTTATTTGTTAAAAATCTTAAAATGTTTGTATTTCTTGCTAGCATCTAAGAGTACTAATCAGTGAAAAAAGATAGATAGTTGCTTAAAAGACAAAGACAAGGACATGATTCTCTGCTTATTGGTTGGTTTGATGTTCTTCTAAAGAAAAAAAATTGAGAAGAAAATATAAGTGGAAAAGAGAAAACAAGCTTCCCCAAAGGCTATCCAACATGTTTGTAATGCAGCAGACAGCTCAGAGACAGCATTGTCCTGGCTGGAACTCTGCATGTGCTCCACAACATAGGGACATAGGGTTATCTTTGGCCTTCTTGAAGACATGTGTTTTCATATAGTACAGCCAAATCCACAGCTATTAATGCTACATTCTCATGACAAATTAAAAAAAAAAAAGTAGCAAACGGTGGGATCTGGCCTTCAAACAACAGAATAATCACCAATGCAAATTCCCACTCCATTAAATGAATGCTACATGCAAATATGGATTAAAAAAAATAAATTAATACTGTCAAAGAATATGGAAGGGTTGAACTTTTTAACTTTCCTTTTGTTTCACAGCCAGATTCTGCAAGCCCTTAGATTTCCTAAGCAGCTTTACCTAAACAGATCCTTGCAAAATCTGTTATTAGGTCTCTCAAAATACTCAGACAATAACCAGTGTGCTTGTGACTCTAAACCTGAAGCCCTTTGCTCCTGTAGAATTACATGTGTAAAACCTGTGGACATCACTGGAAGCTGAAGGGTGCAGCACCATGTATAGTCTAGGAACTTCCACGTGGCAGTCTGTTGATGTAGGAGATTTATGAATGCTTTCATAGATGGAAAATTGTGCTAGCATAGTACTACTTGCTGCATTGTAAGTTTGAAGATTAAAAGATCTCTCTTTTGCTTTCATTTTGCAGGAAAACTGCTGCCCCTGGAGAATTGCCCCTGGGGATACTTGACCACTAAATATGAAATAGTTGTGGCAATGGAAATAGAAACACTTCAATCTTCTTCATTTCTCTATCTCAGCCTCTCTTCTTTACTTCATTAATTTCTCCCAATTTAGTAGACCAAAACCTTCATTTTTGTAAAGGACAAAATTTGAAATATTTCCTATTTAAATTTCCACATGACCTTCCTTCCCCCAGACCCTACCTGTGATCCAAATCCCTCTGATACTCTCAGGCACGGTGTTGCAGTATGATGCCAGTGTATAATGGTCTTTAAAGACAGCAAGTCACTTTTTAAAATGGCATTTTTAAGAGCAAGANTAGCTATGATTACACAGGAAGAATGATGTGTTCTTATCAGAATAGATGACAGTACTTTTCCGTGTAGAAAAGGCTTCTAAGAGCAGATGACAGAAACAAAATTAGAATTTTTCTAGCAAGCATCCCATATATGCACATCTGCAAAGTGTTCCTGCTTCCTTCTCTGCAATCACTGCTATACATAACTATTTCTCCTGAAATTAGAAAAGCATGTGAATGGCTTCATGGTTGCACCTTAGTTTGACTAAGCAATTACAGATGAACACCAGAACGCTCACAGATCCTTTTATTTATCTAGAGATCCCCAAAGTTCCAAGTAAAATGTGAGATTTTTCTTGATGTTTGAATCCAGATTGGAATTAATTTCTTAGTCTTCACTCATTTATGAAGACATTCTGAGGCTCTACAGAAATTCTTAATTAGTATGCCTATACAATGGCCTTTTTAATCTAGAGAAGGACATGACTGAGCCTATTAACAGGGCCAAAAGGCTTGGATACTGAAGCCAGTCACTGAAGCTGAGATTTGAGAAGGTTATACAAAAAGATGTTAAGAATGACACAAAGTCTTTAACGAGCTTGTAAAGAATTCTGGTATCACTATTTGCGGACAATGTGACCAAACAGAGGTCAGATTTCAAGTCTAATTTTTTAACTTATCTCATTTATAAAAGTAGCACTATTTTTCTCTCATTGATCTCCAAGGTCAGTATTAGAAAAACGGATAAAGGAACTCATCAACTTGGTCAAAAAAGGCAAGTAAAATCAACCATGTGGTTCAATAGAGGAAAGCTTTCTCTCAGTGTGATACATACACTCTCACATGAACAAGCCACAGAAATAGGTGCCATGATGAGACTAGAGGCGGTTTCTGCTAAGAACAGGATGTTCAACAGTGTAACTACTGTGCAGTTCTGGGTCAAGCACTCATTTGCAAGCAGCAATTACTCGTTTCCAAGCAATGAGAAAGCAATTTCTTTGGTTATTTCACATAGGGGGATATGGAGAACAGAATTGTTGAGCAGAAAATAGGCAAACTGGCTATATTGTCATTTTCCAGGCATATAAAGACAAAATCAGTCCTCTGTTACAGAACTCTGAAATAGCTAAAACCATAAAATATAGCTATAGCTTTCTTGGTCTTGCACTGTATTACAAAAGTCTGACAAAATTTGTCCAAATCACTGTACATTTTAATAAGAGCAAGTGAGACAGAATTTCCCAAATTTGCTTTGCTCGTTATGTTTGATAAGGAAGCCAAGTATGTTGGCCAATACACNACACAATGAAGTGTTTTGCATATTTGCTGATGTTTCCCCAAAAGCACTGGGGGAATGAATCATTACTGAAACAATTTACTTTCAGTTAGTGCATGAATGCCTTCCCNCTGACAAAATTTGTCCAAATCACTGTACATTTTAATAAGAGCAAGTGAGACAGAATTTCCCAAATTTGCTTTGCTCGTTATGTTTGATAAGGAAGCCAAGTATGTTGGCCAATACACCATGCTGTCACCTCTACCCCTGCTGTTCTCTCCAGTGGTCAACTTTGAGTTTTATGACAAGATGACAG
Organism: Calyptomena viridis; assembly: GCA_013390005.1. Lineage (NCBI taxonomy): Eukaryota > Metazoa > Chordata > Aves > Passeriformes > Eurylaimidae > Calyptomena > Calyptomena viridis. Next base: position 166,914 of record WEIV01020544.1, read on the forward strand.
TGAGATTATTGCATAAGGAGAAGAATATCTAGGAGGGCAAGGGCATAATTCTGATGAAATATGGAGAAATTCATTTAGTTGCACGCTGAAAACACAGAGAAGAAATAGAGCAAGGACTGGGACAGGGGCAAAATTCAGCCTATATTGGTGTGCAGGTGTTATTTACATGTGGTGCTACAGCTGTACTGGGAGGAACCAGCAGTTCTTGGAAAAGAGCTCTCTTCTGAGTTGTGTGAGTTATTCTGGCACACTGAAAACACAGCTAAACCAGAAGCCAAGGTTCTTTGGGTTGGCAGAACACCTTGCTGCAGGTTTTAATGAGCT
>WEIV01020545.1:0-22425 GCA_013390005.1 Calyptomena viridis
AAAAAAAAAAAAAGGCAAAATCTAGTAAATAAATTATTCATTCTGAATTATTCACTCATCTGTATCCTGCTAAGAGCTTAAATATAATTTCACCATGTTGGATCATGATGTGATGACACCTAGTGTTGCAATATTGAAATAATCTATCAGAACCTGAAAAAAATCCCAGCAATTTGGTGTATGGAATAAATGCTGCCTTCTGCTTGATTCAGTTTTCAGAAATATTTTATACAGAAGAAACAAAACGGCACCAAATTTTCTGAAAGAATAACAGCAGCACTAGGGGTGAGCAAAAGTGATATGGTATTATACTAGTCCGGAGGAGGGCCACAAAGAGGATCAGAGAGATGTAGCACTTCCATCTGCCTTGCTGGGGGCCCATTGCTCAGCCAGCAGCAAACTGGTTTTTAAATATGAAATCAATGTGTTCACCAATTATTTCTGAGGCCATTTCTGCACTGAACAGATATGAAAATACACAAAGAAAATCCTGAAGGAACGGGGGAAGAAAAGGAAAAATTTGATTGGTATAGACATTTCCTTCTCTATCCCCCATTTTTTGGATGGGCAGGATTAAAGGGATTTTGAAAAATTCATACCTAGCAGTTATACTGATGTAAATTCAAAAATATTTATTTCAAGCAGGGACAATGAGAATCTAGGTCGATTTTAAATCCTCTGAATTTTTACCAGTGTATGAGATCATTCAGCCATTAGATTTTTTCACNAATAGGCTTTTCAGTAAATTATTTCTAAAAATTATTCTCAGGTGTATCAATGAAACCAAGTTTTACAAAGGCTATTAATTTTGTGCCAGGAAAATTCCAAAACTTACTTTTAATTATGAACATTACGCTCTATTTTGTTGAATAACAGTGATTCTGCTGAATTGAAGCTTGATCACAGAAAATTTGGAATGATTTAGCATAGCTGATCAGAAAAAAATTTCAGCTTTAAAGATTCGTATAATTCTTTTGATATAATCAATGGCACTACCCAAATGCTTACTGCTAAGTGAGCAGTTAAGTGCCTTGTTAAATTGAGCTTTAGCTAGCCATGAAATTAACACCTACTGTCCCAGTCAGACAATCAGAAATCTGTAAAATAAACAAATACTGAAATTAAGACAGAACCAGTACACCTATGCAAACAGCTACAAAATGACTTCTAGGCCATTAAATAAATCTGACACTATATTGTCTTTTTCCCTCAATCAGTTTTAAATTTATCTTGTTTTGTAATAGCTCTCTTCAACCCCCGACCATTTATTTGTTCTTTAAATGTAGAGATTTAAAAAAAAAAAATTAAACCCCTTTTTTTCTCCAAAATCCTTGAGTTGTAGAGAATGAAAAGACATAAACCACAAAGTTCAACTTGAAGACATGAAAGAAAACACTGTAGTTATGAGGTTGAATTTGAAATAAATATGTTTTTCCGAAGCATAGTAGGTATCACATGATATGGCTTGACATGATAGTACAGTTTGTCATAATTATTAACTAAAGTAGATCCTTAGTGTAGATAGTGAGTGGTACTGTGGTCGTGGCAGAAAATTCTTCAAGTGTTTGGAGAGGGAAAAAGATATGTAGCCCTCTTGCAACTTGGATTTTATGCTTGCTCCCAATGAATTCACTGAAGGATGTATGTGTCCTCTGAATTGCATTTCTTTCTATCCCTTCTTCTAAGAATGGACAGATTTGGGGAAGACTAATGGAGGCCAAATACCCTTGCATTTGAGTTCAGGTAATAAACACATTCTCCTGGAATGGTGAGTCCTGGATTTCAGTTTATGTCAATGCAGTTAATGCCATAGAATTATTAATTCAGAAAAATAAACAATCCCCAAAGTAGATAGTATAGCAACCATGACCTGGATATAATCCAGCAGTTTTGTTATTACTATTTTCCTGAGATCATGCAAAGATTTTTCCTTGTATCTTTTCTGCAATTATATTGTATGTATATAATTTTGTCTATATAACAAAATGGTTGGCAAAAAGTTAGAACTTCTTGGTGATACAAAAAATATGTATTTTTTACATCCATAACATTTCCCACAATGTTATTAAATTAACACACAGATCAGAAAGTCTCCTATGTCAAAACTAATCAAGTTTCTTTGTTTTTTCTTCCATGTTTATTTCAATTCCTAAGGTCAGCAACTATAGCATGAAGCAATCATATATGCAGACAGACCTTGCTTGAAAAATTGACCCAGAAATTGTCTTTGAGTTCAAAGCACAAAGTCCACAGCTTCTTTTCTAAAGCGTCTTCAATGAAACTGCTACAATTATCAGCAACAAAAAAGAATGGACTGAGAACTTATGTGCGATCTCAAAGACAAGAATTTTTTTATTAGAAAAGCCAGTTCCCCAAACACTTAAGGTATGATTTGGTAAGTTATGACGTTCATCTGTACCTTAATAACATGTCTTAATATTTTTGAAATAAAATACTAACACTTACTTACTTACTCCATGCAACGTATCAGGGTTATATTTGCATGACTTCAGTAGTTTGAGATAACAGAATGTCATAAGTAATGTCATGCAAAATTAAATAAATCCTTAAAACTTTTAATTTAGAGCATTCATTTATTTTTATTATACCAGTTCACTCACAAACTGATATAGAAATTGTCATATTCTGCATTATGTGGAGAAGCACAATAGCATTTGAGAGGACTTGCTTGTGCTCTGTACATGCACAGAGACATGTCAATGCTGATGATTCTACGGCTCAAGTCCTCTTGGACATATTTTGTGCTTTAAGTTGCAAGTGATATTTCTTCCATAAACCAAGCTTTTTTGATTGTTGGGGTTTTGGTTTTTTTAGGGGACCTTTTTTTGCTATTTAATTTTTATTTTAGTGTGCTTTATCTCTTGAAAATCTACTCCAGGTGTCTGAGTCTGGCAATGACTTCACAAGTTCAGTTTGCCAAAAAGTTTAGTACTGATTCTCTAGTACCTGCCACCTGCCAGAAATTGTTTGCTATGCCAGTGGTGAAATATTATCTTACTGATTGTTTCAAGCTCAGTTAATTTTCACTCTGATTTTTGTCTTGATAACAGTATATAGAAAATGTAAGTTAAACCCTTCAGAGGATTAACCAGCTTGATAGTCCAAACAGTGACATGCTGCCAGTTATTTCCTTATTCTCTTATTTCTGTTATTTTTAATTCTTTTAATGACAAGCAAGTCTCTTAATCTTTAAAAATAGGAATGCAGGATAAACAGTCATCCATGATGAAACTAATGTGCTTGAACTTGCTCAAATAGCAAGAGATTTGTTTTCATCTAAATTTTAAATTGTGCAAATGTGCAATACTTTTAGAAGTATCTTCTGTAGTGCTTCTATGGCATTAATATTTGTGTGGTGAAGCTGGAAAAGCAACACTACCATCTGCAAAATTTATCTTCTCTATACTGTTTCTACCAGTAAATGAAATTCTCTAAAAGGAGGAATGAAAAAAAAGAAAAAGCAACGAAGCAGCCCTCCAAAGAGGGCACAGGTTCATTCTCAGAGTCTAAAATATGAAGGAATGAAATGTGAAACTCTGAAATCTATGAATTTGAAAGTAAAAATGAGAAAAGCTTTTCATGACTCTGGTTTGCAATACTCAAGCTTTCAGTACAAGCTAGCTCAAATTATGTCAGATTTTCCTACAGCTGGAATTACACAAGTGCCATCAAATGGCTGCAAGTTGCAGGATTCCTAATAGTCTCATATGAGGACGATTTTTGGAAAGAAAGGTTGAACGCTTTTTTCCACATGTGATGTGTTGACCCTGGACAGCAACTAAGGATTCACCAGTCACTTGCTCCCCCCATAGTAGGTTGTAGAAGAGAATTGGAAGAGCAGAATTGAGAAAAATTCATGGGTCAAGGTAAAGACACTTTAATCCATGAAGGGAAAAAAAAAGAGGAAAAAAACAAGTGATGCAAAGGCAAGCATTCAACACCTCCCACCAGCAGACTGATGCCCAGCCAGTTTCCCAGCAACAGCTTCTTTGGAAAGACAAGACAGAGATAGGATCTGTGCCCAGAGTTTTAAATGAAAAATAAGGTTTCTGTGGAAATGCTGGCAGTGGCTTCTGCAGCTTGAGTTTGATAAGGAAGAAAGGTAAACAAGTAGAGCAATGTCCAGAGACATGTGACACGATCACAGCAAAAAATGTCTTTTATAGCAGCATTCAGAATAGGTCTGACATGATAATACTTATAAGGGAGTAGAAGAGAAGATGTAAATTAGTTTGAGTTTGAAGGAGTTTCATTCTTTAGTTGCATGTTTTAGTTTAATTTAATTTAGATATAAATGTTCTTAGGCATACTTTGTCTCACAGAGACTATTATTTGGGCAAAGCCTAGGCAGAAAGACCTACAGGAGGGTTTGAGTTAGTGTGGACTAGCAGGCTACGGATGAGAAAAAATAAGCAATGTAAATATTGTCTAAAGGTGGTATGGGGAGGGAAATATTGAAACTATTTTATCTATCTCCTTGAGTGACTCTTGGTCTAGAGAGAAGCAGATCAGTCTAGAATACACATCTGGGAGTCAGTAAGAAAATAATTGTATTTGGTTTTGTCACGAGGTTACAGAGAAAGGAGTCACAGGGGAACATAAACAGAGAAAGAGGGCAAAGCAGATGCAGCAGAAGTACTGGTTCTGAGATTTGGCTAACAGCCATTAATGGCTGTAATAAGAGCAGCTTTATTTTGTGTAAAAGATAAAAGCAGATTTGGGAGGGATGTAGTGTATGTTTAACAGAGGGACTGTCAGCAATTATAAACAACATGTTGAGTTGACTTAGAGAGACAATCAACAAAAGAAGAAAGAAAAATAGCTGAAGTATTAGCAGATGATGAGATCTGGAAATGTATATCAAGTACAAAAGTATTTCACAATAAACTGTTCAGCAGATTATTTCTAGTTTTCTCAAACTTAGGCATATTTAAGTCTTGTAAGACTCTGATGAATTCTTCAGGCTGTATATTCCTCATGACCTGTGCTCCCCTGAATCTTTCAATTCTCATTCATATCTTTGAGTGCTTTCAGATCTGGCCAATACTTTTTACAATGAAGCTGTGCAAGAGGAAAATTTTGGATTGAACATATTGATGCATGTAATTTTCTTCTTATCATTTCACAGTATCCCACAACTCTAATTCTGCCCTCTTAATTACGAAAACATTAGCTTCATAGATAGAAAGTTGAGCTATTCAGAGAAAAAGTTTCTGCTTTCACAATGAAATCTGAGCTTTGTGAAAGATATTTGTCACTGAAAAATGAATAAACAATGGCCATTTTTATAAAAAATAAGCAAAACTAAATTATTATTTAGTATTCCCCTACTACATCACTTAGTCAATCAATGGTATGCCACTCCTTTTAGTACTGTCTTCCAGGATGGTACAGAAAATGGTGAGATAGAAGTTTTCAAAATTTGTAATTACTTTAGACTTTTGAGATTTTTTGGTTTTTTAAAAATATTTCTATTGTTCATTGTAGAGAATAAATTTAGACACAGATTTTTTTTTTAAACATTTAAAATATTACTATGCCCTGTAGCTCTAGTTTTATTCATATCACAAGATTGCAGGCTCTAAGACTATAGTTGTTACTGACCAGTTATAGGAAATGCTTAAACAATAGTCCTTCATTCCCCTTTCCTACTTTTTCTTTTCACTTTTGAGGTAATGATCGAGTTGCCAAAATGATTTTGTATGTGGATTTCTTTATTATAGTGCCACTGAATGTTGGAGCTACGTGGGACAACTCTGCAATACATCCACCACTGCCTTTTCCCACAAAGCAAATGATGCTAGATGAACCTGGGACAATGGTCATCAGTGCTATACCACAGTCCTACTGAAAAAATCCAGAGTAGGAGAGTAATCACAGGCCAGTATGAGAAATCTCAAAACCATTCCCAAAATGAACAGATTCACATTGAGCCAATCAACCACACTTCTCACGTGCTGTTCTGGGAAAATTAATAACAAGGATAACATTCACATTTATCAGCACATCCTTGGCTCTGTCTTCTGTACTATTTCTTTAGATATAATAACGTATCAGGCCCACATCAATTCATCTTATGAATACAGAGTTTTGAAGATGTTAAGAAGGATAACATGCAGGTACCTGCAAAAACACCAGGAGTGGAAGGATCCAGGAAAATTTGTTTTCAAAGGCGAGAACACTAAAATTAAAGAACATTAAAACTGACAATGCCAAAAACACCAGGCCTGGGGAAAGACATGCCCTCTCTTCTTCTCAGGGCTTTTTTCTTCTCAGGCTCCACCTGCTGTGGAGGGCCTTCAAACATGTCTGCAAGACTCATCTTCTTCTCATAGTAGAGAGAACTTCTACTGAAATGCAGTAGTAGAAAACATTTAACTGTGTCTGGGAAAAAATGTCTCTTCCAGACAGGAGAGATTTCCTAAGTGAAAATGAGTCTTAACTCTTTGTAATAATCCTGTGGAATGATCTTCTATACTTACAGAGGATATGCTTCTGAAACCTCGGTCAAAAGCACATGTGTCACTGTATCTGTCACCTTCCTAATAGACATGGAACAATAAATTAGGTGTGGTTTGATTTGTTTTTCAGCAAAGACAATTGCGTTAACCCAACTGCATAGTCCTGGGGCAGATATTGAAGTTATCAATGAAGCTGTACTTAAATTAGGATTCTAAGTTAGTTGGAGGCAACTTAGAAAACCATACGTATAAAGAATAAATTTTTATTTTTAGAAAACTGATCTGAAATTGGTATGAGCCTAAAAAATGGAATTAGGTCACAGCCAGAGTCATTCTGCACCCAAAGGGGAATGATTGAAAATTAGAAGATAAGTGGAAAAAATCTTAACTCTGCAGAAGTATACACCTCTGTCTAACCTAGACAAAACACTTTCTGCAAACATAGATGTCTTTCCTCCATCACATCTTGATAAGCACATGGGTATAACCTTTCATTAGCATGAAATATTCTGAATATAGCAAATCATAGTAACATGAGGCCCTGCCAGTTTATTTGCATTAATTAATGCAAATAATGCAAAAGGAAGTTGGTACTGGCGGGAAGAAACAACCATTTCTGAGGCCTCATTCAGCAAATAAATTACAGAAACACTTTTCTTCTAAAGTAATGCAGTTCAATTGTAATTTATTTTTACATGCTTTTAACAAGCTGCATGCTAGAAAAATTTTACAAAATTGAAATGTACAATTATCAGGAGAGAATTAAAAATTATAACAATAATAAAGAAATTAAGAAGTACTATTAAAACTTTCAATTAAAAGAAATTTAACTGGAATATACGGAATTGAAAAATTCAAGTGAATTGAAAAAACTCAGGGTGTTTCCAGAAAGCTTATTAAAACCTTATATATCTAATATGCTAATCATCAATAGCTGCTGTGATTGGGACAGTTATATTCTTAAATGGGATTCTTTGGATTGATTTATCAGCAATCCAAATTTACTACGTATCTTCATTTTCATACACATCGTGTCTTCCTTGTAACGAAAGTGCTATTGTCCTGAAGTTGCTAAACATTTAAAATATTTTACTAGTGCTACAATTACGGACTGAGTTGGATATTATGCCAGGGACTTTTTGACAAAGTGTCTGAAAGTCCTTGTCAAGATGCAGGTTGAATCACCATGCACTTCCTTCCAGCCCTGTGTTGGATGACTGGCTTATGAAGCACCTCCCTGACTTGGAGTCACCTCCAGTGCAACAACTCTTAGAATAACAAAAGGAGTCCTGTAGCAGCCAACACAGATTTGTCAAGAACAGATTTTGTCAAACTAATCTAATTCTGTTCCGTGACAGAATAACAGGACAGAGGCAGCAGAGAATGGGATTTTTGATACTCTCTCAGGTGTCATTCTTATAGCCACAACAGGGAACTATGGTTTTGATGAAACTACTGTTGGAAACAATCTTGCTGGATAAGTGCACCCAAAGACTATTTGGGAAAGACTCCTTACCAGGATGGAGAGATGTAGCAGTCGAGTTCACTAAGATTTTATCTTGGCCACTGGCTAGGCCTGCTCAATGTATTGAGTAATAAATGTTATAACATGGGTCAAGCCTATTAGCTTTACATAATGTGAAGCTGAGACTGCATTGGGAAACATTAACTATCACAGAGCTGGCAACAGTACTCTGCAGAACCCTGTGCATTGTGTCAGTTAACCACCAGTCTTTGTGTGCTTGCTTAAATTGCATTGGTCTCCAAACATGGTCCATCATCCCCTGATGTTCTCTGGCAAAGAAGCAAAAAACAAAGATGGAATGGTCTATATTCAAGTCTATAGTGGTTGGAGAGGTAGCAGTAATCTTAAATTGCAGGTAGATATCAGGAAAACACTCTAGGATTAGAGATAGTAAAGGTCTGGAGCAGACTGCCTGGAGTTTGCATCTTTATCATTGGTTTCAGATAGCTGAAGCTGGTGGGATGGAGATCCCAGCTGATCCCCCCTGCTCCAGCTCCACAGAGGTGAGGATGCTACAGGTCACCTCCTCGGTCCCAGCTAGCAGCCCAGCTGGGCGAGTGTTCCCATTAGGTGCGTACACACACACACACACACACACACACACACGTGCGCGTATAATCAAAGCACATACATCTGTTCACACAGATTCACTGGATTCAGAGAATGCTGCTGGTACCAGCACCTATGAAGGATGCAGATGGTCCCATTCTGCCCCTTCTCTCCTTTCAGAAGAGGACTGAAACTTGCAATAATGAAACATATACACAAGCAATATGTGTTTCTTCTGCCACCAACCTTAAATGTTTGGTCTATCTGGTTACGAGCCCTCAGACCCAGGTCTCCTGCTGCTGGGCATGGACCTATGAGTCCTTGAGGCCCACTCCAGCCACTGACACTCAGATGTCTTGTCAATGTAGTTTGCTAAAGTTCTCACATGCACAAAAGAGTGTACCCACATGAAAAACACTTAGAAATAGGATTTAATGAGTGGAGGGTAGATTGCAGTGATCACTTGCAATCTCAATCAGAGAAGCGTACTGACCATCAATCTGTTTGCTCTTGACTTATATCTCATATCTCCATCTCCCTCTATTGTCCCATACATTTTCCCCCTTGATCCACCTTCATATCTGCCTTCCCCTACACTTTTTCCTAAACATTCAATAAGTTTTACACAATTCCAAACTTTTAATCTCCCAGAACTCCACAATAACATCCATCCTCTTGGAGTCAATGACCCCCTTTAGTCTCCAAGTGTTCCCTTGACTCCTCTTGGTGGCTTTCCAATCAAGACAATCATCCTATTATTCTCCTTTGGTGGTCCTGGGGGAGTAGCCAAGCTGGGGTGTTCTTTTTGCCTTCAGAAAGTTAGTGGATTCCCCCTGTCCTGTCTGTCACTGCTCCCCTGATCCTCTCTGAGTCTGTGTTCACTGTGGTCCCTAGTCTTTAATCACATCACCTAACACAGATGTTTAAGGAAAATTTTGATAAATGTCAAGAATTACATAATTGTCAATCTCTGTTCAGGAGTACTAGACTTTATCCTGGAGTCCACTTAAGGCGTCTTTACAAGCAATGTTATCAGACAGCTTTACTGGGCAAGAAAATACAATTGTATCTTACTTTTAAATGGTGTTTTTCCTTTCAAACTTTATAAAGAATACAATACATTACTAAAAGCCCAGTCAATTTCTTTTTTTTTTTTTTGGAGTTGTTTGTCTTTGAGTGTTTGTTAGCTCTTCCCCATGGTAAAAAACGTTTTCTAAGTATAGAGATAAGTCATAGATATGTGTCACTAAATTCCTGATTCCCACAACCTGAATAGAAAAATAGTAGACTGGTCTAGTGAAAGGCATCCCTGCCCATGGCAGGGATTTTGGAACTAGATGATCTTTAAAGTCTCTTCCAAACCCAGCAATTTTATGATTCTATAATTCTGTAATTCTATAGAAGGTTGAATGAGTTCTGTCATCTTTGCACAGTTTTATGTCTTCTGTGTCCTAAGAGTCACAAAAAAATGGGAGTGACATGAAAATTAACAGCAAGGAGCTGCAACCTAATGCCTCAACATCTGATTTTATTCCTTAAAATGTCAATGAAAAAAATATCTCCAGTAAATTAAAAGCTCAGAATTGACTTGGTGGAATAAAAAGCAAGAAAAGCAAACTCATCCTAAGTTTGCACTCAAAGTCATAATCATTCATTAGCTAAAGGAAAAGCAAGTATTTAAGGGGTTTTTTTGCACGTGTTGGAGTTTGCCTATACTTTTCAGTCAGTGTAGTGGTCTCCTATCATTTTATTGACTAGACATTTATAAAAATCCAAAATAATCCATAAAATCATTGCAAAAAGAGAAATGCGCTTATGAAATTTTTTCATCTGTAAGGTTTTCAACAATTCCTTTTAAAGGACTATTCCAACAGTTCTTTTTCCAAGAATTTTACAAAATATTCTTAGTACCTTTAAAAAAGAAAAAAAAAGGACATGATATTCTAATTACACTGTTACTAGGAAGTGCATTTAGACTATGATCGCTGTCATCACAATAGTTACAAAATAGCTTGAAAAGAACAGAAAGAGTAAGGAAGAGGTAGAACACATACTTCCCTAGTTTTCTCTACTTTTTAAACTAAAGTAGCTGGAGAACATAGCAGCCGGGTTAGATTGCTGCAGTATTTCAGTGAAAACAATGAAGAAAAGAGAGAAAAGATCTCAGATGCAAATTTGACTGTCACAGGAATTCCAAAATAAAAGTGTTTGGAATTTTCAAGGCTAGCAGGAAACATCGGTATTACAGTTCATGATCATTGTGAGAAGAAAAGTTACATTTTGTGCTTTTATGTTTAATTATTGCCATAACTAATAGTGATAAAGGTCAGATTTACCTGAGTGGAAGATTATTCAACTTGTCGGGTGTAATGACTTCCAATGAATTTTCAATACCTCTTTCTCACTATAATCATGAAGTGTCTATCCTCAGAAAAAATACCCAGTTAGGTGGACCTTTGGTCTGGCCAGTTTAGTAATTTCCAGACCTGAAAATTTGCAGACCTGAAAATAACCCCAGTCAAAATGTGTTGCATATGGAATACTATAATTCTCAAGGGTCTCAGATGTGTTTATCTCAAAAGGTAATAGACCGGAAAAAAAAAAAAAGCAGAAGAGGATTTGCAAGCTTTATAACAGAAAAGAAATTAAGGAAGTAATACACATTCTACAAAGCTTCTTAGTCCTTTCCAAAAAATGTTTGGCTTGTGTGCAGATAATAACATGTCCACTTCCTAAAACATTGTTTTGAATGAATTGCTGCATTAAATGAACCCTTTCAACGATGTTTTATACTATTTTATTTTAGGAAAGAAATGGGGTTTGAATAGATTAGGTAAGCAAATTAGAAGTATTGCTTCTGTTTCCATGTATCTATTTATTGTACTGTAAGTTTAAGAGGTAAGGAACTAAATAGAGAATGTTCTAATAAGTTTCTCATAGATAAGAAAAGCCAGCCATTCTACCTTCACTGTCCCACTGTTGGGTCTTGCTGCTTTGCTGGGGGTAAAGAGTTTTCAGTTTGTCCCTACCAAGTATGGGGAAGTGAGTAGAGCTGATACTAGAGGGTCTATACCAATTTTATATCAGCAGAGCATATCTCTTTTACAATAGTAGAAGTAATCCATTAGATTTATTGCTGCTTTTTTCATCTTGACAATTGCTATGATGCACTAGATTGGAAACTTTACATTAGATATTGCAAAATCCAAGCTATTTTAGTTTCCAACACAGATTTTTTTTTCCCCAGAATACTAACAGGATCCACTGAAAGATGATCCACTAAAAATTGTTTACTAATTCGTGGATTTTTAATTATTCTTTAAATTGAATGAAAATGTGTTGCTTTTTTACTCTTTTAAAATTTACAAAATCAATATTTTTCTTTTTGAGTATCCTACACATTTGCTAAGTCATGTAATGTACCTTGCAGGGTCAACAGTTATTCAGCCAATCCGTTCTGCTTACAACTTTTTAATTCTTTACATTTATTGTAACTTGCAAAAGATAGTTTCTAAAATCCAGTTGTAAACCTAAAAATCAATATATTGACATATACCAGGCAACTGTTTTTCAAAGAAGCCTTTTCTTGCTGGCATTCTACTGCAGAGAAACAAACAGGTAATTTCCTTTTTCCATTACATATTCTAAGAATCTGTGTGTAAACACATTCTAATTCCTACGCCTAGAATCCATTTTTTCATCCCAGATGTGGAGAATTTCAGGACAGACATATTTTGCTGAAAGAACAGTGGAGAATGCCTGAATCAATGCTGCTGTGGCCGTATTCCCCTCTGCTGTATTTGGGTGAAATAGACAAAATTCAGCTAGCTAGGCTGGTTGCTAGTGTAAAGTGTGACAAGGTACAAAAAACTCAGTTGTGTTAGGTCTCGAAAAGATTAGAGTTCATCTGAAAGCTTCAATTTAAAGCTTTTTGCTCAATATTTAAAAGTCATCTTCAACAGGAAATTTCAAACTTGTGTGGTTTAGTGCAGGTAATACCATAATAGGCATTATACTTCATTTCCCTGCACCCCTCGAAATCCCAGCCGACACTAGTACTTAAAGACCCTATTTTAATCCCCACAGGAATAGTTTCTATACTTCTAAGTTAGCACCTGCTGCAGCCAGTAATGATTTTCCAGTGAAACCTGGCAGGATTTCATCACTCCTTCAGCTCATGTCACCTTTCAGACACTCCTGTGTTACAGACTCAGGCAGCCACTGCTCAGCTCATCCAGTACAGACATGCTTGGACCACCTCTTACACTGATATGATCTCTAACCAGAAAAGGTTTTGGCAAAAGTAACCACAGCAATTGCCTGTGGTCAAAAGCCGAGCTGAGGCCCTACTAAGGAAAGTTAGGCACTTGAGCAAGTAATTACAACGTGCTGGTGAGGGCATGTTACCCCCATTTCCTGTATTTCCACATGAGGTTCTCATGGACGTATTGGTAGTTCATCTGACTCTTTAAGTGGCAAAAATAACAGTCTGTGCATGAATAGCTTTTAATTTTTCACAAAGAAGAGTAGAAAATCTAAGTGTAGTTTCATCCCCTGATCTTGCAGCTCAGGACCACAACTTTGATAATAAATATGCAACATAAATATGACTTTCACATCTCTTCAAACAGTAGTTCAGGGACACCTAGCATATGCCTTGGATAAGTGAGATACCTTTATGATTTCCTTTTGTAGTGTGAGCTCTACTGGAAAAGCAGCTGAAAGAACTTCTTGCTCACACCCCTCCTCCACATCTATCAAACAGAGTCATATGGCTCCTGGTAGAAACCCAAAAGGAAATAAAGTCATATTTTTAATCAGAGCCAAAACATTGTTTTAGAATAACAGCTGTCAAAACCTGGCCAAAAAGCTTCATTTTAACTGTGTGTAAAATTTCACTCTTCAGTGTGTAAAATAATTTGTAAAAGGGTCAGTGGCATTGTCTAAGATTATAAGGAAGCACTGCTGAAAGCATTTCAAAGATCAGGGGAAAAAACCTCCTTGTCAATCAGCTTTTCAGACGTTCAACAATTTTTCTCCTTTCAGTAGTAAAATGTGCTCAGCACAAAAGTTTTCAGTCTACATGCAATTAGGGACAGGGCAGGACTAGGGAAACGTGCTGCACATCAGGCCTGAACTCAAAAGAAAAAAAGATTTCAAGCTATGAGTTTTCTAAGGTACACTTCAGAACTGTCTCTGTTAAAGACAATAAGGGCATTGTCTTCCTCCTCCCCCTTGCAGGTACTCAAGGATATTCTCTCCTACTTTGTTCAAAAACATTACCAATCCACACCATATTAAAGGAATCATTCTTACATTGTGTACTCTTAATTCTCTTTCTAGATTGATTTTCCCCAGCCATCACATGTGCCTGGCATTTTTCTTCATGATATTGTCTATATGCCTCCTTCCAAAGCTCCTAGCCAAATGGCTAGGCTTGTTTGTGGAGAGATCACAGCTGGCAGGCCCTTACTGCAGAGACGTGCACTGGAGCATGGCTGGCACAGCTGTGCTGAGTTTATTCACTGGCAGAGAAAAAGGCCTTTCTGGCTGCTAAAAGGGAAGAAAGGGGCTATCAGTGGATAGAGGTTAACATCTAGAGAAAGCTGGGATTACCTTCATGTTTTGCTGGCTTGCCTGGAGTCAGTGGCAAAATTTGTGTTACCTGAAGACTGAAAGTTACTGTAAGAAGAAGCTAGGGAATACTTGTACCCCAGCTTTGACATGAGCAAGGTTTCAACCATTGTTTTTACAGTCTACACCTATTAGGTCTTAAGACTTATAAGAAAGATTTCTGTCAACCAACTTTGCTTGGACTGCAAATGACACAGGATCTAATTTTCCTTCACTGCCCAAAGAAAAAAGTTTCCCTTTATACTATGTGCTGATTTTGGCTGGGGCAGGGTCAATTTTCTTCACAGTGGCTAGTATGGGGCTACATTTTGAATTTGTTCTGAGTGAAGTATAGATAATATAGAGATGTTTTTGTTATTGCTGTGCAGCGATTACACAGGGCCAAAGTCTTTTCTGATTTTTATACTGCCATGCTGGCAAGGGCACTGGGGATGAATGGGAAGCTGGGAGGAGAGACAGCTGGAGAGCTGACCCCAGCTGAACAGCACCTCCAGATCCCTTTCTGCCTGGCTGCTCTCCAGCCACCCTGTTCCCAGCCTGTAGTGCTGCATGGGATTGTTGTGGCCAAAGTGTAGGATCCGGCACTTGGAATTATTAAATCTCATGCTGCTGGATTCTGCCCATCTATCCAGCCTGTCCAGGTCCCTCTGCAGAGCCCTCCTACCCTCTAACAGATTGACACTTGCTGCCAACTTGGTGTCATCTTCAAACTTGCTGATGGTGGACTCAATCCCCTTATCAAGATCATCAATAAAGATATTAAACAGGACTGGGCCCAACACTGTTCTCTAGGGTTCATCACTATTGACAGGCTGCCAGCTGGATGCAGCATTAGTCACCACCACTCTCTGGGCCTGGTCATCCAGCCATTTCTTAATCCAGCACAGAGTGCACCTGTCCAAGCTGTGGGCTGCATTTTTCTGGGAGTATGCTGTGTGAGATAGTGTCAAAGGCTTTGCTCAAGTCCAGGTAGACTACATCTACTGCCTTCCCTACATCCACCAGGCCAGTTACCTGGTCATAAAAGGAGATTAGGCTGGTCAGGCAGGACCTGCCTCTCCTAAACCCATGCTGGCTGGATCTGATCCCTTGGCTGTCCTGTAAGTGCTATGTGATTGCACTCAAGATGATTTGTTCCAAAATCTTGCCTGGCACGGAGGTCAGACTGACATGCCTGTAATTTCCAGATCTTCCTTCTGGCTCTTCTTATGGATGGGCACCACATTGGCCAACTTCTAGTCATCTGGTTAAGGTTACCTCCCCAGTAAGCCAGGACTGATGATAAATAATGGGGAGTGGCTTCACGAGCTCATCTGCCAGCTCTCTCATCATCCTAGAATGAATCCTTCTGGTCCCATAGACTTGTGAGGCTCCACGTGGCTCAACAGGTCTCTAACTGCTTCCTCCTGGATTACAGGGAGCTATATTGCTCCCTGACCCCATCTACCAGCTCAGGAGGCCAGTTGTTCTGAGGGCAACCAGTTTTACTGTTGAAAATTGAGGCAAAGAAGTTGTTAAGTACCTCTATCTTTTCCTCATCTTCAGTTACAATATTACCCTCCATATGCAATAAACAGTGGAGGTTGTCTTTGCCTCTTTTTTTGTCATTAATGTATTTATAAAAGCATATCTTTTTATACTTTACGGAAGTGTCCAGTTTAAGTTCTAACTGGACTTTTGCCTCTCTCATTTTTTTCCTACATGACCAGACAACATCCTTAAACATTTCCTGAGTTACCTCCACCTCTTTCCAAAGGTGACATACCCTCTTTTTTTCCCTTAGTTCCTTCAGAAGCTTCTTACTCATCCAGGCCGGTCATCTTTTGGCACATCAGGACAGCCTGCTCCTGCGCCTTCAAGATTTCTTTCTCAAAGTATGTCCATCCTTGCTGGACTCCTTTGTTTTTAAGAGCTGTTTCCCAAGGTATTCTCTGAGTTAGTCTTTTGAATAAGCTGACGTCCACCCTCCTGAATTCCAGAGTGGAAGTTTTGTTGATGCCCCTCCTTGTTTCATTGTATTGAAAACTCTATTATTTCATGGTCACTGTACCCCAGACAGCCTCCAACCACGACATCTCCCACCAATCCTTCTCTATTTGTGAACAGCAGGTCAAGCAGAGCTTCGTCCCTGGTAGGCTCACACACCAGCTGTGACAAGAAGCAGTCCTCCATACACTCTAAGAACCTCCTCTCTGCTGTGTTGAGTTCCCAGCAGATATCTGTCGGGTTAAAGTCTCCTACAAGAACAAGGGCTGGTGATCTTGAAACATCCTCCAGCTGCTTATAGAATGATACATCTACTTCTTCATCTTGGTTGGGTGGTCTATAACAGACTTCAACCAGGGTGTCAGCCTTCTTGGCCTTCCCCCTAATTCTTATCCATAGGCACTCAACCTTATTGTCATTAATCTCAACTTCCATGTTGTCAAGAGCTTCCCTAACATACAGGGCCATTCCTCCACCCCTTCTCCCTCATCTATCTCTTCTGAAGAGCTTGTAACCATAAATTGCAGCACTCCAGTCATGTGAGTCATCCCATCACATTTCCATGATGACGACTATATCATTCCATCATGACAGCACACCAGTATATAAAGTGGGAGGAAAAAGAACAAAGCAGGGGATGGCATTTTTCTTCCCAGGTAACACCCTTGATGGGGCCCTGCTCTCCTGGAGATGGCTGCACACCTGTCCTGCCCATGGGAAGCAGTGAATTAATTCCTTGTTTTGCTTTGCTTTTGTGCATAGCTTTTGCTTTCCATATTCAACTGTTTTTATCTCAACCCATGAGTTTTCTACCTTTTACCCTTCCAATTCTCTCCCCAGTCCCACCAGTGGGGGAGTGAGTGGCTGTGTTGTACTTGGTTGCTGGCTGGGGTTAAATTACAATATAGTATCACAGAGCTATAGAAAGCAGTGATGACCTGCCCTTGGGAAGTTCTTGTGACTTATCTATAACACTGTGACTTTCCTGCAAAGTTATACTTGACAAAATGCTGCAAAGGGCTTCTTTTCTGATACTAATGTTAAAACATTTTCCTAAATTACTTCAGTCATATTGTGAAATAAACTGTATTTCCAGTACAATATTTTTTCTTGAAAAAAGACATTAACAATGCAATTTTGTTCACAAATGAAAGTGAAAAATTCACACTGGCAATATTTTAAAATGCAGACCTGCCTATGGTCATTTTCCTTCAAATGGGACAAACTATAAGTTAATGCAGAAAGTGTTAGTGTTGTAAACTCAGATTAGAGAACCTGAAAGTCAAGTTGAACTCATGTTTTCTAGTGCTTAATCATCCACTTAGAAGTGGAAGAAAAAGAAAACCCAAAACACTTAATCTCTCCAACAGTAAAGTATTTGCAGTTGTCTTAAGTGGACTTTCTCAGCATGTAATTGCTCAAAATTTGTAACCAAGCCAGTTGTTGCCATACAAAATGGGAAAGATTACAGCTCTGGTATATTCTTTCTGCTGTGGTAAAAGGTTTTAACAAGGTAGTAAATTTGTTTCTGTCAGCTAATAATCCTAACCAGACACAATTTTAAATACACACTTTTATTACATGCAAAAGATAGAGTTCTTAAACTAGAAGATGCCACTTTTACAGCCAATTATTAAAGGCAGTGTGAAAATTTTATTTCTTTAGAAGAAAGTGATTTGCTGTGGTAACTGAAAAAAAAATACACTTTTTATGTTTTTCATTTTTTGTAGCAGTTTAGAAAGTAAAGCTTACTCAGGCCACCACACGCAACAAAATTAAATATAATTAGGAAGTTACTATAATAGACCTAGCTAGTCAGAAAAACATTTTTTTTTTCCTAATACAGTACTGGGATAGAAAAGCCCCTGAGTTTTCCACCCCAGTTTTCCATTAAAAATTACAACTTGTTCTCTCAAGAAAAGAATGCTTCAGAAGCAATGAAAATTTTACAGATGACTTAATATCTAGTGAAAAATAAGATTTTCAAAAATTCAGTCTAAATTAAAAACAGAAGTCACAGGTCTGTTAAGTAACTAGCTGTTAAATAGCAGCTACATAAGGCATTTTGTAGATAAATTCTGTTTTGACAAATCTAACTTGAAATAAGTCTATGAGATTTTAGTCCCTGCAAAATTCATCTGAAATCACCTTTTTTTTTCCTTTGTTTTTTTTTTTTTTTTTTTTTCCAATTAAATGGACTTTGCTAAAACAACCATATTTAAAAAGTGAAATAATCTTTTTGGCATACAGAATAATTTCAAAAGTCTGCTTATAAATTGCTTCAGTGAACTGAATTCAAGTAAAAAAACCATTATAATAAAAATTTACCAATAAATTTATTGCCCATTGGTTGGGTGTACAGTACATGAGCTGTTATTACAAATGGAAGGAAAGAAGATAATAATAGGAAACCGTAGATGAGGCAGAAGGAATGAGGAATGGATGGACAGTCCTTGCTCAGGCTCTGCCCTTTTTGCCATGGAGTGAAAACCTCTAAGGTCTCTGACAACAGTATTGTCATATCTACCTGAAATCAGGTAAAAGACATGTTTTAAAAATAAGTTAGCTAAATTGAATTTACTTATATCTCTGAAAATATTGTGTGTATCTAACAGGAGCAGTTTAACACCTTTAAAATAACATGAATTGAATACATGCAAACTCCATATATAGCATAAAAGGACTTTCTTCCTCAGGATTAGGGGCCTTAATACAAGCAAATTCAAAAACACCTGTAATTGGTCAGATGCAAAACCTTGTGTAGCTTTCAGTGGTCTTGAGTTTATTGTCAACTTTTTGGATTAAAGTCTATAAAGCAATGTAAACCTCTGGGAAATACTGTTAGTATTCTACTTCTGCAGTAACACAGTTCAGTTGTTCACTCTCTCTGAAGCAAAGAAAAAGAATAATATGTTTCCCCATGATTCCCCCTATATCTGAAAGGTTTGAAACAATTAAACACTACATACTCCTATGAATATTGTCTCAGTTCAGTTCCTTGTAGATATTAAAATAAAGTTCAGTTAAATATACTTAAATTGACTTAATTCCATACAACAGCAGAGATACAGATGATATGGAAGAAGATGCTTGTGTTAATATTTATTCTTTTAGTGAAGAGAATTTGTTTATTTCCCAAACCATATGTTTATATAAAGGCTATGAACAAATAAATTTATTACTCACAGAAAAAAACACAGATGAACTGCTCTGCAAAATACATCAGGAAATATTTTAGAAAGTAGGATTCCTAAACTTGCATTCCTAAATCCAAATAAGTGGTCTGGTTTTCAACAGAAGTTATTGAGGGTCAAATAGGCCTTTATTTTCTAATCATGAGATGAATTTCTTTCTGAAGTTAACTGTGAACAGTGTAGCTTGATTTTTATCTTCCCTTTTTTAAGTTCATAACCAGATCTTTGCTTTTGCCTCAAAAGACTCATAGAATCACAGAATAACTAGGTTGGAAAAAACCTCTGAGATCAAGTCCAATCTTTGACCTAACACTACACTGTCAACTAGATCATGACACTAGGTGCCACATCCAGTCTCTTCTTAAATACCTCCATGGACGGTGACTCCACCACCTCCCTGGGCAGCCCATTCCAATTCCCAATCACCTCCTCTGTAAAGAACTTCATCCTGATGTCTAACATAAACCTCTTCTGACACAGTTTAAGACTGTGCCCTTTTGTCCTATGCTAGTGACTGGCTGCCAACGAAATGCAATAGAGAAGAAACTGCTCCATATAACAGGACTACTCTCATAATAAAAAATATTTTGTCTAGATTAATGTTAAAGGCCCCAACCAGTATAAGAGGTAGAATCTGAAAACTTGTTCCAAAAAATAATTAAACATAACCTTCATACCAGATTCCAGCAACTTATTGCAACTCACAATGTGTATGAATTTTGTTATTAAAGATTTTGCTACAAATTAGAAAAGTTTCAGTAGTCTTAATGGAGTTGCCTGCATTTTCTAGTATGTTGTAGTAAACTGTAGAATTAAGAAGCTCTCTAATTAGAATTATAGAACCAAACAGTTTGGAAAAGACCTTAGGGATCATTGAGTTGAATTATTAGCCTAGCAACACCAAGTCCAACACTGAACCACATCCCTATGTACCATGTCTACATGTCTTTTAAATACCTCCGGACATGATGAATCCACCACTTCCCTGAGCAGCCTGTTCCAATGCTTGGCAATCCTTTTGGTGAAGAAATTTTTCCTTATCCACTCTAAACCTCTCCTGATGTAACTTGAGACCATTTCCTCTTGTGCTATGGCTTACTAACTTAGGAGAAAACACTGATCCTCACCTTGCTACAACACCCTTTCAGGTAGTTGTAGGGAGTAATGAGGTTCCTCTGAGTCTCCTTATTGTTAGCAATTGGTGTTGGCTTCCTCAGAAGTGTGAGTTCTTTAGAGTGTTTTTTCTCCCAGAAGAGAAATATTTTTATTACATACTTCTCTATCCTATTATCAATTATTATCCTCTATCCTATTATCAATTATAGGAGAGTAGTACACAACTAGTAGAACAACAAGTAGAATTCAGGCTTTGGTAGTACACAACAAGTAGAATTCAGGCTCTGGTTTCAAATAATTTTTGTGCATTATGAATTTTCAAAATTGAAAAGAAAATAAATAACCCCTATTCTAAGTCAAAAGGCTTCCTCTGTGCTTTAGAATTTCAGCTAAGATACTGATAATTTCCAAAGCAGGTGATCAAAAGCAGCCATAAAATATACCCATTTATTGGCAAATATCAAGTGCTAGAGAACCGGCTTCTCTTTTTTGTGTTTCTAGCCCTCATCTAGAAGCAAGATGGATATCAGCACTACTATTTCCTAATAAAATCTGATGTAGGCTCAGGAGATATACAAGCATTCTCTTAAATTGCTCTGGGTGATAATGTTTCAAGGAATTCAGATCAACTCAGGGGACATGAAGAACACTGAAGAATAGGGATATACAGAGGTAAAATATAAAGGGGTATTCCGATTAAGAAAACAAATCAAAATCACACAACCTCTAAGAAAATACTACCATAAGTAATGAACTGGTATTCACTATTTGTGAAAAAAAGAGCAAGATCTGTGCATCAGATCAAGGGCTTGTACTTGAAATGGAGGGGTCACCAGACAGAGTTAGGAAGATGTGAGGAACTCTTATCACTGACTGCAGAGAGCAAGGAGTGCCTTGACAGAGAAGCTTACTGATTACCTCCTTGCCTGCTAAAAAAGATCTTCTGAAACAAAACACAAGCTGTTTGAAAACGTGATGCCTACATGATCTAAACAGAATATCAAATTAAGGAGACACAGAGAAAAAGTTTCAGAAGCTAATATACTTCAAATGTTTTAGAGCTTTTCTTTTTGGACTGAAATTTTTATAGTAAATTCCATAGAAGACTGTGAACTAAAACAAGTTTCTGAAATGTTTCGTATCTTCCTTTGCTTCATATAAAAGACTGCTGCCTATGGGCTTCTGGTTTCCAAAGGAACTGAGGCAAATCTCACTTTAAGGGAAATTTGTTTTTTAATTCCAAGAAAGGGAATCGTTAAAAACATTGCCTGGCTATGCAGGCCTCCTAAGGGTGGACCAGACAGACTGTTGATTTTACAGCTCCAGTTTCAGGTCAGATTCCTGGGTTTGAGTAGGATCATTAAAAAGTCACACAGCACTATTTGCAGTATCTGAGAGGAATGACTCTCAGAAACAATGCCTCAAGGGCCACAAGGGGTGACGCTAATACAGTTTGGTTTGGGAGCCTGGTAGGTGCATGTATTCCTGATTTATCCTACATTCTAACTGTATACTTCAGCAACTATTTCACGGAATAATAGTTTGAGTTGGAAGGGACCTTTTAAAGGTCATCTAGTCCAAACCTCCTGTAATGAGCAGGGACATTTCACTGAGTCACCCTATCTTGGAAAATGTGCTGATACACAATGCCAGCACAATTCAGCCTCAAATACAATAGTCATGTTCTCTTTCATGTGAAGCCACAGCTGTCAGAGAAAGACCCACATTTCTTCCAAAGCGTCAAGACGTCCAGACTCGTATATCTCAGCAAGATGTACTGTGTCCCAGGTGATGTCGAGGTGAGAAAGTGGAAGTCTCCATCCTTGCTCACAAAAGTAGGACACTTCATAGCCAGAAATGAAAGAATCATGAAAGCTCAAGAGTAGACACATGACACTGCTGCCCCTGGTTAAGGAGGTACATTTGAAAATTCAGACTC